>LR990853.1:3600000-4204985 GCA_905163395.2 Endotricha flammealis
ATTAACATTATGGTCTTATTTTGTTTGTTTCAGGAATACACGTATTTTGTGAGATCAAAACCAAGTTGTCTCCGATGTTGCTGATGTTATAATGTTTATAATTAGATATGTTACCGGAAATGTATGTAATCCGGAAATGTATACAATTCCTAGGAAATGTGTTATTATAAAGGTGGCCTCGCTCCCTTCGGTCGTTTTTATTTTGATGGAACCCTAACTAAAAAACTAAACTAAATTGAAACACGTTGTTAATCAGACAAAACTGGGTTAGGTTAGGGTTAGCTTGTGACTATCAAAATTATTTCCAAGAAATTGTATATGTCGTAAATGAGGCACCTTTATCGGAATAACTTCGCCGGAAACTACGAGATGGCGCTGTTGTTTACTCAACATTTCTAATAGATGGCGCTGTTTGCTACCGACAAATTTTTATAAAAAATTGTTTAAGTAATTTTTATTCTTAAATTATGTTAGATCAAATTTTGATAATTGAAAATCATTAATGATTAATTCTGAATAATTAATTTAGGAATTGTTTAGATAATATTAACGATTGTAATTGAGTTTTTACTTCGGTCTGTATTGTACCGGAAACGCAGGCTTACCAATGGAGTGGGAGGCCTGGACAAGGCCTTTGGCTATAAAAGGGTCGGCAGTCCAGTACTCGCGGGATTCGGATTGAGATTAATATTGCGTTGGTTGACTGAAAGCCATAGGACTTGTCTGTGACCGGGCAATACTTGTCGGAATTAAATTGATTTCCTAGTTATTAACTGTGTGATTTTTGTGAGTCATTGAGTGCTAATAAATCATTGTTATTTATGAACTGTGTTTTCGTTGCCCGAGGGATACCCATCAGAGCCCACAGTATGAAAAGAGACGAAATGCTTGACTCCAACCATCCCATGATGTCGTGCCCGGCCACCCAGGACGCGACATCAGAAGTGGGATCACCTCGGGCTCGACAAACATCAACGATGGCGGTCGGATTGGATGGCACGTTTATGCGATGTGTCTAGTGAAAGGTTTTCTTTGCCCGAATTTGACCCAGATGAGTCCGATCATGACCAACGTGTATAATGTGAAACTGTTGATCTATGCTTATTTGAACGCAATCTCTGCGGTAGTCGACTGATAGTGTCCATCAGTGCCACTCTGAAAGGAAGCGCATCGCGGTGGCTACCTTAATTGAAGTTACGCTGGAATCACGTGGCCAGAGTTTAACAAAGACGACGTGTGAAGTGAAATGAAGCTGTTGAACGGTTCGAGTTTGCAAAAAAAGTGCGTCTTCATGATGTACGTACGTCGGACAATCTACTGTCGTCGACTACAAGTAGCGGAGTTTAGTGGACTACGAGTAGCGGATTCTACCGACAAAGAGTATCGTATGGTGGGTACTTAACCTCAAAATGTATGGAGATTCTAATATGGTGTAATTTCAGGTGTATGACCGTGCGATACTCGACGATGTGTGACGGGTAGCTGAGGCTGAGACGCGACGCGCACCAGGCGGTGGCGGTACTAGCGGTGCAGCGGCGGCGGCGTGGTGGCGGCGTGCCCCGAGTCGCAGTGCAATTGAGGCAGAGACGTGCCACGACACGAGTAAACACGGGTGTGTGTGCCCGTGGCGGACTGGTGGAGTGTACCCTCCGATATTATAAAAAAAAAAAAGGTCAGTGTTGATTACGTATGATGCTAAGTTTAAGCTTAAAGTGCTAAGTTAAGCTGAAACTGTGTAAGTTTAAACTGAAACTGGGTAAGTTTAATCTGAAACTGTAAGTTTAAGCTGAAACTGTGTATGAAGTTAAGCTCATTTAGCACATGAAAACATTGAAATTAATGATTTTGAGGTCAAGGTCAATAAAGGTCAATGCGAGGTCAAGGTCATTAAAAGGTTAGCACACAATGATTTAGAGGTCAAGGTCATTTAAAGGTTAATGCACACACAGAATAAAGTATTTTTGACTTCAACTTTGACTTTGAGATTTTTTACTTTGGAGGTGAAAATCAAATGTATCACGTGGAGAGTGGGGTTCTTAAAAGGGGTTTAAAATTTCATCCTTTTATCGCTAGGACGCACCGTTTTCGAGATAAACGTTTTGTTTAAATTATTTTTACTTAGTAACTTCAATGAACTCTAACAGTTGTTTTATTTTCGATTTCCGGACAATGGAACGAGACGAGAATCAGCGGGTCAGCGGTGTGCGGACTCTGAAGTGGACCAGGTCTGCTCGTGATGGTGGTGAACTGGCGAGGCAGATGTGACCACCTGCCCGGCAAAGTGCGGGCCGCAGCGATCGCGCTTGCTGTCGACGTGACTGCTCTTCGCGGGACCACCGGCGCAGTCGAGGTGCCCGGGATATCTTCAGGAGAGTATTGTTTGATGATACTGGAGTGACTACTGAGCAATAATGTTGTTTAGAATTTTAAAAGTTCTGTTTTTATGTAAATTGAGAGACATTTAAAATTAAATGTTGAGAAATAATTGCTCAATGGTTTCGATGGTGGAGTATTATTTAAAGTATAGTTCGAATTGTGCTCAGAAAGTAATGTACCAGTTTAAGTTAACGTACCATTTTATAATGTTGAGTATAGTAAGTAGTCTATGTAGCGAGAGACCAGTGGGTCTGTGAGATACCACACGGAGTTGTTGGTCAATGTTGAGTTGGCAATGGTGATTTTGCCGGTCGGCTGGTATTGCCGTGGAGATACAGCAATTTGAGACAGAGCTATTTGAGATATAGCAATTTGAGACAGAGCCATTTGAGACAGAGCTATTTGAGATAGAGCCATTTGAGTAGAGCCATTCAAAGTAGAGCCATTCAGGATAGAGCCATAGAGCCATTCGAGGTAAAGCTGTACGAAGTAGAGTTATACAAGGTAGAGCTGTACGAGGAGTCAGTCGAAATAGAGTTATTTAAAGTAGAGTCATTCTTATGAAAAGAGTTTTGATAAAACGAAGGCAAAATTTTATAAGGTTTTTTTAATAGTGAAACGGAGACAAATGAAAGCGAGTAATGAGAAAGTTTAGTTAATTTAGTTATGAGTTACTGTATTGAAATGCAATGCACTCTCCTCATCAGGCTAACGAAGAACGTGGTGTTATGCCTGTTTTGGTACGTCCTATGAACTGGACGTTTTGTGTCCGATGGACTGGACACTGTCCGAAGGACTGGACATTGTATGTCAGATGGACTTGACATTGATTGTATCCGATGGACTGAACACTGTCCGATGGACTGGACATTGTATGTCAAATGGACTTGACATTGATTGTGTCCGATAGACTGGACACTGTCCGATGGACTGGACACTGTCCGATGAACTGGACACTGTGTGTCAGACGGACTTGACATTGTATGTTCGATGGACTGAACATGTGACTCGATGCGTATAGGCTTGAGTTTGTGTTGATGTGCGGAGTTGTGCAATGCAGTGTTTTGTAGTATGATAAATTGAGTTTCATTAAGTAGAGTTTTCTCATTACTCCAACCACACCCTTGGCAGAATGGCCGAGCGTTTTGCTGTTTCTGTTGTTGTTGTTTGTTTACAGATAAGTTCAGCACCCGAGGACGGGTGAATTATCAAGATGGCCGTGTCGTAAATGAGGCACCTTTATCGGAATAACTTCGCCGGAAACTACGAGATGGCGCTGTTGTTTACTCAACATTTCTAATAGATGGCGCTGTTTGCTACCGACAAATTTTTATAAAAAATTGTTTAAGTAATTTTTATTCTTAAATTATGTTAGATCAAATTTTGATAATTGAAAATCATTAATGATTAATTCTGAATAATTAATTTAGGAATTGTTTAGATAATATTAACGATTGTAATTGAGTTTTTACTTCGGTCTGTATTGTACCGGAAACGCAGGCTTACCAATGGAGTGGGAGGCCTGGACAAGGCCTTTGGCTATAAAAGGGTCGGCAGTCCAGTACTCGCGGGATTCGGATTGAGATTAATATTGCGTTGGTTGACTGAAAGCCATAGGACTTGTCTGTGACCGGGCAATACTTGTCGGAATTAAATTGATTTCCTAGTTATTAACTGTGTGATTTTTGTGAGTCATTGAGTGCTAATAAATCATTGTTATTTATGAACTGTGTTTTCGTTGCCCGAGGGATACCCATCAGAGCCCACAGTATGAAAAGAGACGAAATGCTTGACTCCAACCATCCCATGATGTCGTGCCCGGCCACCCAGGACGCGACATTTTCGGATTTCATACATTTCTGGTAACAGATAGTCAAATACATAAAAAATATCCATTGAGATTATACAAATTGTGAACTGGTTTTATACTTACATTATAATTTTATAAATAAAAACATTTATAAACAAATTAAACTTAAATTTTTATTTGATATTTAATATTGTTTGTGTAGGTACAAACTTATAAAGCGATACGTACTCTATGACTTTTAAGATGCTTTTATGTACCGAAATACTTATTCTGAGTACGGAATTAATACGGAATACATTCTGTATTCCGTACTCAGAAGAAGTCCTTGTTCTGAGATTCCGTACGAGCGCGTAGCATAGACCTATCTTAATCAATCAACGACGACGATTTTCGACGAGAAGATTTAGTATGAAACCCTATGAAACCACTGTCTGCACTGTTTATAACAGGTTTAAGTTTTCTACACTGTGCACTGTCAACAAAGAGAAAAATAATTGTCAATTTTGACATAATGCTCATTGATGACATTCCATAAACATAATAATTTTGAACAATTAATTTTATTGCAGGATTTTATAAGTTTTCTATAACATTTGTAATGTTTTATTCATAATATTTAAACATTATGAAAAAGTCTTCGTGTTTCATAGACATAACTAATGCTGAGAAACGTTATCCATACGATCAATACTACTTTGGGGAGAAGGACAACGAACAAAGAAAAGATGGAAAAGGTGAAAATCACTGGACAGGAGCTGAGGTGATGTACGGTCACCTGCAATAATACCTATATGTATCAAAAATATATGTAGGTAAGGTACTTACAGTAAGCCAAATAGCCAATGAAAGAGCTAAAGTAATCTGTGGCCATGCGAACAAGTTTTACGGGTGTCCCACTCAAACGCTAGCAAAAGTGCGCTAACATTGTCCAGTTTCGGACGTTCCATTTAAAGAAGTCTCTTGAAAGGAAAATAAATATTGCGTTTTTCTATGTTCATTTATTTTCAAATTTCTTTTACCGGTGGGCGGTGGCCATTTGGCTTTGTTTCCGAAATGGCTGTAGTTTTATTACAGCGTATTTTATACATATTTATAATTAGAGTTAATTATTTAATGTTAAAAATTATGTGACGAGAGAAAGTGCCTGGGAAGGCCTAGTCTCTAAATAAAATATTTGATTCTTTGATTCCAAATATTATCATAGTCTATAGAGTATTATGATGGTGAATTTGTCCGAAACACCATGCATGGATTTGGCGACTACCGTTGGCGGTATAAGGATTACGACGGAGAATTCCAGACTTATGAGGGTTATTTTTTCCTCAATAATATTCATGGCTACGGCACCATGTCCTATCCCGATGGAAGAGTATTTATTGTAAGTATGGAGATATTATTTAAATGAGTGATTTTTCTTTAAATACATCGTAATTTTTAGCCTAATTTGGAAACGTTCTTTTCAAATTATTACATTACCATCTGTAACATAATTCCATTTAAGTAGTTTTGTGGACTATTGTGAAACTAATTAGTCGTTGAAACTTCACATCTCCTTGGCAACAAGTTTTTATCCTTCCCAATTAATCTTTCAATCTAGCTATTGGTTAAAATCATTATCAACCGTACGGTTATAGCTCTGAAATCAGAAAGAGCAAAATCTGCGTTCAGGATTTATATCTCAAACGATCATCCAATGCTTCTAGAAGTACATAATATTACTGTCATAATCATGAAGATGGTATCTTCTTCATGGTCATAACTGAAATTGAACCGTTAACTCCGTTAACGTCTTAATTTTAATTCCTAATCCGATTGCATGATTCTGATTGATACCATTTGCTACTGATTCCACTAATGGTTATTACTGAATTACACACCATTCCTCAGGGTCTGTACCATAAGAACATTCGCTGGGGTCCCGGTTTGGAAAGCTACACAAATATGAGAGAAGATGTTGGGCTTTGGCGTGGAAATCAGCTGATTAGATTGGCTTGGCGGCCACCAGCTACTAGCATAGTTCCAGATTTTACATCAATTGTTAATGGAAGGACTGTTGCTGAACTACAAAGGATAATCTTAACTACAGACATTAAAATTGTTAGTCAAATGAATTTAATTTGCGTATTTATAAAGAAAATTCTTGATTTCCAAAATTCATCAATACCCAGCCGTAATCCCTTGGATCGTGTGAGCAGAAATTCTGCACAGATATTGCCTTTATGAAGTAGATAAAAGATAAGGTGGAATTCTTCGAAATTCTCACGGGCAGGATATTGGCCAGGGTTAAAAAATATTTCTATAATGACATCAATATTAAATATAATCTAACTTTGTAGATTGGCGAAACCAACAGTGCCTTAGACTTGCTTAAAAATGCTGGTTGTGATCCAAGGTGGACTTCAGAAAGATGGATAAAACTTTATTGCAATAACTGTACAGACCAAGCCAGCGCACTCTGCCAACTTGGAGTTTTTCAACAAAAATATTATAAAGGGAAAATTCATGGTCTGCAGATAGTCAGTGAACCACCAGCACCACCGGTTCCGGAAGAGGTTGTAGAATTATTTTACTATTAAGTTGCATTACAAATAACTTTTCGAAGTACTTTGAGAATAAACTCAAACAAGACGTATAATGAAAAGTATTTCTGTTAGTTCTATCGGGTTTTTTATTATTGGAAAGTCCGATGGTGTGGGTAATTGTAATATTTATTTTCGTTTTATTTTATGTATAGTTTTCAACTTGCTATAGGAATGCACAGAAAGTAAGTAACAAAATTTTTTCGTGAGTGTGACACAGCCAGTACACAGCTGTCTACTGTCAATTCAAGTCAGTCAGTCAGTTGGAAATAATTGATTACCTAACTTAATCAATTATGTCCAATCCTCTTTAATTATTGACCAAAAAAGAAATGAATATTCTCATTTGTTAGAAAATAGACCCAGAAAATATTGATAACGTTGAAGAAACTGGCACATACTTCGTGTGGAACAATAACCCATTAGTAGTGAATATGATGAAGCATAGCTATATGCATGAAAAGCAAAGGGATAGTATTGACATGTATAAGTTGCAGTTGTTCCCGATATTGTCAGGTTTACGAGATGTCTTCAAACCAGCTGGACCACACGAAGTTGATTGCAGGTTAGAAGAATTTCTTCTTTCATAGGTATTATTGTAGTTAACATGAACTCAGGTCTAGAGGGATGTATTGAAAGAAATATTGATATGAAAGAATATTGTGTAAAAAGAGTGGGCACAGAAATGACGGGTGATGGGGGGAGCAAAAACATATAAAGTCTGTGGTTTTATTGATTTTCGCTGCTACTTCAATATTACGGGTCTTTCCTGTCAATTTTGAATGTGAGTCAAGCAACACTATTTATTCTTCTTAATCCTTACGTTTTTTCTAATATAATTTTTATGTCTAGAACTTTACTAATGGCAAGTTATTTGGGATTGGTATCGAATGTCGTACAATTAGTCAACGGTGGCAACGTTCACCCTGATGTGTCTGATAGTAAAGGAAATACTCCGATCATGTATGCAACTGTAAGATTATTTTGTTGTAATAGTATTATCTTTAAGTCAGAACGTTTTTCATCCTTCTTCTTATGCTCAGCTTCTTTTCCTTAGGTAGGTACCTTTTTATTAATGTGGCAATCAAACTAACCATTGGTACCTAACCCAAATAGGAGTTAAACTCATATTATTATTTTAATTGATTATTTTGCATCGTAGTGTGGAGATCAAACCCAAATAATCCATTTTCTGGTGGAAGCCAGTGCCAATGTCAATAACTACAATGACTCCTGCTGCACTCCCTTGGGGATAGCTTTAATGAGATATGTATGCATTCAATGTGACATAAATCCTAGCGGTTTGCTTCAGGCCTTACTACCACCACCAATTCCTCCAATTCCACGTAAGTTTTATTTATGTAATTTGGACACGAAAGAATAAATTATACTAGTAGCCAATGCGGAAGATACGCGCAGATGTAACGAAGTTCGAAACCTTACATAGTACTCCAAACATGACGACAATCCATTTTCAATTGTTTTGTAAACTGTGAGACCAAATTTTGACGCGTAGTATAGTAAATTTATTAGTAAAAATATATTTGATGATGATGTTTTATTGTTCATGCTGATTCAGCTGTACCAGAACAAAGAGTTTTCGAATGGAATATGACACGTGATCCAAGTGTGGCAATGCCTGGAACGGCGTTATTTAGAGAACCGAGTAAACTAAAAACTAATAAACTTAAAAATAAATCAACACAATCTCTAAAAGATATGCCAGGAACGAAAAGAAAAACTGAATTGCAACCAAAAGCAGATATAGATCGCTATGAATCAGAGGTAATAGTATCTGAGGAGGATAGAATATGTTTACAATACGTAAACAAAGTGAGCGAACTATTCTTACTTCCAAATTTAGTTAATCCAATCCCATATGTTTTTGAAATTAACGATATGAATAAAGAAATAGATACTGCAGATGATGACAAGAAACTTCCTGAAAAGGGTTCAAAAAAAACGAATTCCAAAGTTTTAAAAGAGACAATGAAACTAAGTAAAGAAGTAATATATAATTCATCAGACAAAGAAATAATATCAATAGATAGTGCCACGAAACGAAAAATGGATATGTAAGTTAAATTATTGCGAAAATTCTGGCACCAAGGTGCAACTGTTGCCATATACTATAATTTTCAGGTTAGCACAGGCTATGTCGACAATACTACAACTTCTATACGATGGAGCGGATCCAAAGCTCGTAGAATGCCCTCAGCCAGCTGTTTTCATGGCGGTGATTGCAAATTGTCCAGATTTAGTGCGACATCTAGTAGAGTTTGGTGCTAATGTAAATGAAACCAATCAGAAAGTAAGAATATTTAATGTACCTAATCAAAATTATAAATCATTTCATTAAATACCTATGTTGTAACTATTGTATCAATTTAAAACCATGTATTTCTTTTTAAGTTATTGGGATACACTCCTCTAGACGTTGCAATATCGATGCCTCTTACAAGTAATAGTTTGGAATTAATTCGGACATTGCTGGCATGCGGTAGTAATTTAAATTATAGATTACCGTATGATATGAATTTAGATCCACCTGAGCCAGGCCCGTCACTGTTACATGCAGTTCTCGCTAAAAAAACTGAAAATGACATGGAAGATGAGGTTAGCAGCGAATTGAGACTATCAGAGTACATAGCAATAGAAAGTATATTAATTTGTTTATTTAAAACAGTAAAATAACAAATTAAAAATGAAAACTTCGGAAATGTTCATTCTGTAGTATAAAAAATAGAAAATGTACTTCCATGATAAATGTTCAATAATGTAGATAAGCATAGCAAAATTACCTGGTAGTAAATAATCACATCAACTCTCTAAAATTACATAGCTTTGTAATCAATAATCGTAAGAATCTCTGATACCTTTAAACTTGTAGATTCGTCGGAAGATATTAGAACTTTTACTGGATTACAAATGCGATCCACTTATACAGTTTAGAGGTCGTTCAGCAATTGATGTAGCAATGATGAGGAACGTAGATTTGATTGATGTCTTCATAAATAGTCCTGCAACTGACTTAAATGGTATCATTAATGACAGCAACCAGAGTATTCTCGTGAAAATGTTCTCACCACCGTTTTTCAAGACTATTCTGCAAAATGAACGTATTCAAATTGTAAGTTACTTAATGCATAGCAGGACGATTCGTCTATTAGTACCTACTTATTATTTTGAGTCATGAATGAGTCTTACTTACTCTACTGACAACTGAACTGGCTTCTACACAGAAGTAACTATACTTTCTTTCTATTTGTTCTAATTCTTCTATAATATATCTTTGTGTATAATTTCCGGAAACGCATTAATAAAATAGTGCTACTTAGATACGAGTATCTTCAGAAATGTTTATTATTTAAAGAATACTTGTCTGATTCAATAAATCAGATGATTCGTCCAAATTAATAAGGAACTAAGATTAGTTCCTTAAGTAGATACTTAATCCATGATCGTCATTTAATTAAATCCTATTGTTACTTAATTTTATTTTAAGCTTACCAACTTACTTCTCTTTGGTGCTGACCCACTGATAGAGTGCCATGATGATGAAGAGACATATCAAAATGCTTTTGTTTATGCCAAAAATATGCTTGCTGATATGGAGAACCCTCAAACTAAAGCATTAATGAGTAGTACGTACAAAATTGTATCATTAAAATGACAGGCCTGGTGGTCGAGTGGCTAGTAATGGTCACTTTACTTGAGGGCCGCGCGGGGTTCGAATCCTGCGCAAGGCAAACATTTGTGTGCATGAACATGTCTGTTTGCCTTGGTCTGTATGTTTTCTATGTTTAATAAGTATTTATTTCCAAAAAAAAATATTTAAGTAAGTATATTTATCAGCAATATAATTATTTATTATTCTATGCCCATAGTACAAGCTTACTTGCTTAGTTTGGGACTAGATGGCGTTGTGTGATTCGTCCAAGAATATTTATTTATTTATTAGACTCCTTAAATCAGCACTTCAGTCTCTCAATTGAACTATTAATTATTTTTTTATATATATTTAGTATAATTTTTATAAAAGTGACTTCATACTTAATCAACCAGTTTCAGAAACGCATCATCGACAAGTATTACTACCTAAGTTTTTCGCGACAACAGATAGGATCCGATAATATTGTATTTGATGCTAAAATACATTGGTACTTACGGTATGAGGTATCCTAACTAAGTAGTAAATAAAATACATATTATCTTAACAGCTAAATCTGTAACTGCTAACAAAGCTAAACAAGTTGAAAAATCTAAAAAGGATGAAAAGACAACAACTGCCAAACCGCAAGTAACCGATGTGGAGGATTTTAAACAGGCTCTTGAATTAATGAGGGATTGCGCAAGGCTGTTATACATAAGATGGCTTCAAGCGAAACTGATGAAGGACATGATTGCGGTTATTTGTAGGTACAGTCATCAGAATTGCTATGTTCTATCAAAATAATGTATGATGTAGGTACCTAAGTCTGTACTACTAAGTAGTTTTCTAGCTAGAAAATTAAACAACCCATAGAAAATATTCCTTTTCATAGTCATACATCTTCTGATGGGTTTAAAAAAACGGGTCAAGAAACAGGATATTTTTTCTTCTGCTCTTGAAATGCCTATTTTCGATAATTTCAACAGCTTCGCTTTTTTGTATCAACAGGTTTAGTCACCGGCATTGGAATATGATTTTAAAAGAACTTAGTAATAGAAAAAGTTCTGGTCTTTGGCTAAATATTCAACGCTGTAAAGAAATATGGGATATATTAAAAACGACTAATAAAAAAATATACAATGACCCAAGAGTTTTAAAACACTTGCTTTGCATTGTTCAATATTATAACAAAAAGTACAAATTACGCTGCATTAGAACAGTTTTACCCACAACCGAAGAGAAAAACACGATAGACAGCGAGATAAACAGCTTTTTACGGGAAAATAAAGCTGTAAATGACTCAACTACAGTATTTATGGCGCTAAAACGACCTTATGTAAAACCAGAACTTGCTGTTAAATGTGTAAGTAAAGAGTTATTTATTTCCCTAACTGTTAGTGGTTTGAATAACGGCTCGAATTACTTAAATTTATATTACACGATTTATGAAACTTTTCAGGACAGTAAATTTGATGTTTGTTTAGAATGCATCCTTCCTTTCATCGATGAGATTATAAAATGCAAATCTTGCAAGCGTGTAGCATTTTGTTCCTTGGAATGTATACAGGCAAATGTACAAAGGCAGAACTGCCATCCATGCAGTGATTATTTAAGAATGAAATATTTTCCAACGCCATTGAACAGCTTCATCATTAATGATGTTTTATAATTATCAGAATCTTAGCGAAGAAAGGAAACTAAATTCCTTGTTTTTTTAGTCATAATGGTTGCCATAGTTAAAAAGAAGAAACAAATTCTATCACTGTCAAAAATTGACAAATCGTAATATCGAATTCGGCCAATAGTATTTGCCAATTCGGCAAAGGTCGGCAAACGACAAACAAAACAGACGGTAAAGAATATGGCGGTGGCGGTTGTAACGCAAGTTTCCGGTAAAACTATGAAATTTTTCATTTTATGTTAAAATTACAACGGGCCACGACTTTACTTGTAAGAATGGCATCCGCAGCGAAAAAGGCCAAATTATCGACAGCTGTTCCAGTCAGTGAAACGAACAATGGGCTTGAGGAGTTCATGAAGAAGTTACAGAAGAAGCGAGAGGAGACCGCGGAATCCATAACAGAATTCAATTTCTTAAAAAAGAGAGTGAGAATCATATCCCAAGAGCAGATGGTGGCTGACAATTGCGAGGGAATCGTTTACTGGATGTCCAGAGACAGCCGGGTTCAAGACAATTGGGCCTTTTTATTTGCACAGAAACTTGCGTTGAAGAATAAAGTGCCACTTCACGTCTGTTTCTGTATAATTGCCAAATATTTAGATGCTTCTGTTAGACAGTTCCATTTCTTGTTAAAAGGTAAATTATTATTAATTTAATAATAATGATTCAAAGAAAAACTGATAAATTTACCATAAAATTACATAAAACTAATGAAATGTATCCAAATAGTTATCCACTCGGTCTTTTCTTATTTAAACATATAGCCTGTTCAGGTGTCAAGTTGTCCTTAATCCTTAGAATAAAATTGACATCAATATATTGTTATGCTATTTACTGTATGTAAAGAAATATAAAAAAATTCAGGTTTAGAAAAAGTGGCAGCAGAATGCATGAAGTTAAACATATCATTCCACTTGCTCGAAGGCAGCGGGGCAGATGCCCTACCACAATGGATTATAGACCACAATATTGGGGCTGTTGTGTGTGATTTCAACCCACTAAGGGTGCCCCTAGGGTGGCTGGATGGAGCTAAGAAGAAATTCAAGAAAGATGTGCCATTAATTCAGGTTTGTACCTATAAAAAAAAAAATATATAATAATTGCTCTAATATTAAAATAAGAGTGATAATAATGAATCAAAATTTGAGTTTAGTTTAAAATACTTTTGATTCACTGTTGAAGAAAAATAGAAACTGATGAAGCCGGTCTGTGTCTCAGTGCTCCTGCTATAAAAATAATGCACAACTCTGGCCGTGGTGGGGCGATGCCCACCAGTGAAGGGATGCGCACCATGCCTTTGTAGTCAGTGCCAAATAAATCTATAGTTCATATTTCAGTGAGAAAATTTATCACTTTTCTTACAACCTGTTTGCTAATTTTTGGCTAATTTATGCAAGTAAAAAAATAAAATGGAAATTTTGCATTCAAAATTTTTCAGGTAGATGCCCACAATGTCGTGCCATGTTGGGTCGCATCGGACAAACAGGAATACTCTGCACGCACCATTAGAAACAAAATAAACTCCAAGTTGGATGAATACCTCACTGAATTCCCGCCGATCATAAAACACCCATATACAAGCAAGTTTGAACCTGAGGTAATCATTTGCTTTACATTGAGAAAAAGTAGTATATGTATAAGTCAATGACTTTAAAGCTATATAGAGCGCATTTATATGACATGGAAATATTTCGCGCCCATACGAAGTAATCGCCGCGCGGCTGCGAAATTAGAATTTGGACTGATGAATAATTAGGACTGATTTCACAGGTTCCAGCCAGTTTGTCCGTCAAATAAATTGACAGTTCCTTGTGTTTGTGTTTTCTTCTACAATGTTTCTCAGGGACTATCTGAATTACAGTATTTGTAACTAATACAATACCAACTAAGTATATATATGTTATATGTTCTGGATAATCAATAGAATTGCCGATATTGTCACTTTTTCTGGCCATTTTAGAAATTCTCATCTAAGTAGAATCAATTTTAAAACTTATGTATTTGATTGCAGAGATGAAAACACTATTTCAGCAATGCTTTATAGTTTTAAAATAATCACTTTTCTCTCAGCCAATAGATTGGGACGAAGCTATAGAAACAAGAGAGGCTGATAAGACTGTAGGACCAGTAGAATGGGCCAATCCTGGCTACGATGAAGCCATGAAGATGCTCAAGAGTTTCCTTGATGTAAGGCTCAAGGTGTTTGCCTCAAAGAGGAACGATCCCACACAGGATGCCCTTAGCAACTTATCTCCTTGGTTCCATTTTGGTTAGTATAAGTTTTAAACTGTAGAAGACTTGGCTTTTACGGTATTTATACAATGACCACACTTCCATTATCTCATTAAAAAACTACTTTCAAATTGTTAACTAATACATAATGCCATAATCAATCATATATTTATCATTTTGATTATTCTGAACTTTATTTTAAATATTTAATGCATTACACACGCATTACACCACCATAATGTAACTATCATGGGGAGTCCTTTGGTTATTATTTAATTAACAGATTATTTATCTCAGCATTCTTATATTCCAGGTCAGATATCAGTACAACGTGTAGCACTTTGCGTTCAAGAGTACAAATCAAAACATACGGAAAGTGTGAACGCGTTCCTCGAGGAGGCGATAGTGCGGCGCGAACTCGCTGACAACTTCTGTTTCTATTGTGAACATTACGACAGTATTAAGGGAGCGAGTAATTGGGCGCAAAAGACATTGGATGATCACAGGTCAGTGTAAGGATGTGTACAAAATTTATGACTTCATAGATTCATCATCATCATCATCATCTCAGCCACAAGAAGTCCACTGCTGGTCATAGGTCACAAGGAGTCAATAGGTTACATTGCCTCGATATAAAAAATATATATGTATTAAAATCCATTCCAATATACTTGGCATAAAAGCTCTAAACAATTGTCTGATTTAAAAAAGGTATAAATCGATATGAAATAAACATGAATTACAAATCATTTTATTGCAATAAAGCACACAGCATTCAGTTTCCACAAACTCTTTGAATCTTATCATTGAAATTCTCTGGAAATCCTGTGACAAATAATATCATATTCGAATGGAAATCGTTTTTTCTTCAGAACACTCGTACTATTCTACATGGAAACAATTTTAAATTGTGTGATAATGCAGTTTGGTAAATAATATGATGAGAAAATCAATCCATACATAAGTGAGGTTAACCCAGATGGATTGATTTTTATGTTTGATTATGATGTTTGCCCATATTAGTTTACAATATGGCAATTTTATTTTAGAAAAGACAAAAGGACCAACATATACACACTGGAAGAACTGGCACAGGCGCAAACACATGACGATCTCTGGAACTCGGCACAACTGCAACTAGTCAAAGAAGGCAAGATGCACGGCTTCCTGCGGATGTACTGGGCCAAAAAGATCCTGGAATGGACCCCTACACCTGAAGATGCGCTGAAATACTCCATTTATCTCAATGACCACTATAGCATCGATGGACGGGATCCTAATGGTTATGTTGGTAAGTTTAACTATTGACATAATCAAAAAGCGTCGCCGTCGTCGGCTCACTAATAATAATCGTTAAAACTCGCCTCTAGTCCTCGTCGAACCTATAATTTAGAAGTTTCACGATACTTATACTTTAGTTGGTTGAACACTTTGTTTTACTATACAGTACATGAATACAGCCACATATAAAATTACGTTATTCCAGGATGCATGTGGTCGGTGTGTGGGATACACGACCAAGGATGGGCGGAGCGAGCGGTCTTCGGAAAAATTCGATACATGAACTATAACGGGTGTAAGCGGAAATTCGATATCAGTGCATTCATTGCGCGCTACGGAGGCAAAGTACATAAATATGTGCCAAAAAAATAAATATAAGTTTCACACTTTCATAGGAATATTACATGACAGTGACCACAACAAGTCGATCATCTGGAAATCGATAGTTGTATGATAGCTGTTTCACACGGGGGAACAGCTACGCCCCGTGTGGAACAGCTTTTACGGGGCGTTGTGCTGTGTGCAGGCAAAGATATTATATTTTTGCTGTGTATGTACGTGACCGCACCGTGTATACCATACATTCATATGCAGGAAAACTCAATGGCGTCGCTCCGTGTCAGTACCGTGTGGGATGGCTCTTATTGATGTCACTCTCCCAGCGCCTAAACTTCATGTTGTGTTAAAGAAAACTTGCGTACATTGAAATCACACTCGGTGTCTCCTCTACAACATTCTGTAGACTATCATATCATTAAAATATTGTCTATAGTGCTACAAAGGTCTTTATGAATGTGGCCGAAATTGGAACTACAACTCCCGTTCATATTGTATTCACTTATTCAGACAGTTCGCCTTTGACAAAATGTATGAAAATATGCCACAGTAACGTCCTACAAACGTCACTCACGTTCATGAACATCCTTGTGTAACTGTATAAATTCTGTTGAGATTATCTATTTGTAAATTTAGTCTGCAATATCTATTTGTATAATAGATTTTTATACAAAATCGATTGTAAACAATAATAGTTGTTCTACTGCCACAGATGCTACTTCCTGAACGAAAAATAGGCCTAAATTTACTTACGATCGACGATCGAAATGTAGGTTTAGTAAATTGTTACAGTATTTTATTGTGAAATGTTTCTCTACCTCATTTTTAATAATAAATATTATTAACATTCTTTTTAAACCAGTTTTTTTTTTTACTATTAATCTCTCTACTGACTTAAAAATGTACTTCACATAACCTTGTAGAAAAAAAAATACTTTCGGAAACCTATTGTGGATAAGGCCTGTAGTAGTAGTAGTAAGTTTTTCCAAAGATAGTAGCAGGACTGCATATAATAAAACATCAGTTGATTATAAATATTTTTATTTATGAATGTGACTGTTCCTTAGTTACACGATCATATAGTTCAATAATCTTCATAAAATTAGAAATAGAAAAATAATATCAAAGAGCTATTTTTATTGGAACATCATTGAGTCAAAGTTAAATGTGTACAGGTGTCTATTTCATCAATTTGATCGTTTAGTCATAGGTTGCGTAATTTCGAGTAACCAAAGCTCAATTGATAGCGCTTAAAATATCTTTCACAACATTTCACAAAAGCACATTTTTGAAGTAGAAGATAATTCTATCAAGTCGATGCCTTGAAACAATATTGCTATTATGTCTCATATTATTATTAAATTAAAAATTAAAATAAGTAAGTCTCTACCAAATAAAATAATATTTAGGCATAATTATGATTTTACCACACAAAATAGGATATCGAAACAAATCTAACAGCATACATTCACTGCATTGTTTATTATGGATATTAATTTATTATGATTTTAAGTTTATATACCCGAGTAACTGTTTCAACTATGAACACAAATTGTGGCTCGCTTCTATAAACATATTCCACTAATACACAGTACAGCACAAGGGTTATACACCTTTACTTTTACAAACATTAGCTTACAATAAGGCTCTCAATTAAATTTCATAGAAAATTCGAGATAAACATGTCAAAGACTGGAGGGCGATCATAACCAAATTCCCGTTCAGTTCGCGAAACTGAGGAGGAATGTGAAAGTTCCATGCTTGCATCTCAGTGTGGAATTGGGTTACGTCACACCTCGATAAAAAAAACGTTAAATCAAAATGTGGTCGTCAAAAAGAGGCGACATACTACTAAAGAACTAATTGATTTTTTGTCTATGCTCCCCTGTGTAAGTGTGTGTGTGAAAGCAGAGCTAGATTCGCTGTTTCGGGCGCAGGACGGTTTCCCAGAGACGCCAGCGAGCGCACTACTGCACGCAGCACGCGTTCTTGTGCCCGTTCTTCTTGAGACGCGACTTTGGTCGGTACTTCTCCAGGTAAGACAGCTGCTTGGCATTTATCGCGCCACGTCGCTGACTGGAAATAAAAAGAAATGTTTTAAAATTGATAACAAGTGATAGTAAAAATAATATTCCTGTTAGTAAAAATAATATTCCTGTAATTAATTTGTCTATGTGTTAATTCTGGCTTCTTCTAAATGGCTGTTTGCATACATTGTGACCAAAATTTTATTTCATTTATGAAATTAAGTTAACGAGTGAGCGAACACGGACATAGTATTAGTTTTACATAAAAATATGCATAGCAAATAGTAAGATCGTTTCGGTGCAATAGGTATGTTATTCTCGTCCGTCGTATATTGCCAAAACAAATATTTTGTCATGAAAAGCGAGTATCAGTCGTCACTTCACACTTAAACAAGAGTCAACAAGACGTTCGACATTGAAGATACATCTATAATAAACTTGTTGATTTGTGAAAAACATCGTTTAGCACATCATGTGTTTTGTGTAATTATGACTAATTACACTAATTATTTGTGGAATGCATTTATAACTATCAAAAAATCACATCAAATGTATGAAATTCACACTAAAAACTGACGAACTGGTGTTAACCCATCAGCAGCGTATCAATCACGGAAAACGGTCAATCTAGATTGAATTCCATGATCAGTAATGTTGATTTGTGTAACATGCAGGATTGTCTGATTGACCAATACGTAACACAGTCAATCTGGATCTGGATTGACCGTGTAATACTGTACTGTTATGGCTGCTTATGAAATGCAGATTCCACTGCAAAGCGAAGGACTATTGCTACACTACAGTGAAGGACGAGCACTAAATATATTTATGCATGCCACACTGCAAACTTACAGTTGACTCATATGTATAATATGTAAACCTAACCAAATTCACTGGATTCACGAGTCAAGTATTGACTAGATAGAGGATTGTATTGACGTAGATGTATCTTCAAACGCCGGGAGCCAAACCCATTAATTGTCACGGTCAACTTCTGTTCAAAATACTATAGTGCAATAAAGATATTAAGTAAAATATAGGGAACCAAATACACACTACTATTTTATAAAGTACTCACTCTCGGATAGTCTCGACAGCCTCCTCGTACTTCATGCCAAGCTCGATTAGCGCTATGGCCACCATGACTGGCGCGCGACCCAGTCCCGCCACGCAGTGGACGGCCACCGCAGCTTCGGGCTTGTTCTGGGCTCTGAATAAGAAATTAACAAATATTTTGTGTCATATAATGTACAAGAATTTGTCATAAAGATCGGTTTATAGAAAACATAACTCATAGGTACTCATGATTAGTATAAGAGATAGGTTAAATAGTTATTTTATTATTAGTTATAGCCAGATAAGTTTATCTGGCACTTATAAATAATGGTAAGTGATAGATTTTGCAGTGCCTGTGAAAGCCTAAACAAGTCTTGTTTTGACAGAAAAATGTCATCTCCGCCCAGGTGGGATTCCAACCCACGTCCTCTTGATATCAGGCCAAGTGCTCTTTCCAACTGACCTACCGAGAAGGTTAGAAATGGTGGCGAAATTTTTCATTTCTATAAACTGCGTGAGATACTCACTTTTCGCGCAGTATCTCGAACCAGTCATCGACGACGTTGGCCGGTGGGAAGGTGCCGTCGTCGTAGGCCAGGTCGCGCACCTCGATCCCCTCCGCCTTCAGCGGCGCAGTGTCGTAACTGGGCTCGCATACGCGCACCACTGTGCACACGTTGTGCTTGCGCAGTTCCTGTTCATATACAATACATACTTAATTAATACTTACTTCTAGACTCTACTACATCCTTAATCAAAATTTACTATTCACTTTTTATATTAGAAGAGGTTAAACAATAGTTGGCTTGCGTTATATGTATTTGGATTAATTTGAGAAAAAACCTTTTGTGATTTTATGATCAGCGCCATCTGTTAGCAAGCTCATGAATTATTACAATTTGTGATTGCAGCGCCATACACAGTAGAAAAAATATGGCCTTCTCTGTAGCCGTGACAATACGTTTACAATTTTTTTCACGTTTATAATGTTAGGTAGGTAGTTATGATTAGGATAAAACGACAATAAACTTGCGTATCATCTGATGGTAAACAACCCCCTTATGAAGATGAGGAAACGCCAATGAGATGTGCCCTTTCCCGTACGAAACTTTTATCCCGATAGCCTGAGTCACTGTCCACAAACTTAAACTATCTTCATAACAAAATCATTTCAATCCATTGGTTCCTATCGATTCGAAATAAGGACAAACAAAACTACAAACAAACATAAGGAAGTATGGATCAATATAACAAAATCATAAACGATATTATGATATAATAAAAAAATTGGTAACATCGTCGTTAGTTTTACTAATGCTTTCATCAATCATGTCTTTGTTACGTTATGTACTTTACCCAATAGTAGATTGATTTATGAATATCCCATATACAAAAATACCCCTTATGTAAAATAAAAAGGCTATGGGACAGTTCACTTTCTTTTAGATTTTAATTAAAAGAACTAGGATTAGGATGCAATTTTGTAATTATATTATTCAGAGATGGATTCTAATAATAACTTAATTTCGTTTTAGAATTACGGAACTTTGAATGCAATATAATATGCAAAGTAATAATTTCCATTAAACAAATTAAGTTAATCTTCGTTAAATCCCTTTCCCACGCGAAATCAGAAGGTCGAAATCCCTCGAGTAACGAACTCGGGATTATAATAATAAGTGTGCCCATTTCATAACTAGCCCACCTAACATTCTTACCGCTCTATATCTCCTGTGTAATACAGCGGTGTGGTGGTGGGTATGTATAGTATGGTATACAGCCAGGAATACCAACGACCATAGACTGACAATAAGTAATCAAGCTCATAGACGTTCAGGGTGAAAAATACACTTGTCTGGGAACCCAAATCTGAAATTCTATTACATGGAGTAAAAAGGATTGAAATGATTTCTATAAATATGTTCATTTACCTGAAGATAGGTCTGGATGGTGACGTCGGAGGGGCGGTCGGTGATCAAGAACCGCATGCTCTTGTACTCGATTAGCGAGGGCGCCGGGCGGATGTCCTTCTGCTTCATGATGACCAAGTTCAGTCCAAGTATCGAGAAACGAGTTGCACCAAGGTGTACCTTCACTTCACACGCGTCAGAGAAGGTGACACAGTCCGTCAGAGTCTAACAGGCAAATTGTCACTCTATTTCCACACAACACACGGCAGTTTCCTTACTTTTTTTTAGAAAAGGTCCAATTATATAATGGGAACCACCCGCATGGATGACGCTTTCAACCACTTGAGCACATTCGGAGACAACCAAACAAAAGTACAGAAACGTGTGGAATGAAATTAAATTATGCGTTAAACATAAGTTTGTTGATGTTTACACTCGAACTTCGGCAACTGAATGATATGCTCCAATTAACAGCGGGCGCCGGTTCTAAGGTAACTGAAACAAAAACGGGCATGTTAATGCGGGAGCGGGGGCGCGCGACCCGGACTCGAATGTTATCATTTTAAAAAGATGTATTTGCGTCAAAGGCAGAGCAACGACTGAAGTGGAATAAAAAAGAACGCACTAAAAATAGATGGTGAGATTTTGAAGCGAAGTTTCGATCATGTGAACGCGACGGACGGTGTTCGCATTTCGCACTACTCGCGAGCTCTGATTCGGAGCCAAACGGCGTCACTTGTTAGCATGTCCAGATTGCTGTGCACTCTTTGTTGTTACAGCGATAACGCGTACGGTAAACACTCCGCCGTTCGAAGCATCCAACTAAATACACTATTTTGTATTATTTATTTGATTAATACTCGAGTTCGCGTAAGTTATACGGTGATGACGCATATGCAACCCTACTATTGCAGTCTTGTGTTGATTAGGATTTGATAATACGGTATTCAGATACGATTATTCCATGACCTCCATCAATATCATCGCCATGGCAAACAGAATGTGCAAACTGCAAACATATCATGTTGTAAAATGTTACAAATCGATTTATGTACGGCAGTATCACAGCAATACGCCTTTAAAATTTACATCCATCATATCAGAATATCAGGTAATTAATTACCAAACAAAATTATGTATACCATAATAAAGAAAATCCATAGACATCTAGTGCTTATAATTGAGTTACTCAATGTCACGGACATCGTTCAGGTTCATTTACGTAATGCCGATGATTACAGAATTCAAAAATAACTGTACGTGCGTCTAAAAATTATAAAGACAGCTTGATAGATGACCTTCATATGATCTAAGAGTGGATCAATTTAATAAACGAACGAAAGCATTCCATTAGACATTGTATGCGGAATATGTCATTGCTGCGCCAATAAGTCACTCCAATCCTGTTTCTTTGTTTACAATCACCTACCTACCTTTGGGTGGGTGTTTGTCGTATAATGCGCGGGGTGCGTATGTAGGCGCGCGCTCCCGGCAGCATGGGTCTAGTTGGTGGCACTGTGCTGCCTTGCGTATCAAACGCCCAGTCGTTTATTTGTGTTGGGCCTGGCAGTACTCCGCGCTGTCCAAGCGGAACTCCATCAATGTCACCACAGAAGGGATCTCCAGCTGAAACAAACAAACATCTCATTGATCGTAGCCATACCATGACTCAACTTGTTTATGCTGACTCGAAATTCTTGGAAGCGTTGTGCCATTAACAGTTAATTACTAAAGGCAACAGATAAGGTGAAAATATGACCGTATTTCTGGAATTAAAATATCGCAGTCAGATAACGAAATCATGATCTTTGGTGCAATGACGTAGGTTGCGGACGAAATTGTTTATCTGAAGCAGGTCGCTAATGATTCCACTCACATTATATTATGATAATATCTAAACACTGATTAACACATTCCTAAAGAACTGGAGGTTTTCACACTTATTTAATAGTTGTGGAACTGTAATGAAGAGACACAGGAGCACAAGTTGACAAAAGTCGTTAGCGATGCACAAGATTAACATGTTTTGCGTACTACTTTCTTTGTTAGAAATAGATAAACTTGATTATTTAAAGGCAATTACTGAGAATACTATTCAGACGAGGTGTACGAACGACGACGCGGGCGCTACTCGAGGGAGGACGGCGACGGCGCAACAGTTTTTGGCAACAAATATACCGGCGTGGGATTAATTCAACGTCAGATGTTTACATTTAAATTCTTCATTCTTATAGTATAATACTAGGTTTATCCTCTCGACGCTAAATCTTGGCAATAGCATTGGAAGCCACTCCCCTATATCAGCCTATAACGAATTCGCAGAATTTTGATAGATGGTTGCATCAATTTTGATACTTATTTCCAATAGCTCTCACGAGGAATCGTAGATTTGGGATGAAGCCAAAGGGAAACTGGTTCATTGGAAACGGTAAACAAGACGGACCTGCGTCAAAATAACTTGATTTAGTTTTCCTTGGACCATATTATTCGCGTGTAGGCTTAACCCAATTAATCGTAACAATAACAATTAACTCCAATGATATGTAATGGTCTTTCACAGTGTGAGATAATTGGTCAATTCTAGACTATCAACAGAGATGAAAATACCCGTGACTATTTCACCGAAATAGATGAAGTGGGTAAAATATTTTTTAATACGTAATACGTGCTGTTAAGATTTATTTCGCTATTAGAATAAAATTATAATGCAAACAATATGAGCTGAAGTAAACAACTTGATAAAGAGAATTAATGGATTCGCAAACAAAACTGGTTCACAATTTATTTTGGTACTTTTAATTTTGTAAAGCCCACAATCCCGCGAATAATGCAAAAACAATGGTTAACAAATGAGCTATATTGTATAATATTATTGTAGTTTTAGATGAAAGAGTACGAAAGCAGCAAAAACATAAAAATAAATAATATTCGATAAAGATGGCTTCGAGAAAATCTGACTGAATGCTTTAGACGTTTGACATTTGCGTCGCCAGCAGGAATGCGGCAGACATACGAAGGTTATACAAGACTTGGACAAATAACTACTTCGCTAGAGTGCTTTAATCGAATAAATACAGGCCAATTTAGCAAAGTGAAATGGGAACGAGGAAGGAATAAAACGAACGATAAGGATGCTGTCTCAGACAAAGTTGGAGATACGGTCTCCCGTGCAGCAAACGAAAAATAGGAGTTTTCGAATCTCGGCGAGACGGGACGGTCGATAAACTCCAGACTACCCCACACGTGCAACAATGCAGACGTTTTAACGTTTACAATGTCTGGACCCCTGGGACTGTCTCGACATTGAACACCGATTAGCATAAAATAGTATAAACTATACAAATTCCAAAGAATTAGAAATGGCGCGCAAGGGTACGAGGATGCTAATGTTATTGCTCTAACAATAGCATTGGCAGAGCTGTCTGTTATAGACGATGGAATTCAATAGGTAAATCGAGCACACCAACAAACTTTATATTGATTGACATTATACAAACATGATTTATGAAGGATACGCAGCCACAACAAACGTCAAAGATTCTGATTGACGCTCCAGTTAATTGTAATTTAATCAACAGATCTTGATAACTCTGCTGCGTGGGTTTAGAATTACATTAGGACACAATACGATGATAATGTATTATGGAAAACCAATTAGTCGCTAGTATATGTAAGACGTAACATAATACATGGAGTAGCTAATATGGCGGGTGCGGAAAGTGAGCAAGGTCGAACTACGACAATAACGTGCAATTCTATGCAACTACATCAACCAACTGGATAGTTTATTGCTCGTAATTCTAGGAAGTGGTTTCTGTAACGTATTGCAAAAAAGGCAATCTTTCGCCGTTAACTTTTTGCTACTTTTTTTGTATCCTTCTTGATTTTTTTTTTGTCAAATATAAAAATAGCACAATTCCTTGTTACAGATTCAGATATGACCCACATCTTCACTCGTCTTATTTTGTATACTTTGTATTATCAATATTGTTAGGTAAACAAGTTATTATTTTAACACATTGTTTGAAGCATAAACCTAATGTAGTGTTAGCTAAACACAATGCAATTCTACTTGAGCTTATCTCGCGGGATTACCGTCAAATGAAGGTGATACGTCGGCTTTAGTCACGTAGCAGCCTTAGCGTAGAAGGCTACATAGATAACCGAAATGTTGTATTATTAAGAGCAGTCAATATTAATGTTAATACTAGTAACATTTTCGACTTCAATTTATACAAACACAAAACTTTTTATGGCATCAATACAAATCAAATACATTAAACTTAGCAAATACACGCTACAAAAATAGGCGTTCTTATCGCTAAGCTAAAGAAATGGAGCAAAAAATCTTAGATGGGGAGCGTGGGTTGAATTTTAAGATTTCGTATTACATACATCTAAACGCCTGTGTCACAAATGTGTGTGCTAATTAGCCAGTCAACATTTTAGGCCTCTAGCTATTTAGCTATATTTGGGGGCTGCGCGGTGATCAACCTATGAGGACATCTTTTATTATATATTAAGGAAGCAACGTTTAAAAATATTATTGTTTTTGTGGTAGGTTTGCTCAAATTAACAAAAGCAAGAAGCTGTTATCAGCAGAAATTAGCATTCCACTTATTATTCAAGGCGTAACAAATATAACAATAGGAAATAATTAGCGCTGCTGTTCACATAAAAATAATTAAGTACTACCCACACAGTTGCAAAACGAACAATGAAGCCCATTTCTGGTGCAAAGTAGCTTGGTACTTGTCCTTTTACAAGTTTATGGTTAAAAAAAATGTATACAGTTAAGTGTAAAACTTTACAATTGCAGTAAGTGTTTAGCAAAACAAAAGTACGATAGAAAGTCAAATGTGATATGATCTTGATTGTATCAAGCCATGACTAAAAACCGTGATTACATTTTGCGATCTTTATAAAATAAATAAAATAACTATACGCGTCTGTCTTTTTGTTTGTCTCTTTATTTGTTTAAACCACGGAATGTATTTAGATTGTTAAATCTATCTCCACTTTAAGATCTTCTTATTATTATTGACATAAAAGGTTTTTGATAAAGTTTCCAAAATTCAACAGTCCCATGAGAAAAACGGCTATGTGTCCGATGCTAGAGATGCCATCTCAACATAAAAGTTCTTCACCGGAATATTTCAACGTTTCCAAAATTCTCATGAGAATGGAAACAACGGGATTGTGCTGATAATACGATTCGTTTTCTGGTATTTTATAAGAAACAAAACGGCAAATATGTATTCTGCATACCAAGTAATACCAACCAACAAACGTTTGACCATGAATTGATCAGTCGATGACATCGACATTGACCGTTACCGAGCATAAACGAAACAGGGAAACCGGTTGCCATAAAAAATATTACATTAATATGAAAAATGACATAATACAACCAAACACAACTATGTTAACAGTAATTAGATGTAGCTAATAATTTGTGTATAAAACGGTGTAATGATGCCAACAGAGCGCCACGGGGCCGAGTCCATAATTCTACTAGTAAATTGGCCCGTAATTAAAGCGAACTATAGGTAAACGAATTAATTAAACTGAAATATGCCACCTACGTGATCACGAAAGCAATAAAACTAGACAACGAGTACGAGGCGACAAATGTTGGTTTTTGGGAGCAATTTACGACGAAACAAGGAGAAACTTTTATGAGACAGATCGCTTTTTAAATTAAGACCCATTTAGACGTCGACGCCAGTTTCTTGAGCATTCAAGAGCAATAATTGCATGCAGTCTAGTGGGAGCAATAATTGTCTTTCAACAATTGTAATCAACTATCGTTTAGACGATGCATGTCAATTATTGCTATAACATTATGTATGTATGCAACCGACAATAAACTGGCGTCGTCGTGTAAATGAGCCATTAGTGTAAAATGTTTTAAAAATAAATTAGACTAGCCAGGTGTGGGTATTGTGCTAACTATCTACGCGTTTAACAACGCGGAAAATAATGGTATACAAAAAGAAGTAGGCCGTGACATAAGGCGACATAAATCGTATGGCTACGGAAAATGTATGTAGGGCGTTAATATGCCGGGCAAAACGAAACACCTGTTGATTCTCAAAAGTTTCAATGAAGTTAGATAAAATATTATCTTACATTATGGTACAAAAAAAGAACATAATGAGTTTCCAAACTATGCAGACTAACAGACAATTGATAAGAACATAAAACTAAACAAAGACAACACATCAAATTACCTGGCCCCTTCTATTGACCATATCGGTTTCCTAGGGGACTAATTTAAGTACAATACACAGCAATGTAGTTCAGTTACGCTCACACGGCACTCAAAACGTATCAGCAATGCGGGACACTGAGGTTAAAAATGATACAGAAACATCACTTACATGTATCTTGGCGCGGCTAACGCAAAAACTTCGTGGGAACACAAAATAAAGTTAATTAATCAGCGAGAAAAGTAACTGAAACGATCGAGCACACGCAACAGAAGCTGCCGTTTTAGACAGATTGGTAGGTTATGCGTTCACATCTCAACGGGTCGACACTGTCCGTGCCGCGGTCGTGCAGAGACGAGACTGGCGCGATGCCGGAGCGCCGGCCGCCGGCCCGCGCCTGCACCCGCCCGCCGGAGACGTCACGACGGCGACACCGGCGGCGGGGGCGTTGGCGTCACCCACCAGCCAGACATATGCCGCACGTCGTCCGCGCTCGCACTTAAACGCACGTAATGTTTGAAACTTCTCACAACTACAGATGCGAGATGCTAAACAACGCTTGTTGATGGAACTCATCGGTTAGCATTCAAGAAATATGTATCGGGTTTTAAAGGTGAAGCCGAGACTAAACAAGTAGCTGATGACATGATAAAAGATTAATGATCAGCTGTTGTATGAATACTTTTTACCGTAAACATTATACGTAGACGAAACAAACAACATCGTACAGACGCGCCTCGAGATAATAATCACATTCAAATGAAAATATTAAATGAGGGATCTCCCTCATTGCAGTTGCATTTAAAATGAAAATGCGTATGCTACCGAGAAGATTCGATTAGTATCGGACTCCCCTCAGTCTCATTCTAATAATAGCTGTGAAACGAGAAAGAATCCGAGCACAGAAACTCCCACACGGTCGCGAAAAGCGACAATACATACTAAAGATACTTTACAAACAATGTTATTTGTCAAAGGATTGTACGCATAGTTTTGTTCAAATTGAGTAGTCAAGTATGAGCAAACTCAATATAATGCCCTATTTTTTTAAGATCGGCTTAAGTTATTTTTGAAATTCTAATTTGAATACAACCATTCAACAAACTCTGGGAAACCATTATGAAAATATATATAGCATTTTAGCTCAGAATGGAGCCCAATTATTCTAAAAATAAGCAGCACATGTCAGTGTCGACGTCCCATCCCATCCTATCATTTTCGTTCCGTTGAGGCAGCCGCTGGGCCGCCTGATGACCGCCATTACACGCCAAATTCACTGCCCACTACACGTCTAGTTTGGGATAAATTTAGACACCCACATAAGGGAATTTTCTAGGTCATTGGGATTTATAAGGGTAAAGTAAATGTACTGTGTAGAGCGAGTCATGTTGTTTGTTAAAGGATTACGTCAATTTGTATCTTTGTAATTTTACCTGTCTCTTAACATTACTCGAAAGTTAATATTAGCAAGCAACAAGAAGATAAATGGTTAAATATGTGTGTTTAACAGTAGACTTCCTGAGACTGATGGTGTAGCGGTTTTAAGAAACCCATGTGTAAACCAAAATATAATTAACGCAAGTGCAGATGAAATTAATCTCAACAAGTTGTATACAAAATGCTATAAAATAAATAAAAAATGTGGTGTTTTTGCAACATGAGCAAATTCTCGTCAACTCTTCAACGTACTCAAGAGTCAAGCAACCGCCATTGACTCCAGCAAAATCAGTTTATCAACGATCGATTATGAAATTACGTTTTTATTTGCCTAATGGTTTCGTGTTCATAGTTTATTTGCATCAGCCGGGTGAGTTTTATCGACCTTAGACGGAGTTACTGGAAAATCACATTGTTTTTTTCCATCATTATATGAATGCCTCCTATTTTTATTTCCTTTCGTCCTTAGTTGGTCAAAAATGCCACTATCAAAATGTGAAGGCTTTGAATCATCGATATTTCCTACTTGAATCTCTGCATAATGCAGGTCATGGTTCATTCTCTCCCTCTCAATCAATCTCATTATTTATCCAAAGTAAACGAACGTCTTTCCATTATTGTTGTAGATTTAATCCCAGAATATTATGTTGAATTTGTTAGCAATTACTAAATCAAATAATTTGAAGCACTTACAAACTTCCGATTAGTTCTGAAGTTTCTACAGTTCAATTTTATTTCATTTTAATCTCGTTATGATGTGTACTCGACTTTATAAAGGGCATTTCTAGGTAAAAACGTATCACCTTATTGCCTAAACAACTAACAAGTAGCTTGGAAATTAATGTGGAATTTGTTCATTGAATGAGTCACGAATTTTGAAGAAACCCTAATTTTACATGAGTCAATCTAATCATTGATATAACAATCAATAATAACCGTTTGGATTTTAGGATAAGGCACACAGATTTGTTCAATGATGACAAAGCAAGGTTAAAATTGGATTGAAATAACCGTACCATCGCATGTAACATTAGCATCCGAACAAAGGAATGACTTTTGAGGACTATTGATTTACTAATTGCCAATCAAATTAAACACGAACAAGAATCGATTGTAGACGACAATATTATTATACGAAAAGACGATAATATATATCTAACAAACCCAACTTGAACAATAGTCTAGAATTCATATTAAAGATATTTAAATTTAAAGTTCTGACTGATTTAACTATTATCAACGCACAGCCCAAACCGCTGGGTCTAGAGATTCCAAATTTGGAATGTTCCTTACGTACGACGTCTAAGGGTGTACTAAGGATTTTTCAAAATTCCCACGGGAAAGCGAGATATAAATTAGATTTAAATTATAAATTTAGATAAAAACGTAGTTTGTAGATAGAGTAGATTGAAGAGATATTCTGCTAAAGACTTTTTCAATCAAGACAAGTAAAAATTTCCAAATCTGTAGGCTCTGGTAACTGTCTACCTACACCAATCCTAATGAAATTAGAAAATTAAATGATTTTATGTAGAAGAAAATGAACATAGTTTTACGTGATAGGTAGGAGTATGAAGTACTTAATACTCTGCTCTCTGAAAATATGACGCAACTGAACTAAAAGCAGTGGTAAATCCAATGGGAGATTGATTCGTGTTACGTAACAAGGGTTTACGTTTGATTAAACGTGTCCATGTTCTAGGTATATCGCGCCCACGTGACGGTTACACGTGGATATTATAACAACGTGCGCCGCGTTCAGAAACAAACTTAGACCATTGTTGGGTAGCGTTCGAACTCCCACGATAGATGTGTTTATGGAAACCTAACCCGTACTGAAAATAAACATGAACAATGTACACGTTCTTGAGATTGCGACTACAAAGCATTCAATATAAAACGCTTATATAATTTAATTTAATGAAGAGGTTCTAACTGAAGACAAGAATAAAAACATCTATCGACATAGATACTACAAAATTTCAAAATGTACATAGTATGCAATGCACGCCTGCAATCAATTCTGCAACGCAATGCAAGATCCCGGTGGTTGTACGTAACTACGTAACCATTGATCATTCAAAGCTTGGTAATACTACATTTATTTTACTTCAAGCAAATATCGTACCCATTCTCACCCATAGCAACAAGTGAATCGCGTATGATAACAAATAACCCGAAAGAATGTCTGCATATCGATATATGTCGATTTTTGATTTCGTTATCATTAGTTTAGGTAGTATTATACTACAGATAACATACGAATATAGAAAATAGACGCCACCTTGATTATACAGTGTGTTAGGGTTTAATAAACTGAAATCTAGAAAGCAAATCAGCCGGTACTTTATTGCGGCAGTGAAAAGTGAACGTGCTGTGCGCCTTAAGGAGGGGGTACTTGGTGCAAATCATCGAAATAATATTACTACGTATAGAAATGACAGCGCCTTCAAATTTTGGCCCCGCGTTCGGCCGTGAGGGGCGTGCCCCTCCCTGGCCCCGCCCCCAACCGAGTCATAGAATATGACATTACTACGCAGGGGCGACACTTTGTTTATATTCTGCCTATTGGACATCTAATTGATTATTTTATTTTATTACAATATTTTATTTTACTTAATAGAATAAACTTAATAGAAAATAGGTATAATATTAGCTTTATAGGTAGGAAGCTACATTACATTTTTGTTCTTAACTAAATATTAGTCAAAAATAAACTGAGATTAAATCAAAACTAACTTTATAATGAAATTTTATTTGTTCGAAAACGGTTGGTCGAAATTTAAAATGCTGTTTCGTTTTCCATCTTTTTGTTTTCTAGAAACTATTTTTTTTACTTAGTAACTTTATCCACATTTACGTATTTTTTACCTACTATATAAAAATATTTTGGAAATATAGTTTATAAAATCAATATTTAAATTACATATTATTTTAAAAAAAGAATTATGAAAATCGGTCCAAAATTGAAGGAGTAATCGGCGGACCTCCAAAAAAAACAATGAAACATAGAACCTCCTTTTTTGAAGTCGGTTAAAAAAAAAGCAAAAAATTTTTCAAAAATAAGTACCTAAATTATATTATAAAATTGACTCACGCTTAGTACCTACGTATCCCATCTGTACGATTACTTTTTGATAATCTATGATTTTCACATAGAAATGGCGGATGCAATCATGATGCAATAGAAAATAATGAAAAAAAATTGTTTTGGTTGGTTTTACTTAATTTTTTGTATACTTACCGATGATAAGTGACGCCGCTATCTTTCTTTCTTACTGTTGAACGGTTTTTGCAAGATTTTATTGAACATGACGGCATTTTTTAATTATTTTTTTTAACATAAATCAGAGGACCAATCACGATGAGCGTCGGCAAGTTTCTAAACGAGTCATAAACGAGTTGATGTCTATTGGCCTCAACGTATGGGGACAAAAATTTTGTTCGCGGTGTCATTTCTATACGTAGTAATATTATTTCGATGGTGCAAATCAACTTTCACGAGCACCTACCCACGCAAACGACCAACCAGAATCTTTTGTTTAATCTACGTACAGACCTGATCCTGGAATCTATTCATGGGAAAGAGCCAACACCGTGAAAGGCTCTAGAGATACGCAATGTTATTACCCTACCATGAATTATTCAAACTTTCTCCTTGCTTCAATATTTGCTAGAACGAACAGCACGAAGGTTTATGCCGCGAGGTTAAATTCGACTGTTTATCAAGTTCCAGCAGTAGTTGCTTTTATTAGGCAATTAATAATCGTTTTGTGGGCAAATATTTCCAGTAATATAACCGTACCAGCACCGACAGACCACGGTACTGACGTGACGTGACATTTTGCTAAATCTGGCACTAAATGCACGAAGGCCACGCACGATCGCAATCGTCCTGTTTAACGACTTACAGGAAATATTGTCGTCAATATTGTCCTGAAATTAAAGCGGGTATTATAAATTTATTTTTAGAAAATCTTGTGTAATTAGTTTAATGGGTCAATTAATTTCTTATCAAGTTTACCGGATCATTATTTGTATTATCATTATAAACCCCAAAAAAGTCTACCATCACTCACATTACCTAAGTTCGTTATCTGTTTCGATGTGATTTTTTTTTGGAATGAGGATAATTAAATGATATCACAATTCATCTTTATCAAATCAATCGGTGAAATCAAATTATTATTTTTATAGGTTATTTGCTAGTAAAAATCCACCAATATTTCTTATTTTACAAGCAACATTTACAATGGCGGTTATTGCCAATACTTTATTTATGTTGCAAAATTGCAACAGTTATTTTTAAAAGTTCGGCGTTTCCCTACGTTGTCACTAAGCGGGTGTATTCCGAGAGCCGATGCAACGCCTGTGGTGTATTGCAACGGGAAACGGGTCGCGACCCACTTGCGTCGGGATCAATACTCGGTCATCGACTCCGCCCGCACCTCGGGCCCCCACCCGTCTACCATGATACCCAAAGTCCCTAAAACCAACTATAAATATACTTTCAAGGGCGTATTCTGGTCTGGTAGTAACTATGGAAACATTAGATTAAATTCACACAGGATTTGCGTGCCAAGTTATCTCGCCAATTTGCATAAACAATGTTACGAAAGTTCAAATCAAAAATTTCTGAAATGCTATTATTAAAGCGTTTGCGATAAGGTACCAATATTATTAAACCAATTGTTATCGTACAACGAAAAACAAGTTATAAGAAATATTATATTTACCCAGCAAAAAAATTCGTGGACATAGCTTTGCGCTAAAAAAGAAAAATCAAATTAAAGTAGTGCCAATTTTTAACAATGTACTAGAGAAAGGAGGTGATGAATTCACTTCAAAAATATTTCTCATGTAATCTCGCTCTGATAACATTAATCTTGCTTACTTTTGCACGTTTTATGTAGAAAACATCCTGCACTAGTCTATATTACGCCTTGAGAACTAGTGCAAACAATATATCTCTTAGCTTTCTCATTCATTCTGAGGTTATTGCAACTTCCCACGAATATCGTACAAGCTCATTTAGAACTATCAACCGTTTCTCTCTCCAATAGTCCAAGCAAACTATAGTTACTCTGTCGGTCCCGACGTTGTCGATAGGTAACTGTGTCGTACAGTCAGTGACCGTTATGTGACTTGAGAGCACTGACACCAGCTACCCACAGTTGACACTAATTGCGAGAAACGCACTAGAAGAAAAAGCAAACTATTCCAGTGCATAAATCTCTTATTTTATTAACCTCTCATCTGCACGTCATGCAACTAATGAACGGCTTGTGAACTGATAATAACTGAACTCTATAACGATCTTTGTGTAGGTACCTACATTAGGACAGATAAAAACACTTCAGAGTATCAAATTTAACTTATCCTATTCAAACAAGTATGACGTAAGGCGTAATCTCTTTACGTTACTTGGGAAGATACCAGAACATCAATAATGAGTTTTGCAGATCTCCGATAAAAAGCTTGATATGTGCATTAGCCTTGTAAAGGCATCAATATGAATTTGATTTTCGAAGAAAATATTGAATATGATATAACAGTAGATAAAGCGGTAATGGAAAATAAAATACGTTGTAAAGGTGAAATAACGTTGTTTAGAAGCATAATCAAAGTAACGAAATAGAAAAGTTATGTACATACAAAATGTAACTAATTTGTTATAGCTAAGTTTAATGACGCTACGAACGTAGTAGCAGTAAAATTTTCACGTGCTACAAAATAACATTGGCAAGTTGATTCAACTGCAGTGAATGCAGACCTGAAACGTAGATATCGACTGACGTCATATCTATGACGTAGATTCTGCGCATGACGTCACTGTTCGACATCTATTCGTAGGATCTCTAACGTAAATACACGAGCAAATTGACTTTCAGGAAACGAAACTTGAACAACGAGACATTACGTATGGACTAGGTCACCTTGTTTTTGGTCTCAAGTTCACAAGATTACATTAGGTATGCTTACATGAATAAAATTAATTAAGAATCGCCAAAGAGTAATTAATGAATTACCAGCAATTGAATTTTAAAGGTTAAAAAACTTACATAATGAAGATTTTATATTACATATTATTTTACATACCTATGGAAATATAATATTTCTATTGTTTGCAAATTTTTTTGAAGAGACTTTCGTGTCTTTTACATAAATTATTATTCAACGAAAAGACACAAAGGATTATCCGAGAACCCTTAATCTAACTTGCATTTTAAAGGTGTGTTCTGCTTCTGACCGTGGTAAGTACAGCATGACCCCGTATGGCTCAGTGACCTGGATCTGTCCTGCGCGGCATCTCTGACCCGATTTACCTGCACTCGGTTATATGCAAGTGAAGTGCAGTCCAAGTTGGTTTTGAGTTCTATTTTAAAAGAGAGCGGTTGAATTTAACTGAATGGATATTTATATCATAGGTTTTACTGAACGTTTTATCTCTTCTATTAATAATAATAGATTCTAGACTATACAAACCTTGGGCTGGGCCATCAATTTTTGAAAACTAAAAAAAGTTCAATGCAAAGAACATCATGTGAAATAGTTCTTGGTAAGATTTATCTGCTGAGTGCTGATTTTAGTAATCCAACATGAAAACTAGGCTCAAAATGTGGCAAATATGTTATTTAAATGTTAAGGAAATTGGTTATAAAAATTGTTTTCGCATGGTCATAAGTCGGGTGAGCATAAAATAATTGGGGTCATACAACTGTTCCGTCATTGTTATTCATACGAAAGTAGATCATTTGATACAATCGTGAATGAGTGCTGAATCGTAGAATCGAATGGTATTGTTTGTTAACACTATAAAACTATAGGGGTCGAAGTACGGGCCAGGTTAGGTCATCAATCACGCATATTAGCAAGACGCAAGGGACGCTCTAGAGTGCGTCGCCCTTTGGGTTGAAACGCGGCGTCTACGTGGAGCAACGACCTTAGCCCTTACTGAATAAGCGGCCAAGTTTTTATATGTATACCACGAGACGAACCGGCCGGCTCCCCCTTGCAAGCGGTAATGCGCTCATTTAGCTGCTTTGCACGCATTCGAGCGGAAATTCCACTCGCATTAAAATATTTCCCAATTAAAAGTACAATTCGGTTGGTTTATTTATAATCCTTGGTTCGTACGACAAATTAAACTTATTCATTGATAAATAAATCGAGCACGTTTACCGAACATTAGACTTTAAAAACATTAGCGATTAAATTATTTGGGCCCAATCATATAGCATCAGAATAAACTAGAACAGAGTATCTAACGGAATGAATAGGCTGACGTCATGATTACCATGGCTCGCTCGCGGCATGGTGAGTATAATCAGTACAAACTCAAAATGGCGGCGGGTATCCTCGGACCGCTCCGTGTGCTTTCGGGCAGGATCGTGCATAGTCGAGGTAACGGACCAGCGCCTGCGCAGGTCAACATACGCTCGCCAAGGCCGGGTCGTCGCACTATCCATCCAGGTTGTCCTTAGGGATCACATTTCTGAACGCTATGTTCTAAGTACTAGGCACTATAAACGTGTACATGGTGTGTAATTTTATCAGAACATAATTGCATCTATCTATTCTATACATATTTATGCAGGAGATGGAAGTTATAGTATTTGACAGGACGATGCTTCAGTTTGTAGTGAATCTACATAATGATACAGATGCTCTTTGGTTGCTCTAACTTTTGAAAGGTCACCTTGTGGCATGTGAGTTCATGAGTCATGTGAATGAGCATTACAATTTTTTACGTCTAACAAAGATAATCGGTGGCCGAGCAAGGAGAGTGTTAGCCTGACATAACAATTTGTACCTGACTTCCTAACTATTATGCGGGGTCTACACTCTAGCGAAGTTGACCGAAGTGAAATGAAGTTAGACAAGAGGTTAGAAGACAAAGGAAAAGTGAAGACGAAGTAGGACTAAGAGCCCGTTTACACTCGTTTCCGCTCAACTTTGCGAGAGTTGAGCCCGTATTATAACTTGAAGATTTGGTAGACGAACAGAAAGAGAGCGGAGTGTGTGTGAAAGAGCGAGAGCAGACTATTAATAGTATTACCGTGCTATTACAATCTTCAGTGACGTGATAAGTTCATGCATCTGCAGAATGACCAAACCCGTGGTCACATACCGACTCCCCAATCTATTCTCCATATTTCCACTTAGATCCACTGACTCGAACCCCCTGAGAGGTGCCTAATACTATTTTGTTCGAACCCCTGAGAGGTGCCTAATACTATTTTGTTCGAACCCCTGAGAGGTGCCTATTAATACTATTTTGTTTCTTTCTTTCTATTCACCTAAGTATTTTGGACAAGGACGTAATAGCATGCAATTTGTGTCTGAAGTACCACACAAGTGAAATTACAAATTTGCATATTCCGTATCTAATTTCGTGGTGCAGTTTGCCGCATTATGCAAGTCTTAGTACGTAGCATTTGCTGAAAGTTTGACGTACGTACATGTATGTCCTTCATTGTTCATGCCAGACCGAGGCGTAAACAATTTTTGTTGCGTATTACGCTATGACGTCAAATTAAATGGTCCCGATCATTCCGATGTACATAGATTATGTATAATCATGTTATTACACCTACATTGCTTATTATTCACATAAATACTTGGATTTAATTTAGTTTAGAGTTTTTATTTACTGACTAGCTGCGCTCGCGACTCCGTCTGCGAGTGTTCTCCAGAACATTTTTAACAAATTCATGTAAATGCAAACAAAAATTAAAAAACATTCTTTGCCCCTTTATTGGGTGAATTCTGAGATAAAATCAATCTGTTATCCTTTCTTGTGTGTTCCAAGTATCCTCATACCAACACATTCACAATCAGTTTGGCCGTTTTATTATGAAGAGATAACAGACACTTTGGTATTTAAAATATACCATGGTAATGATTATAATTGGTAAAAGCTATAGTTGGTACATCGGTGCACAAGTATGAGTCGCATTTAGCTCGATTTTTATAAAAGCGATTGCAAACCCCAAGATTCTGAAAATCCATAACAAAAGCAAATGTAATTTGTATTCTATCATAGATTCCTACTACCCTCCTTCATAACAAAAGGTACAAATAAAATGACTACCTGCTGAGCACCCTTTTTATCAGGTAAAAATACCTTAGAGAAATAAGAATGCATGTTTGTAAATAATCTATGAGATTGTGAGTAATCTATTGTATCAATAACTTTGCATTACTGGTTGGATATGAAAACCTGTATATGTATTCATATTTTTGAATTACATGAAACAGATTATAGGTAGATTTTGTAATAAAATTATGAATTGTATTGCTAATGAACTTATTTCATGCAATCGTTATGAAATAGTTAGATATTTTTTAAAATAAATACCTAAGTAAAATTATTTGAAATAAAAAAGAACTAAATTGTTTAGCTATTCATTTAGAAGCTCACAGCTAAATAAAATAATTTATGTGTGGGCATGGTATGTATGTAGGTTGGAGTTAAGACATAATCTTTTCAACAATATGCAAGCAATAAAAAAAAAAGGTTTCAATATATTATTATGTAATGGAATCTTTTCACATAACCACTACGGGACAAGCCCACCACACATTCCCACCACTGTGTCTCCTGTGTAGCCAGGATCAACAACGGCGACCTCAGATAGACAATAAGCAATGAAGCTTATTGACGTCCCGGGGAATAAACTACAGCTGTCTTGGAACTCACAACGAATTTAATCAGAAAGAAGATAGTCGGAGTAGGAAGTATTGTCACATAACCACTAATTGTTTCAATGTGATATGTATCAAAACTCACATAATAAAACCAAAGTACTTGAATCAATTGAAATAATGACAATGGGCATTATTTCTGAGACAATGCCAAGGATTCCGGACTTTTGTAAGCTATCATTATGCTTGTTTCATGATATCATCAATTGTTTTAGTATGAAATGCAGGGCTTAATCTAGAGGAGACAGAATTTACACACAGGTAACAACCAATCAAAGAGATGAGAGGAGAAAACCAAGAACAAAACTGTATTTATGTATTCTGTATTGTCATCGCCGCTATCATGAATTTCTACACTCCCAATGGTTGACTAGTAGACAATGCAATTAGAATTAAGACCTATTGTAGAAGTACTTAGTGTAATGTGGTCAATAAAGTTAAATAAATAAAACAAAGATTATTATGCTAGTAATGAATGCATCGTTATAAAACTTTGTAATTACTATCAGTACTATTGATAAAAGAATTGAAGTAAATCCCCTCATGCAATATTTAAAAAACTTGAATCATAATTATGGGTTGTGACCTCTTTCATTGACTCGTACATGAATCAACTAGTAAAATATTCGCAACTTCGTTTACGTATATTCTCGCTTTCCCGTGGGAATTTTGAAAAATCCTTTCTTAGTACACCCCTAGACGTCTTAAGGAACCTACATTCCAAATCTGGTATCTCTAGACCCAGCGGTTTGGGCTGTGCATTGATTTATAGTTAAGTCAGTCAGAACTTTGAATCTTATGTATAAAGATTTAGATTAAAAAATTCTTATTTAGTGGGCCCTGAAATAATAGAGATTCAGGAAAAATCTACTATTATTATTTACTGTTCATTTTATTGCACAGTTTCTCAACAAGTGAAACAATTTAATTAATTTAAATCTACCCACATTTCAGAATAGTGATAGACAAAGATTCACACATTAAATGGCTTGTAGTGTGACAAGATGTTGTGTACGGCTGTTTATGTCTCAATGCTGAACAAAACTTCAGTCTTTCCCAACTATCCTACTCTCCATCTATTCTTTTTAGTCAATATAACATTTCAATCAGTTGACTTTTTGTAATGACCAAGAAAAAGATGAATTAAGAACATAATAAGAGAAAACTTTTGTAGAAAATTAGCATACAGCCATAAACAAGTCTATTTTATTATGAAAGTTGAGTTTAAAATGTTTAAATTTGTTTAAACAAGACTTTTAGAATAGGCTGGCAATTCTTTTTTATTGTAATTATTTATAATGTAGCTGTTTGTTGTTCCTTAGATAAATAAAATAAAAAAATAGTTCCTTAAAAACATTTGGGGGAGGCCTATGTCCAGCAATGGACTTCTTGTGGCCAAGATGATTGGTATACTTTTTACAAGAATTAGCATAGAATACCACAGTACAGTATAATATAATACAATGAATCATTGTATGACAATCGTTTACAAGTGACTATTAATTAATGCCATCTGATATCGAAAACACTGCTTCAAATGCTTCTTTATTTAGCTGGTTACTTACAAATTACACCACAGTGACTATATACTGAGTAATGCATGTGAAATTGTTACTAGAAATTATGATTCACAAAATCCGAACTTTCAATCAGAGAATCGCCAGGTTTCCGACCAAATAATGGAATTCATTAAGATTTTAGACGCCTTCACGCGTCATGTAACGTTTGTGTAAAATGTGGTGACATGCATTTTTTAAATATCTTGTAGATATTGTTATAATGTGTGAACGCAAAATACTAATCTAATAGTCATGATAAATGATTAGTATTTCGCGTTTAGAGGAAAATGTAATAAGATATAGATTTAACTGACGACGGGCATTGGTGACGTGAAGCGCTGCACAGACGTGACCTTCATCGAAATAAATCATTTATAAACTAAATTGATTAAATGATACGATAAAATATATTCACTCACCTCCACAGCCATACACATTGAATAGAAATTAAACGGTTGCAGCCGTGAGCAGCCAAGAAAATTCACCACACACGCCAAATACGTGTGCTCCGCACAAAAAAATTGGGGTACTGAATGAAATGTTGCTAGATTAGAGAATAGACAAAAACTACTGCAATGTTGCCATTGTATTACTGTTATTACTACTAGTTTTAATCAATGAACATCATACTAATATTAAAAACCGGGCAAGTACGTGTTGGGCCACGCACAATGTAGGGTTCCGTATTGGCTACGCATTTCTTGCTTGCAGATGAGTACAATGCCATTTCTATGACATTTGTTTTGTACGTTTTCGTTATTATGTTATGTTACTTCATAAGTTTGTCGGCTCTTACTTATCTAGTAGTGCCTAATTAACCGTTATAGTTTTCCTTGTAGGTTCACTATATGGACTACTACCATGATGTTTTTCAAATTTCAAACTCAAGACTTTCGGAGATAATCATTGTATCGGAAAATGATCTTCCCCCACACACCCTCAATGTTTTTAAAAGACCTATCAAAATGGGGTCGGTGCGAAAAAAAAATTTTTGGGGTAGGGGGGGGGGGGACCCCAAAATTTTTTTTTTTAAATTTTGTTTTACCACTTTGTTAGCATTGTTAATATGAATATACATACCAAATTACAGCTTTCTAGCATCAAGCGTCTAGGCGCTAGACCGCGGACGGACAGACGGACATGGCGAAACTATAAGGGTTCCTTGTAGTTTACTACGGAACCCTAAAAATGAGAAAGAGAGTTTGTTCGTTATTCCTTCACAGCTTGACTAACCAGCCGATCATAATGAAGTAAACATATTGTCAGGGGTACTGAGCCCAACATAGGTTTATTATCCCGTGAAAGTATGTCATTCCAATGGGAAAATATTTTTTCTACTATAGATGGCGCTGTAATTGCGATGTCGGCCAACAGATGGCGCCACAAGTCGCGCTATGGGTTTGTTTGTTGTCAAACGAAATCTATATCATAAAATTAACCGCGTGGAAAGCCTAAAAATAAAACAAAGACTTCATTATTGCACGTATTGTAGCCAACGATATAAAAGTATGACTGTAGCTATAAATCTATAGGAATTCATGAGTGCTCAAACACTGCAAATATAATTTCTTTTCTCTTTATCTCCAAGAAGCAGTCTCCATAATTAGATAAATGAGCTGTCTAAAGAAAAACGAAAAGGATTGCTTTTCGATGTTCTACTCTCCGAGCCGCACTGGACCGCTATGTTCCGCTCGATATTAATTTTTAGGGTTCTGTAGTAGTACAAGGAACCCTTATAGTTTCGCCATGTCTGTCTGTCCGTCCGCGGTCTAGCAAGTTAGAATTTGATATGTATATGTTACAGCCAAAGTGATTAAATTGCTATTATACATAATGACTGTGTAGCATATTAAACCATTTGTAACGTAATTATGGCTTTATTAAATAAAATTATACAAGCAATATTTTACTGATTAGTGACACAGATTAGAACGTCATAACATTGTCGTCTATGACAATCTTGCTTGCAGGTTGGATAGCTTGCATATCACCACAGACTGGTCATTCATTATAGGTATATATTAATTACCAAATTGTCTAGAGAATGTGATAAATTAATCACTTTGTCCGGACATTATTAAAAAATGCGGGTCAAAGTTAGCCAGAGTAATAAAACGCGGAATCTGCCTGAATACCAACAGGCATTAGTGGGTTAGGATAGGGTTAGCTTGTGATCATAACACCGAATTTTCCTTACGATTCCGCGTTTTATTACTTTGGCTAACCCGCTGCTGTTATGAATAATGTCCGGACAAAGTGATTAATTTACTTGTTATATTACTTTAACCAAATCGTCGAATTAATTCTGTGTCATTTATCACTTTGTCTAAATTGAGTAGACATTATAAATAATGGCTGGATAGTATAATTATATTATATCCGGATTTATTACTTTGGCTGTAACATATACACATATTAACAGTAACAAAGTGCTGGAACAAAATTTAAAAAAGAAATTTTTTTTTGGGTACCTGGGCAGGCTCCTCACCTCAGGACCCCATTATGTAAAGTGAAAATGAATATTTTATTCGCGCCCACCCTTTCTTGTGTGTTATCGTTAGATAGGTCTCTTCAAAACATTGAGTGTGTGGAAAGATCATTTTTCGATACAATGATCCGTTTCGGAATTATTTACATTTATCGTGTCAATTTTCGTTTTGCACGGTGGTCCCCCCCTCTATCTCCGAAAGCCTTATGTTTAGAAATTTGAAAAAAATCATGATGGTAGTCCCGAGTAGTTACCGAGTAATAGCCGACGAACTTATAAAATAAATTTCTTTGATGAAAACTTACAAATGTGATAGAATTTGATATTGGACTCAAGGCTATGACTCAAGGCAAGCAAAGCACAGCAAATACGGAACCCTACATTGTGCGTGGTCCGACACGTACTTGTTTTCTTTTCAATATTTTATTTGATAGTCCGCTCAACGGAAGCTCCGCACTCCGACCCCAATGGACTCCGATCCGATTGGTCAATTCACAATCCGCTTGTGCTGCTATAAAGAGCTCTAAAGATATAGCACCCAGAAAGTCGAAAGAACTCCTTCAATGTCCTTCATACTTAACTAACCAAAAGAAAATGTTGAAAATGGCAAAACACTGTGTCTTCATAAAGATAAATTAAAAAAAGCATTTAATTCAACAAGACAACTTTATTGTAAACCCTTAATTACACGATATAATTTGGAGAATATGGGGCTACATAAACATGTGGTCGTTGAAACCAGGGGGTGGAAGGTGATCTGCGTCAGGTGGCGGAGGACGACGTCCCGAACGAGGGGCTGTTCCAGGTGGACCGAATGGGTCGAATCGAGCCCCTGGTGGCACGGAACCTCTGGAAATAGAATTCGCAATCATTAAGTCTTTTTCGTGCCCACTTTTCTACAGATTTACAGTAAATATTTTTACATGTCAATATGTTTTATCCTACAAGCACTTCGACGTGGAGGGTCTCTTGAGAACAGTTACACCTATATTCTTTAAATATTATTGTAACAAAATATTTAAAAGTTTTTATACATTGCAAAATAAGTACAAGTGTAAAGAGGCATTGGGTTGCTCACCATCACGGCTTCAAGTAATCTCTTTCTCATATTTTTATTGGTACTCCTCATAAGTCAATGAGGTTTAAATCTCATTATCAATTTGCGGTCACGTTGTAATCGCTACTAGCTAGAAAGCTCGTGGGAATGTGTTGGTTGGTGAAGGGAATTTATAGTGGGTTGTTGATAAGTATAAATAAACATTTTCACCTTGGTAATCCTCCAGGAATGCCAATACCAGGTTCATCGGGATTCCTGCCGCCAGGTCCGAAAGGATTGAAAAGCATTCCACCACCAGCAGGTGCGAAGGGGTCCAAGTCTGATCTACCGATGTTTGGCAGACGTGCCGGTGGTAGATCCCTGAATTACAAATACCTAATTAAAACATGAAAATAAATTATATTGTCATATTAGGGAAAAATACTATACAGTCGATAATCACTCAGATTGGGATTTGGCTGTCATTTGAAATTGGATACATTTGATTTGGGTCACGAATATTTTAAGATTAAGATTTAGTTTACAATTCAAAATAATATACAGTTATAATCAATCTCATGTTACAGGCGTTTCCTATTCTTGCACTTATAGACTTTGTTATATTTGCATGAAGGATATTAGGAGGTATGCATGGTTCTCCAAATGACAATGTAACTTTGTTCCACTATCATAATCAAAATCCTAGGGCAGAAGCGTTGAACCTTTTTTGGTCATAATGTGCTATAAAAAAATTTTTTTAATTATTTTTTTAGGTTTTTTTTAGGTCGCTAGGAAAACAATACTTCTTTAAGTAGTATATACTACATAAATTGTTTAGCAAGTGCAGAGTTTTGTGCACGCATGTATAAAAAAATACATAGAATTAATTCATAACATGGCCCTTACCATGGATCTGACAAATCTGGTTGAGCTCCTGGTGGGGCCCTTGGTGGTACTCTTAGAGGATCATCAGAGGGTATCCTCCTGTTCATTGACTCACCTGTAAATGAGAATTAAATAAATGCAATTAATAAATTGAGTATATTCCAATAACATTATAAATGTAAATTTTGTGAAGATACAATTTTTATACAATGAATAGGTAAAAATCAACATATTTTTAAAAATCAACAACAACAGCCTATTCTTAACTGTGAAATTATTATAATATTATCTATATCACTTGAAATATACAGGATCCCACAGGTGCGGGAATGCAATCCCTAGTTGGATGGAAGAACTTGATAGTGGGTAGAAAAGGGCTGAGATGATGTTGGGAAACCAATGTATTTGTAAATGGACAAATCTGACAAAAACAAGTATACACTCATGTACAGATATTGTTTCATGAAGCCCTCGGGAGCACTCATACCACAGAGTAATACAGAGGGTTGACTCCCGACTAAATGAAAAATTTATACCTATTCTCATAGGGTTGACACCTTTGGCACGGTATTAAATTCAATATAAAAATAAAAACAACGTTTATAATAAAATGTTTTATTTAATAATCAAATTTACAATGTACTTATCTATACTACTATAATAAAGAGGAAAGATTTTGATTGTTTGTTTGTGTTTGGAGTGTGTTTGTGTGTTAAAATTTAAAATTTTGTTAAGTACCCGTGCGAAGACGGAACGCGCCAGTGCTTAATAAAATATGTTTCTTATTGCTATCAATTAAACGGTCAGCATTATGAAATGTCAATAAATAAATATTCTTGGACGAATCACACAACGCCAGCTAGTCCCAAACTAAATTGCTGAAACTAAATATACTTAAATACTTTTTTGTATAAAAATTATACATAGAAATCACCCAGATCAAGGCAAACAGACATGTTCATGCACACAAATGTTTGCCTTGCGCAGGATTTGAACCCGCGGCCCTTGGATAAAGTGACCATTGCTAGCCACTCGACTACCGGGCCTGTCTATAAATGAGTGACCCGAAAATATTTTCTTTTATTGTTTCGTTTTAATTCCTTATTATTTCTGGTTTATAATACAAACATATTAGGTTCTATGTAATTTAGGTAAGTATACAATACTACTTATTAAAAATAGGTAGTAGCTGTGATAGTAAGGCAGTACGTACTTACAACAATATTCAAAAATAAAAATTTTTCGTAAATCGTAGGTGTACTTACTTCACATCATTTTTAGGGTACGAAAAAAAGAAATGTCCTTGTCCTTTTTTGAATTGGCCATACAAACACTACACGAACTTGGCATTGTACACGTCACAGAACGTGCGGCGCGGCGCGCGAGCGGCCGGCGTCCCTGGCGTTAATACGGAAACTGAGCCGGTTCAAACCAGTTCTTACCGCGGTCGGAGCGTACGAGACCTCGTCGGTGAGAGCTCACGCACACATCGCCGTTCTTTGTATGGGTATACCTATTCTGGACGGTTGTTTGAAGCCAACCTTCTGTAGTATTCTGTGCTCATACTCTCGGTTATGCACACTAAAACAATGTGTGTAACAACATTCATAGTCAAAAGGACTTCGTGAAATAGAATGTTTGTAGTACAATAATAATATTATACTTACTCGTAGCAGAAGTCTGAGTTTCCACTGTAGTTGTATGCCTCTCGGTTATTACATCAATGAGGTCTCGTTTTATGTTGTACATGAAGTCTTTGTAAGATGGTATCATCTTTTCAATGGGCCCACTCATGTCTTTTACCATATCATCAATTTTCATAGCAATATTTGATACTGCTAAATCATCAGATTTCTGTGAAATCAATATTTTTTTATTACATACAGACAACCAATCTAGACTAAGACAATTAAGAATATAGATTTATAAGCTAATAACATAAGCATTGTTATGAAACTTTGTAATTACATAGAACAATATAAATATAACATAAATATAGACAATGTTGGTTATTTGTTGGCATCAAAAATGTTAATACTATTTCAAACCAAACAATTGCTCTCGCTAATATAAATAATGCTTTAATTTATTTAAACCTTTCAAATGACATGGTAATTTTTTATTCCAATTCTGTTGCTGATCAATTTCTACAAAGAATACCATCATCCTACCATTAAATTGACAATAAAATTTCCATCAGTGTTTAGTCCATGCAATATGTATAGTTTCCCATCAAGCACATATCGTAAGATGTAGTTTTCCTTGTCATTCCAACCTGTTGGAAGTAATTCAGTCTTCTCTTCATCTCCAGTTATTGTGCGCTGAAAGTATATAGGTAGGTATATCAGGTCAAAACAAACATTAATCTCTAAAATTACAATTAATGCAAAACCTAAACAGCCCATGATTAGAAGTTGTTAACAAATAAAAAACAGACCTCGTCTCCAATGCCAATGCTTCGGAAACCTCTTTTCACCAGGTTCCAATGAATAAAAGTAACTAAAAGATCCGATTTCTTAGTGATGTCTTTTTCAACAGTTTTTAAAGTGAGATTCCAACCGAAAAGTGCATCTGCAGCCATTATAATAATTCGCGATTGTTCTTTACACAAATATTTATGAACTCAGTTAAAAAATAACTTCAGTTTTCAATTAATAATTGCGTATAAATTAAAATTAATAACAATAACCGGCGATAGGCATCGTCATTGCACATAGAGCAACATAACGAAAATCTATGTAAATGTCACTACAATGTTGCAACATAAAATAATAAATCGGTAGACTTGTGTATCTTCTGACTGAAACTAATGAGTCATTAGTTTCAGTCAGGTAAAATTAAAAGGTAGTCCATACCATAGCTCTTTAGTAATGAGCTATGGACTACCTTTTAACGGAAAAACGGACTTTCATTCCTATTTCTTTTTATTTATTTGTCTTTTAGCTATCTTTATTTTATTATGCGTTTTTGTTATAAATAATCATGGTATTGATACATAATTTCTGCAACGCAACATTACGTCTTTCTCATCTCAAAATGAGTACATCATCGGATTAGATTAATCTAAAATGGCAACAATATAAAAATGTCAAATCATCGTATTCTTCTTTCAATTTCATGGTGGCAACTAGTGGCACTTCTTAATTTTTTGTAAAATACGTTTTACAAATTTTAAGAAGTGCATTAATAGTAACCATCATCGTGTTACACAGATATTCTATTAAAGTATTAAAATAAAAAATTATAAACCTTGAATTATTGAGTAATGTTGTATTACACCGACTTGGAACTTATTACGAGATAGATAATATTTTTGAATAGAAATTACAAAATGTCACCCAGTTTAGATTTAACCACCATCCATTATTAAAACCAAAGAGAAAATTATGACAAGAACGATTTGATTACTTGCTCAAAATATTGACATTTTAAACAATATTAAACCTTTAAAAAAAGTCCTGTTGCGACTGTGATTCATTTAAAGATTTTATCAAGCATAATAATATTTACCAACTCACTTATGTTCTAAAATTTAATGATATGATAAATTCGTATTTTTTACGTTTCCAGATGAGTTCATGGCATTTAAATCAGAATCGATAAACTCGGTTTTTTGATAAACCAATCGATTTTGGGAAGCACTACGGAACCTAAAAACAACATGGCGGGCAGTGTCAATTCAGGAACGTCGCGGTCATAACGTGAAATAATGAATTTTGTTGTTTTAGAATATGGGTGAATATGTGCAATAATTTAATATACTCTGGTGTGCATAGTGTTGTGTTTTGATTATATTTGTGTAATTTAAGTGTCAATATGGCCTCGGATAAAATAAAAGTAGCCGTTCGGGTTCGTCCCTTTAACAGGCGAGGTAAGCTGGTTTCATTTTGCTAATAAATAAATGATTTGATATCTTTACAGGTGACTACGTGTATTCGAGGTTTATCTGTTTTGTTTGTTCAGATAAAATGAGTGATGGTTTCCTAACTACGTTTCAGTAGCGCCCAATGTTTTTTTTCTGCAAATATTTTTTGACTCGTTGTAAAAGTTACTGTAGAATGCATTGGTAACTAGACAGACGTAGAATTCGCTTGTTACCTTTGATGCCTACTAAATTCCTCCAATTATTGGCAATTTACCTTTTCCTTGATTAAATTTCTAAAATTAAAATTGGTGGTTTTTCTTTATTTTTTTTGCAAGCTATTCAGTAACACTCAAACCTTAATTGCTATTGTGCATATCTGTTATTTCCAATTATAAGAAAGCTCAGCAAATCACAGTTAATATTTATATGTAGTATTATGGAAATTCAAAATTTGTAATATACTGCTGACACATTTTTTCTCATTAAATACAATTTTTATTAACAAAATTCTTTAAAATTAAGTTACAGGATTATGTTGTTTTGTTTCTCAAAGATTCTAAATATTTTTATTCAAATAAGTATTTATTATAAGCTCATTTTAATCATCTTTTCAAAATGTCTATTATAATGTCATCTAACGGTATGATTTACTTTGTATTATGACAATGAAACATATTGCTGTTTCAAGCCAATATGTGAAGGAGGTACTTCCTTAGTCAAGCGCAGGGAGGGAGGTTAAATCTATAGGGTATTTAATTAGTTTTTAGCCTGTAACATTTTTACAATTCATTTCGATAGCGCCTATATGTTCTACGCTACAAAAAGAATTAATAATGATACAAACAACATGTCTCAGTAGTCTATAGGAAAAGATACCCACATATACTCTCTAATCAATTGCTCATGTTCAAATTAATATGACCTTGTTGTGACTCAGAAACTACTTTGGTATATTCACAAAATAAAAGAATGCTTTGTTGGAATTATTCCGATGTTAAAAACAAGAATATAGTGAAATTTGGTAATTAAATGAATTTAACAATAAATTATTTGAGCCGTCGTGTTTGTTATTAAAAATACCTATGTCTTTAAAATTATTATTATGTTAGTGATATCAATATTTGACTTAAGAACTGATTTGTGATTTTGAGATGAATATTAGCTGATAGATATTGTTATGTTATTAAACTTAGAAAAAAAAAAAATTGACAAAGTCAAATTCACAATGGTTAATTAGTGTTGCTAAAATAAACATAAAATTTTGGATGTATGTTATCACTTCAAAACACTGCTGAGATTTGGATGAACGGCACATAAATTGTAAATAACCTGGATCTTGGGAAATACTGCTATACCCCAAGCATAGTAATTCACAATATAAGAAAATCAAATGTAAGCAAGTAAAAACACAAAGTCACACTACAATGTAATTACATTGTTATGGAGACTGGGGAATCCTGACCAGCAGCGCTAACATGACAAATGTGACAAAATTTTCATGCTCCGCTCTGCCAATAGCTTATCTCGGTTATGTCTACAGTATACAAAACAGGCACTGCTATTGGCGAAGAAGTTTTGTCGAGTGCAAGACACTATCTCGAGCGTAAGCATGTTAGGCTCGCAGCGATACATAAAAAATAAGCAATCTTTAAAGAATTTCTTCTTTTTTTTCACAATCTGCTATCAGCCTTCTGTTTTCATCAGATTTCATATTAGCAAACTCTTAAAATTATTTGCACAACCCATGATACAACAATTTCTTATGCCATTTGTATAAAATATGACACATGTTTGTATATAATGGTGGCCCTAACCGAGCCAGGGGTATCAGTATAATGGCTTTGCACATCACAGCTGTGTGACCCATAAGCCGAATACAGTTTATTTTGTATTATTCAAATGAAATCTTTGAATATTGTTATAATATTTCAGTGGCTCAGTCGGTAGTGCCACCCATGCCATAAAATGCAGGTTCCATTCTTGTATGGGATAAGCAATTGAAACATTTATGTCAGGAATGATGATGACATCGAGTAGTGGATGATGATGAATGAAAAAAATTACTTTTTTATATATGTTTGATTTAGATCTTGTTTAAGTATCAATTATTTATCATCATCTCAGCAACAAGAAGTCCACTGCTGGATATAGGCCTCCCCCAAACGCTTCCAGTATAGGCATACAAAGCTGGTCGGCTAACAGTGTTTTTTATAAATAAATAAAATTTTAAACCTCAGCCACAGTTTACTTAATAGTTACTACTTTAGTTGCAATAACGACATACAATGAATATGCATAATTTTACGCACATTCCAATTTAAACCTTGTTGCATTCATATAAGAATGCAACAAGGTTTTTTATTATTGTGGTTGTGGCCTATTAAGCAGTCATGTTAACTTTACAACTAATAACCACCTCAAAATACTGATTAGTACAGCCAACGAATGATAGATCTGAGCAGGGCGCGGTAATATAATTCAAGATTTCGTGATGGGATTCTACTTTTATTTATCAACTTTAGATGCACTAATATTATAAAGAGGAAAGAATTGATTGTTTGTTTGCTGGTTTGATTGTTTGTTTGTTTGTATTGAATAGGCTCCGAAACTACTGGACCGATTTCAAATATTTTTTCACCAGTAGAAAGCTACATTATCAGGGAGTGACATAGGCTATAGCTTTTCCCGAAATTCAATGTGGTTCCCACGGGAACTGGTCCGGAACTTCACGCGGACGAAGTCGCGGGCAAAAAAGCTAGTCAATAGTATTTATGGTATTGTACCATGTAATTTATATATATAATAAGTTTCATAACGTACCTTGGTCATCTATTTCATTGTTTGAATTTACTTTCATAAATACATAATAGAACCACATAAAACTTAGTAATCATTCTTCAATCTCACTACATAACAACTGTTATCAGTCACAAAGCATTACTCATGATCATAATGAAGACTAAATACCTATGTACTCGTGTAGTATTTAATATTGTACCTGTATTAAATACTAGTTAATGCCCGAGGTTTTATCTGTGAAATACTGTTCTTGTTCCTGGGCTGATATGTCTATTATCGTAACAAATAGTTAAAAATCTCGTGTTAATCTCGCTCTTACTTATACGAAATAGGAATTGAGCGCGTGAGTTTGGGACCAGATTGAAACGTTGAAAAATATGAAGAGGAAAAATATTAATGTGTTCGGCATATGCCAAGGAAAATTGACATATGGCGCGTTTAATCACACAATAACATTAACATTATTGTGTGTGAAGTCTAAATATAGGTATAATAGAATATACATATATGTTGTTGTATGGTACATACAGTGCAGTTATAGAACGCGTGCAGAACATTCTTTGCCTTATTTAGTAATGTCAAAGGACAAGGATTATTTGCGGGTGCGGTTGGCCTGATTTACTGAACTCGGAGGCCTGAACCAGTTCAATATCGATCTTAGAACTGAGAATGACATACAAGTGTCTTAGAATACAATATAATGTTCTGTAGTCACACTCTGTCTAACATCTACTACACATACATAAAATGCGTTGTCCTAAATGACGGACGATGACTGACGGATCGTAAATCTGGAACTTGGAGGATGTGATTTTTGATCCTCGAGAAAACGTAAAATACACGCAAAAAAGTTGAGTTTTCTGCCGCAGGTCGTATTGCTACACTAACCTCTTTTAACAATGAGCTAAATCAATAATATTCTAGATTCTAAATAGTGCATAGGTTTTCGTCATCACACCTATTACGACATTGTTTTGATGATATCATTCGATTGATTCTTATTTCGTTGAAGGAAGAATTCAAAGAATTTTGAGGAGATAAAGAAACGCCATCTCATTCATTGCATTGCATTATATAAACATTACTATGGTTTACAGTGGGGCAATTAAAGTAACAAGAACCGCTTCTAGTTCGATTCAACGACATTCGCTGTCCCGTTCAATTCATATTTTGTGAGTGAGTGTATGTATTGTTGTCAATAAGTTAAATAAATAAAAATATTAAAATGTCTTTGTGAGAATATGATAAGAAATAACACAATTTTATATATTACATACATAGTATAAAAAAAGTCGCTTCCCTGTCTATCTGTCCCTATTTATGCAGATCTTTAAAACTACGCAACCGATTGTGATGCGGTTTGCGGTTTCAAGAGGAAGGTTTTTAAGTATAATATATTTCAAAATTCCCACGGGAAAGGGGGATACAAACGAAGTTGCACGGGTTTCGCTAGTTCACTATAAAAGTCTAGTCGGTAAATTCATTGTTAGAGTTTTTAAATGGTTTAGTAAAACCGGATTTGAAAGAGAATAGCCTCTCACGTAAGCCGACCTCGGGTTGAGTCACAACTAGAGGTGAGCATTACCGTAAACAGTTAAAAATCACGTAACGATCTAATCGAATACCGTTCAGAATCGAACCTTTTTTTAATTGTAAGTAGGTATTACAATTAAAAAAGGTTCGATTCTTAGTGATTTGTTATGTGATATTATTTTAATAATAGTGATATCACAAGTTATTGATAAAAATCTAATTTATTAAATGGAAAACATATGTACAGTTACAGCCGGGGACAGTGCTAGAGGGGATTAATGGGAATAAAGGTTATTATCTAGTTAGTTATAAATTATATTTAATACACAAATCAATAAAACAATTAAAATAAAATAATAAAAAGAAAAACACAATATAATAAGAATAAAGAAAAAGTAATTTGTTTGCATGGAATGGAAGATGTTTGAAACTAAAAACTTTATTCTTGTTATAGCGCTCGGGTGACTCGGGTGCCCATCTTGAATTCTAGTATTATAGTGTGCCCAAATCCAGCTATGTTGTACTTTCTCACGTTAACACAACAAAATACACGAGAACGGTTGCTGCCTTGCGTGCTGGCGGTCTGCTCCTATCTTTAACACCGATTTAGCATTTTATATTTTAGATTTAATTTTATGTTGACACAAATTAATGGCACTATTTATTGACATTCCGCGTACGTAATGTTGTATGTATGTACCTAGTTTTAAATTTTATGTTGAAAAAGAAAAGAAAAAAGAAAAGTACGATATATTTTTAAATGACAAAAAACGCCGTAACTGGTTTTCTTTCGCCATTTCTTTTTACCAGTGGTCATTTTGCTTTGTTTCCGAAATGGTAGTAGTTTATAGAGTAGATTAATTTATACAAATCATTTATTACTGTATACTCTGACAAGAGAACGTGTTTGTGAAACCCTATTCTCTGAATAAAAGTTTTTATTTTTTTATTATTTTTTATATGACTTCTATGGGATATAAAAATAAGAAAAGATAAGTACATGCTTCTAGGACAAATTATAGGATGAGATTTTAATACTTGGGTGTAGTATGTTCCGTTGAATGTTAAGGGGCTCCATATAGCCGATGACCTTGAAGATTTGACCTCTAAGTAACGTTACTTCACCCCTTCACCCCGCTTTAATATTACGTAAAATGCCAAAAACTTGACATCTATTGAGCCTTTTGTAGTACTAAGTTTTGTTAAAAACCTTGCCTTTTTCACCACTAGAGGGCTGGCAATGACGCGCGGCGCGGTAATATTAACGACATCTAGTTGAGAAACCAATTATTAAAATATTTGAACACTTTCCATAGACCTCTAGAACTAAACAATATCAGTTGACACTTTTAAAATGATATATGAATTATGATAGAACTAAATATATATTATTAAAAACAAATCTTAACATTGCAAATGAAATTTTGCAGGCGATGTATGTTATGTCGTATTTGGTTGGTTACACAAAATTATTTAAAAAATCCCGTTTTTTTGCTCTAGTTGTACCATACTATCTCAGGAACTATAAGTCCTATCAAAATATGGATTAGACAGAAAAATTGGGTATTTTTCTCTGATTCACATTCAATGAAAAAGGTCATTTTGCTACAACTCGTGTTGTACCAGTTTTCACACATTTTTTTTAAATATTGATCGGCTGGATTTTACTATCGATACAGTACCAAAATAGTCATTTTCAACAAAAAAAAAACTGTACGTCTGCGTGTTAAACCGTATCACGCAAAAACCACTGAATTTAAAGAATGAATTTTGATGAAATTTTACACGGAGATCTCGAGTCAACATTTAGAGTTGTGCTTTTTATCCCAGAAATGCGTAAAACTAGAAAAACCAAACTCCACGCAGGCGAAGCCGCAGGCACCCACTAGTATGGTATGAAAGGCACTATTAGTCAAATAAATGACGTAATCTATATCATAATTTTATTTGCGACATACAATACATAGTTAAATTTCGCCACATCTCTTATTGTTTATTATGGCTTTGTGGTAAATAATGTCTAGTGTCCAAGTTCAATCCTTAGTTGGTGCTCATGTTTTTTATTTGATTTTTACACTTCTTTTTAGCAATATAATTTTATGTTTTACTTTTTACCTACCTAACAATAATTTACGTACGAGCAGTAAAAAAATATTATAATAAAAATGTCCTCAAAATTTTAAATTGGTATCTGATATTGTCTATTTTTATACACATTAGTAAATAATATTTTTCGTTTTATCTCTTTTTTTTCTCGTCTAAAAAGAGATAAAAAGAAAAATATAATTTTAATGTGGATAAAAATACTTCGACAATTTCAAATTCCTATTTAAAAAATTTAATGCATTTTATTACATATTTTTATTATAGTTTTTTACTGCTTGCAATTGTAGGTAGGTAAAAAGCAAAACATAAAATTATATTGTAAAAAAAAGTTTAAAAATCAAAAAGCATGAACACCAACCTAAGGATCGAACCAGGAGACACTGGACTAAAACTAGCGATTTGTTGAATCTACCAAAACACCATGTAACCAATAGGACCAGTGTCGAAATTTAAGTATTGTACAATCATTATCGTGGATAAAAATAATATACGTCATAATATATAATTCAACGTATTTGGTTTGACGACCTCCGTGGCGTAATGGTTACCACGCCAGACCGCCACCCAGGAGGTCCCGGGTTCGAATCCCGGTCGGGTCATGATGAAAAACGAACTTTTTCTGATTGGCCTCGGGTCTTTGGATGTTTATCTAAATATGTATTTGTTATAAAACATAATATCGTTGAGTTAGTATCCCATAACACAAGTTTCGAACTTACTTTGGGGCTAGCTCAATCTGTATGAATCTGTATGACGAAAATATCCAAATATAAAAAATATCAACAAAAAAAAATACAATAAATGCATGAAAGTTATTTATCTTTTAAAAAATAAAATAAAATATTTATTTTATAAAGATAAATAACTTTCATGCATTTATTGTATTTTTTTAGTTGATATTTTTTATATTTGGATATTTTCGAAAACACAATAAATATTTTCGAAACAAAAAAAAATACAATAAATGCATGAAAGATAAAATAAAATATTTATTTTATAAAGAAAAATAACTTTCATGCATTTATTGTATTTTTTTAGTTGATATTTTTTATATTTGGATATTTTCGTCGTAATAATAAAAAATCGAGAGCATGCATGGTAGAGCGAAAATTTGGCACACGTCCATCCATCCGAAAGCGTGGGAGCGCACTGATTACCTTGTGTCCAGTCACCCGCTATCCAGAAATCACGTAATTGACGGAAAATTGCTTGTGACTTGGTAGAAATACACTCAAATTCAAAAACCAAACAACAAATAAGTAGATAATATTATTGCCTATAAATTAATGTAAATTTTACACGAATCGATGCATAAATACCCAAGTTGAATCGCATTCTTTCTTTGATTACTAGGTTCCTTAAATATTTTATTACTCCATAAATATTCAGTAATTTCAAATTTCGAACAACACAAATGTAGTACAATGATTATAGTACAACATATATTTTTTTGGTGGTTATTCGTTATGGTAGCTAGGAGTAGAGACCACTTGAAAAACAGCTAAGTTTTAGCGAAATTTGTTGGTACAGCCTTAATGTATTCTATTTAAATTTATTATAATGCTAGATTATTAAAATTTATATAAAGTATTATCCTACAGTTTGACAGAAAGTGCCCATGAAGCCCTAGTCGCTATAAAAACGATTTCATTAAATGCAGTCAACGTTAAATCGTGTAAAAGTTATATTGTTAGTATGGATTACGGACAATATACAAGGAAGTAATGTAGCTGAGGGAACACTTATTACATTGTTTTAATATTTTGAAATCATGCAACCTTTGTTCTGAGTTGTTTCACGTGTGGAATTAAAATTGTTTTAACAAAATCGTGAATCGTTTTCAAAACCACACCCTAACCTTGACCAGTGTTAGAAGTTTTTACGAAACCTATAATAAAGTTATGCATTTCGTTACAAATCCTATGTACTAATATTACAAATGTGAAAGGGAGTCTTTTTGTTATTCCTTCGCACCTTGACTATGCAGCCGATAATAAAAATTTGTATTCATATTGGCAGGTACAGAACAGGGAGGCGATTCTCGGGCGCGTGACATAATGTCGACATCGAGATATCTCGAAAAAACATGGCGGATGCCGATTGCAAACAGATTTCCGTATTCTCAGCATCTCACGGTAGACATATGTCGTGCCCCAGCGTTCGACAAGCAACGAGTGGTCGACAGCAGTAGACATTGGATATTTCACACATTATGTCAGTCGAAATCTCAATTGTCATGTCTAATTAATGTGTATATTGTCTGGAGACGATTTTATGTCGTTTTTTATTAATGATAATATAGTGGATTAAAAAAAAAAATAGAAATAAAAAATAACACTAAATAGAATTAAAGGAAAACAAACGGCGTTTATTCGACTTGTCAAAGTTGTGTTGTCACTTGTCAATTCGAAATCGCGAAAAGAAAAATTACGTTACTTTTCACGCAGCTATATTAGACAAAATATTTCATTTCCTTCTTTGAGAACCTATTTTATGATACTTTTGTGTTGTAATGTATTATAGCATTTATGTTGTTTAGTATTATATTAGTTTTATGATATATTAAAGACTATTCTAGTTCCAAATTCGTTTAGCTCGATTGTGATTCAACACAATCGAAAAAACGGAACGTAACACCAAAAAAGTATGACATTTTGGCGACATTTATCTCTATTGGCACCGAGAATAGGTCAAAATGAAATTATAGAGATTTTGGTGACATTTTCAGCAGACATTTAAAATTCGACATTATCTCGAAATAGAGATATCTCGCAAGAACCGAGAATCGCCTCCCTGAGTAAAACACTGTTTCATTAATCTGAGATGGGCAACGCATTGATAGTGCCCCTGGCGTTGCTGATGTCCATAGGCGGCGGTGACCACTTTCCATCAGGTGGCCCGCTTGCCTGTTTGTCTGCGGTATAACATTAAAAAAAATCTTGTAACAAAAATCGTTCAAATCTCATGTCAGTCACAAGCGCCATCTCACTCATACAAAATAGGTATTGAACGGGACAACGCGTGAGTTTGAATCTGTTTTTGTTACGAGAATAGGGGGGCTGGTGTCTGGCAATTGTGAGTGTCAGCTAATGGGGTCACTGGACCTTTTTGTTTCCACGTGGCCAGACAGTCATTGGGTTTTTTCTTGCTCACAACACAGGGTAGATGCAATCAGGCGTCGAAAAATAGACGAGATTATTTTCGTTCTAACACAATCTAATGAATAGATAATTTATCCAATAACAACTGTCAGACATATTTACAATGGGTATTTGATTTAGTAATTTCTTTATTATAGCAAAGTCGGTTACTTACTATCAGTATGGTAATGGTAATACACCCGAGGAAAATGCCCGATTCTTTTGATTTCTTATTTCAGAAACATGACAATGAACATGAAAATCTTTCGTTTCATTTCATTAAGTCTTTATTCAAATAGGTCTATTACAAACTCTTTCGAATCCTCACAATTGTTTTCCTAATATTCAAGTGTTCCACATTTCAACGCTCTGAAACACATGTGGGAAGAGCTCGGAAACATCTAATGTTTTATAGCCTGGAGTATCAATAATAATAGGCCACCTATTAATTATATTACCCTTATTAACCCTACAGACCTCATTACGTCACATTAACATGCCAGTCTCGCATCTGGCTGCGTATCCAGTTCGATTCCATTCAGTTATCTCTACATTTGTGGCGTCGAAGCGTGTCTAATGTTAGTTGTTCATTGAGAACGTCTTTATTACCTGTGTTTACCGTAACGGTAGTCTTGTAATGTTTAATGACTTGTTTATGTAACCTTAGGTTTTATTCGCCCTGATTAGGTTTTATAGGGTTTGAATTACTCATTATCGTTAAGTGTAGAATAGTTTCTATGATTTTTAAGGACTTTGATTTGAGCTAAGGCCGTAGAATGCGCTCCCTGTAGTTTGCCCTAGTTCTTAGATCCAGGGTTTCGGTTCAAATATCCTAAAAGTTTATTAAGAGAGTTGATCTTCACAGACCATTTTCTCTCGTCAGAGTACATAATTATTTATTTATGTAATTAATCTACTCTATAAGCTACTACCATTTCGGCAAGAAAAGATATATGACCACTGGTAAGAGAAATGGCGAAAGAAAACCCTGGTTAATAATGTCACAATTTCTGAATTTTGCGTATAATTTGACTGCTCCCAATATTAGGTTAAAAAACGATTTTACATAAGTCAATATCTAATATTGGGAGTGGCCAAATAATAAAATTTGAAACGGAGAACCAATTTTCTCACCCATAAATTTTATTTTCCCGCTTTTCTCCTAATGGTAATGGAAAGGATAATAAAACATTGAACAATTTATATAGCTCATATAAAACTTTATTTAAAATAAGGTACATTGCTCTGTTGCAGTATGTTGATGCGGCTGAGATTCCCATAGGAATCACTGCATAGTCCTGTCTTTAGCACACATCCGCTGCAAAACTAAAACGGCAAACCGCAGGTCGAGTTTCGCTGTGAAATAGTGAGCCGACCGCGCAGGTGGAGATTAGCCCCTGAGCGAAATCGGCGAAATTATGTTAGAAAGAGATAAAATCATGGTTTTGTATGTACATTAGAGCGAGAAATTTCGTTCTATTTCGCCTGCTAAATAATTAAAACTGACGCGAAACTATTAGTGCAAGCGCCATAGGAAGTTGAGTGTGCAAAATATGAGGACCGCATTCTGTGAATGATTTTGAACTCAGAACCTTGCAGATTATGATTCTGGGTGTTGCCAGGAGGTTTGAGATTGTTACTGGTTATTTTTGTTTTATTCCATCCCTTTATATATCAAGTAAAGATGCACAAAACCATCAACCTTAAAGTTGCCAAAGACAGAGGTCGATGGAGACAATTTATCTATTCGCGAATGGAATCCCACCATGGCCACGATCTTCAGACATGAAGGACCGACCATAGAGAGAGAGAGATATCAAGTAAATGGATTGAACAAATGCATACTCAACTCCGTCCGGTCCCGGTCTATATGGCGGCTGTTTTGGTTTTGTAACGGTGCTACAGGCAATGGAAGCAACATGATCTGCTCAGCACCCGTCCTTTGTGTGTGACTCGCTTTATGTCATCAGACGTGATTTCGTTGACCATGTCATTCCTCTTTTACAGAACTCGAACTTGGAACACAATGCGTCGTGGATATGGACTCTCAGCAGACTGTCCTGCAGTACCCACAGGCGCACGACAAAGAAAGGTATGAACACTTTGTTTTAAGAATAGTTGTTACAAAAAGTTTTTTTATACCACTAAGGTGGCAAACAAGCTTACGGCCCGCCTGATGGTAAGCAGTCACCGCAGCCTATAGACGCTTGCAATAACGGGGTATCACTCGCGTGTTGCCGACCCTGTAAAAAGGGAAGGAGCTCTGGAGACCTTACTCACCGTAGGAACACAACATGGCCGAGACCAATATTTGGCTACGATCTTCCTTCTGAGGTCTCCACCTTATTATCCGCTCAAAGGACCTCCGTCTTTCCCCAGAGACGGGCTGCTCCGATTTGAGCGGATTATCCGCTGTGCCCTACCTCTCTTAAATTAAACGATAGGAATCTTTCGTATGCCAGTTTTTTTAAATGACTGTCGATAGTGTCAATCTTTCTGGTCACCACAACAAGGCATGTATCCTAATGTAGAGCCCATTGAAGCAAATTATGTATACTTAATTTTCGAAAATAAATACCTTTATACCTTAAAATAGTTTCTAAATTACTTTTATTTAATGCAGGAGCACTTTTTCGGTATCTTTGTTTGTTTTGAAAAGTTTCTAAAACATTTTCAAACGTTACTTTTGCAACATTTGCTTGTTGTCAGATATAACAAATTAAAATAATTTGTTAGTTAACAGGATGAGGAGAAAGAAGTTGAATTTGTAGAAGTAGAACATATGAAAACGAAAACTTTTCGAAGTTCAAGACCAGATTCATTGTAATTTTGATAATAAATTAATATAATTGGAAATAATTGTACAGTCAGGTGCACGTCGAGTTTTACACTTGCAGTAGGTACAATTTCAGCTCTTAAGTCATTCAACTTAAGAATGGTATAAAGTCCAATGTGTAAAGGTCAACCTGCTCTTGACTGTACAACCCGAAAATACTTATTTATTTTTTCAACGTATTCTTATTCTTTTGTGTGATATTATTATAAAGTAGGTTAGGCCGATAAGTTGTTTTTTTTCGTGTTTTTATTTCCTAACTATGATTCTGAACGTTCTTTCTGTAAATTGTTTGATTTTAACCAAGCCTTAATAACGATTCAAGGTTCGAATGCTAATTTCAAGGTTCAAAATTAACATTGGTTTGTATATGATATTATGCACTTCTCTATATTGAAATGCATCTATGTACGTGAAACGTGAAATATGTCTTTCAAAAGTGATTTTGAGTATGAAAAGCGACAATGATACAATTAGTCCTTGCAATATTACTTCTTTTAACAGCAATGATGTATCGATGACGGATATGACCTCAGTACACTTCCTTGCCCTACATTCAGAATAAAGAATAGGAAGACTATTTGCACGTCAGTTTTAATTAACTTTGTTATTGTTTGAATTAACGCAATACCTAATATGCCAACGACAGCCCGCTGGTGTGTTGGTAGTGTACCTTCGGCACCAGAGCGGTGGTTCGATTCCTACTCGGGCCTAATAATTGTGATGGCCTTTGTGCTGTTTTTGAGTATAGGTGTTTTATTTATAAAGTATTTCAATAATATAAATTCGATAAAAAACTTGAATTATATTTACGGATTTGGATACCTTTTTCATTGACTGACTGTACCGTCAATAAATAAAAAATCTAAAACATTTATAACTTTTTATTATTTTATTCTTATAACTCGTTCACAAAGTTTTACCAACATGACAACTACATAAGATTGTTAAATTAAATCTTTTCATTATCAATTCATATTTGTTTATTGGAATCAGGTGTCGAGGACACGTCAGGTCATTAGTCCACACAGTGGGTGGGTAGACCCACACTGTGTAACACAGCGTATGCAATTAGAGAATGCTTTCAAAGATTATTGCAGCCGTTAGCATTTTATGCAGGCATATAGACTATCGGGTTGGAGACTCGAATTCTATTCTGTGATCACAAATTAAACCAATGTTTTTTTTTCTATTATCTATACTAATCTATACTAATATTATAAAGAAGTAAAGTTTGTGTGTTTGTTAAATTGTAAGGGGTAATCTCGGGATCTACTGAACCGATTTTAAAAATTCTTTCACCAACTGAAAGCCACATTAGCTGAGTGTCATAGGTTATATAAAAACCGAAAAATAAAAAGGCTTTTACGTGGTAGTCGGTTTTGCAAAGTAAATCGGAGAAAAAACGATCGAATGAAAGCGTTTCTTACGAACGCCTGTACTAAAAAAGGATTAATAACATTATGCCCAACGAAGTGGGCACGGGTCAGCTAGTAATCTATATTATTATTAATATTGTAAAGAGGAAAGATTTGATTGTTTGTTTGTTTGTTTGTTTGTTTGAATTGAATAGGCTCCGAAACTACTGGACCGATTTCAAAAATTCTTTCACCAGTAGAAAACTACATTATCAGAGAGTGACATAGGCTATAGCTTTTTCCGAACTTCACGCGGACGAAGTCGCGGGCAAAAAAGCTAGTCTACATAATCTATATCTATATAATATAATAAAAGTGTAAAAAAAGTTTGTCTGTACATTGAATATATTTCCAAAAAAATTGTTTAGGGCGATCTATATTCTATATTCTATATAATATAATAAAAGTGTAAAAAAAGTTTGTCTGTACATTGAATATATTTCCAAAAAAATTGTTTAGGGCGATGAAGAATAAGCAATAGAATAAGAATTTCGTAAAATTTTGTCCGTCTGTTTGTATGTATGTATGTTTGTATGTATGTTTGTACACGCTAATCTCAGAAACGGCTGAACCGATTTGGATGCGGTTTTCACTAATATGTGGCGATTTGCTCAACTTAACATTTAGTGTATGTTTCTTTTCAAAATTCCCACGGGAATCCGAGATATACGCAAACGAAGTTGCGAGGGTATATCAACGCACAGCCCAAACCGCTGGGTCTAGAGATTCCAAATTTGGCATGTAGGTTACTTACGACGTCTAGGGATATACAAAGAAAGGATTTTTCAAAATTCCTACGGGAAAGCGAGATATACGCAAACGAAGTTGCAAGAGGACGCACAGACCAAACCGTTGGGTCTAGAGATGCCAAATTTGGCATGTAGGGTCCTTATATGGTCCGGACCGACCGGACCGGACCGGACCGGACCGGAACGGATCAGACCTGATCGGTCCGGAAGGATCCGCACCGTACCGAGTCCGTGCCGGACCTAGGTACCTTATCAGGACCGGACCGACCGGTCCGGACCGGACCGACTGGACCTGATCGGACCTGACTATATATATAAAATTCAAAGTCCTGACTGACTTAACTATACATACTTATATCAACGCACAGCCCAAACCGGTGGGTCTAGAGATTCCAAATTTGGAGTGTAGGTTCCTTACGACGGCGACGTCTAGGGTACAAAGAAAGGATTTTTCAAAATTCCCACGGGAAACCGAGATATACGCAAACGAGGTTGCGAGGCTATGTCAAATTTAGCATGTAGGTTCCTTACGACGTCTAGGGATGTACTAAGAAAGGATTTTTCAAGATCCCACGCACACACTTGCGCAAACGTAGTTGCAAGAGGACGCACAGCCCAAACAGCTGGGTCTAGAGATGCCAAATTTGTCATGTAGGGTCCTTATAAGGACCGGACCGGAACCGACCGGACTGGACCGGAACGGATCAGACCTGATCGGTCCGGAAGGAACCGCACCGTACCGGGCCGTGCCGGACCGGACCCGTTTTTTTTCTGTGGTAAAATATGCTAATTGGCATGTAGGTTCCATATCAGGACCGGACCAACCGGACCGGACCGGATGGAACCGTACCGTACCGGGCCGTGCAGGACGTTACTAGGCCACGCGGGCGAAGCCGCGGGCAGAAGCTAGTTATAAATAAATAAAGTACACAATTCACACAGCTCCAACTGGTCCCAAAGTAAGCTAGACTTATCCTGCTTGTGTTTTATCAAACAAGGGATAAAATCATTGTAAAATATACTTATACATTTTAATTTTAATGACATCGTTTAAAAAGTACGACTAGCGGTAAAACAATTATTCTATTCTGTCATCGAAACAACGTTGCCAAATAAAACACAGGCTTTTCGAGATGCTCTGATTGGCGCGTTACCTCGACTGGTTGCGCAAGTGGTTCTTGCGCATATTCAGAATACACAGCCGGATATTTGGGGATATGCACTTTAGATTGATAAATATAATAATCGTTTATAAACATTTTATTCGGTTAATGGTTACTAGCATAAAAACGTCTTAATGTTTATGTAGTATTACTATACTTGAGTTAGTATCCCATCCCATATATTATAGTATCGTTGAGTTAGTATCCCATAACACAAGTTTCGAACTTACTTTGGGGCTAGCTCAATCTGTTTGATTTGTCCAAATAAAAATGACATTAAATTTTTAAATAGAACATAAAGCACTGATTTCTATTACTTTTACTTTAGTTTTACGTTTCTTACTTTGTTTGTTGAAGTATACATAACATACAATACATCTATGCGTGCAAAAAGCATATAAATTAACTTAGGTATAGACGATATAAATATCTATACATATTACATGAAACCACGCTCAGCAAGAAACATTAAAGTCTAACTTCGTAGATCTAGGAGGGGTTATCTATTCCCTGTTCTGTCATTCTTGATGACAAATAGAAATATAAATAAATAAATATATAGGTACATACAGTCAGCATATGGAAGAGAAAACCAAGCCGTCAATATATGATCCAAGTTTTTCAAATATTGCATGAAGTGATTTACTCGATATTTTATTTATCAATAGTATTCATTCATATTTTACAGGCCTGGTGGTCGAGTGACTAGCAATGGTCACTTTATCCCGAGGGCCGCGAGTTGGAATCCTGCGCAAGGCAAACATTTGTGTGCATGAAAATTGTCTGTTTGCCTTGGTCTGGATGATTTCTATGTAAAATAAGATTTATTTACAAAAAAAAGGAAGTATTTATGTATATTTATCAGCAATCTAGTATCTCATAATACAGCTTGGTACTTAGTTGCTTAGTCGTCCAAGAATATTTTATATTGTGTGTACTACGTAATTACAAGTTTCATACATTATTGGAATAAAAATAATTGTTCTAAATTCTCTTCTCTGGTTATCTCTTTCATAGGCGTGCTGTCCGAATGACAAAACTGAGTAACTAAATCTTAACCTAATCTGACATTAATTCGATTCGACTGTAGGTCACATCCAATGATAATTAAATAAAACTTTTAAGTAGTTTTCAAAGTTCTGTAATTTAATTAGCAACAAAAGCAAGAATCTAACACAGAACAAAAATCAAAGTCAACCTGCGCTTTGTCCTGTAACCTCGACATTTAATTAATTTTGTCTCGGTAGCTTTAAGACAGTTTCCAAGAATAGTAAGGGTTTCAGACAAGTTGGGATGAGATTTTATTGGAAAAGAAGTTATAGGCACATTTTATTCTTTTACCAAATGTTTTTGTTATAAAAATCTGTCACCGTTGTTGTATAAATTCTATCGAATGTCGTCATCAGTATGATCCCGGTACTGGCAAACTGGAATGGCATGAAGATCACATTTAGATCAGCAAGATTAGAAATGATTTGCAGCCAGTTTCTGTAACCCATTTTAATTCTACTTTCAGTCTCACTCAACTATCTCTTTTTTTCTTTAATTTGACAGATAAAATTTAATGTAATATAACTTAAAAAATGCGTTTCAGAAACTGGCTCTTTAAAATTGCAAGTTAATAATGAGCTATTTTGGGTTAAACTAGACAAATTAATCCTGCTTGGTAACTAGTAGTTGAATTAAAACAAGCCAAGAACTTGGCCCAAAGAAATGAAACTCAAAAATCGTAGGATAGAATCTTCTCAAAATTGAAATACCAGAAAGCTAAGTCCACACAAATGGCGACAGTGTTCTTCAGTATAATTGGTTCTTGAGAACAAAGAAATTTGTAATTAGTTTACTTAGTTTACCCTTAAAATATACTAGTTTGCAGTCTTTGCATGCTGCAAATGCCAAGGTGCACGAAAGTACGTAACTAATTTAAAACACGGAATATAAATTCTCCAGCACATCGGATTAACCGTATAGAGGGCAGCCGGGGATTTTAAATTAAGGTGGCTTAGAAAAGAGTTCAGTTATTTTATTGAAGTGCCAAGGCGCTTTTTAGTACACATTCAAAGGGGAAATATTACCATTTTATTACTCTTTGACTAATGTTTGTTTTAGAGGAATTTCTGATGCACTGGGTTTAATTGCATTTGATTTATGTGGATATTCTAGATTTTATTATACGAAATTATTTCTTTTGTATGATTTTTTAGGACGTGGTATAGGTTGTATGCCGATTAAACTCAAGGGGAAGATCTACAAGAGCATGATCAAACCTGTCGTTTTGTTGGGTTCGGAGAGCTGGGCTACAAAGGTGACAGATGAGAGGAGATTACATGTAGCCGAGATGAGAATGTTGAGGTGGATGTGTGGAGTGACTAGAAGAGATAAAATAAGGAATGAGTATGTGAGAGGGGAGTTCGAAAGTAGCACCAATAATAGAAAAGTTGTGGAGTGATTGGGATGGGATGGTATGGGCATGTTATGAGAAGGGAACAAGGGAATGTCGTCAGAAAGGTATAGGACATGAAAGTTGGAAGAGTAAGGAATAGGGGAAGACCAAAGAAAAGATGGATAGGGAGAATATGAGGAGCAGGAGCGTTACGATGGAGATGGCGAATGATAGAGCTAAGTGGAGGAGGCTTACGTGCTGTATCGACCCCACGTAAAGTGGGATAAGGGGATAAGGGTAGGAAGAAGAAATATAGGTTGTATGTCTCCTATTGTATTTAGATAATGCTGTACTGAATACAATACTTTTGCTTTTACCACATGAGTAAATAAACTGACGGACAGAGGCTTCACTTCCATACAACGTCGCGCGCCGAGGACACGCCGAGGACACGCACACAAGCATGAGGCGCGTGTATTGCGTGTCCTCAAAGCGCTCGTCACGTACAAATGCTTGTGTGCGTGTCCTCGGCGCGCGCTATTGTATGGAGTGAAGTCTCTGTTCCGTCAGTTTATTTACTCATGTGCTTTTACGTTATGAAACTCATGCAGTTTGTAGTAACTAGTTTATAGAGTAGATTAATTGCACAAAATCATTTTTTATTGCATGTACTCTGACTAGAGAAAGACTCTTTGAATTATTTACTCACATTTTTATAAAAATTATAAAGTTTAAAGCCCATGTACTTAGTTTAAAAGCAAATGGGAATATTGTGCAAGCAAAGATAATGAATAAATTGTTTACGGAACTCATGCCGACGAGTCCTCACATTTCGCACGGAGTAATTTTGAATGGAGATTCCATGCCACACGGTAAGTGCTAATTAAAAAACAAAGTAACGTCGAAAGAAGACTATAAATAAATAGGTAGGTTAGGTATGAAGGTCTTAACCTTTCTTTTGTACGAAATGATAAAATGTTTAGCGTAATTCTAGTCAGTTTTATTACTTTTGTGGTAAGGTTACATTTTAAAAGGTTTTATTTTAATGTGGAAATGTTAACCTTAAATGTCTTTACGCTATCTATAGTACTTTACTTACGTATTGAATTAATATATTGCAGAAGATAGCTTATGGCGGAATTGACGTAACTTCGGAATATCTTCCGAAAAAAATCCTTAAATATGGAAATATTGAAGGTCTCATTTTTACATAATGTCATGACTACAAACAGGGATAGTCCCCTAAAAGTCGTTGTCAAACTGTATGATACAAATTTTAAAATTGATCTCATTTAAAAAAAGTTGCAGTTGTCATGTTGTTTTAACCATAATAAATACTCGTACGTAATATAATAATGTGTAAATGCTTCTGACGTGATACAACAGACAGAACGGTACACAGAAGTGCGTTTTTTGTAATTTTTTGCGAATTTTCCTGCTGTAAATCAATAATAAAGAAAAATTTAGGTAAAGTTGTAAGCCTTGAGTAAGACCTCTCCTATTTATATATACCCAGAGCACCCCATGAGATGAGAGATAGGCACTCGGTGGGCTGGAAAACTATGCCATTATGAAACTGCGCCCACAGTACGTGAACGTTTTAGTTTGTTGAAAGCATTGAAGCTAGAAATAGGCAACCAGCTTAGACTTTAGTGGAAACGAATGAATTTATAATTGCATAAGTTCAGTTCAGTTACAGTTAGGTTATTTCTAACGATAGGAGGCGTTGTTGGTGAAAACTGAAGTAGACTATACTAAACTATAGTAAAATATAAAGTAACGAGTGCGTCCCAAACTATAATATCCCTTACACATATCTTTATAATAGAGTAGAATAAAACGAAACTTACATGGCCTTAAAAAAACATTATTTTATTCCTTTCCATTTTTAGTGTTCCGTAGTAAACAAGGAACCCTTATAGTTTCGCCATGTCCGATGTCCGTCTGTCTGTCAGCGGTCTAGCGCCTAGACGCTTTTAATACTAGAAAGCTGCCTTATGTTTAGAAATATAAAAAAAACATGTTAGTAGTCTTCCGGTGCACCTCTTCATATGGGAGTGCCCCAGGGTTCTATATTGGGCCCATTATTGTTTCTGATATATATAAATGATCTGCCTTACTTTGCTAGGGACCTATGTGAAATAGTATTGTTTGCTGATGACACTTCTTTGATTTTCAATGCTGACAGGCATAAAAATGTATCTGACGATGTAAACAATACTCTTTCTCAGGTCCTTCACTGGTTCACTACCAATAACCTTTTATTGAATTCAAAAAAGACCAAATGTATTAAATTTAGCATGCCTAACGTAAGGCCGGTCAATAGTAGCATTAGTGTGAATGACGAATCCATAGATCTAATTAGTTCTACTACTTTTCTTGGGATTACCGTGGATTCAAAACTGCAATGGGGCCCACATATTACGGCCCTGGCAGGAAGACTTAGTTCAGCAGCATATGCAGTTAGGAAAATTAGGCAGCTTACTGATGTTGGAACGGCAAGATTAGTGTATTTCAGTTATTTTCATAGCGTAATGTCGTATGGTCTACTGTTGTGGGGCTCCGCTGCCGACATTCAGACTGTCTTTGTACTTCAAAAAAGGGCCATTCGTTCCATATACAACCTTAGACCACGCGACTCGCTTAAGGAATTATTTAAGGAGATTAACATTCTAACCGTGGCGTCCCAATACATTTTTGATTGTATTATGTATGTACGCAAAAACTATGGTGCTTTTCTTAAAAATTCAGACTGTCATAGCTTAAACACCAGAAATAAGCATAAGCTTGCCGTACCAAGCCTCAGACTTCATAAGACTGGTAATTGTTTCATAGGTATAAGCATAAAAATGTTCAATAGACTGCCACAAAGTTTTATAGATTTGCCTCTTCATAAATTTAAATCCACGATTAAAGGTCGCTTGATGAAAAAGGGTTATTATAAAGTGGAAGATTATTTTAAAGATAAAAATTTGTGGTCACTATAATTTTCTTTTCAAAAATATTTTTTTTAAATGTTCAACCAATTTAAAAAAAAAATGTTAAAATGGCTTTTTAAAAAAGGCTATAGTTGAGTTTCTTGCGGCACTTCTTGTCAACAGGCCATTCACGTCTGAAGTGCTAGTAGGATAAAAAAAATTGACGTGTAAAAGTATTTCTTGTAAATCTACTTGCAAAATAAATGATTTAATTTTATTTTTTATTTATTTTATTTATACTGAACCTTCAATGAAAACTATTACGTTAAGTAGGCTCTACTAGTACCGAGTAAGAGCCGACGAACTTATAGAATAAAATTTCTTCGAAGACAACTTGCAAATGAGATAGAATTTGATATTAGACTCATCTGCAGGCCAGCAAAGCGTAGCAAATACGGAACCCTACATTGTACGTGGCCCGACTTGCCCGGTTTTTTTAATTGTATGTTCGTATTATAAAACGAAAAAAATGTGCTTCGTCGTAAATATTCAGTAAGTATTTAATTTTACAAAATGCAATTAATATGAGGTAGGTCCTATCCGGTCCTGAGTAATGCGGCCCAAACAAGATAATTATTTAAGTAAGCAGGTGCACTTTGCGAGGACTGTACCAACATGGACGGGGGGAGTATAATGCAAATATACAGCGAATTAAGTTTATTTCAAATGTTTTGGTTTCGTTATCTTACAGTTGCAGAAATGTATTTTAAACTAAATTCTACAAATTAGGTAACTTCTACGAAATTGAGGTTTTGTTCTATAGAGAAACGATAAAGTATTTAGTACTATGAGAAACGATAAAGTATTTAGTACTATGACCACTAACTACATTTTTATGAATCTAATTCGATTCATTATTCAACCCCGGAAGATATCGGAGTCTTCCGGGGTTAAATATATATTTATACCACAAAGGTGGCAAGCAAGCATACTGCCGTCCTGATGGTAGGCCGTCACCGTAGCCTAAAGACGCTTGCAATACCGGAGGTATCACTCACGCGTTGCCAAAAAGTGGAGTAGTACTTTAAATGAATCAGTTTGCTCTATATCTTTCTCACTGTACCTGTATCCGTAATTAAATACATAATCCGTTATTGTTAAAAATCTCTAAAAAATAAACTGAGTAGCGCATTAAACTGCAACCTGCATTATGCAAATTCCCGATGCGTTTAAAATACTAGCCTACTTTCGCGTCGATGCTTTAAACGTTATCAAATATGTATGAGATTTAAATGTTCAGTTCAGATATATTCGGAAATTAGTGTTATATTTTTTATTATTATTTATCGAGATCATATCATTGGGTTGGGTATAACGGCCCACCCTTCCAATTGTACCAGGATTTTTTGAAATTTTCGATTTTGTTGCGTTGCAGCCTCATCATTAGTAAAGTAGGTACTCTAGGTACCTATAACCTTTCAAGAGTATGGGTATGACATTTTTAAAAATTTAATTTTATAAAGAAACGAGCTGTTACCCGCGACTTCGTTCGCGTGAAATGTTCAAATAAGGATAACTCCTTTTTTTTTTGCAATGCTATTTAAATGAAACAAAGCCTATATTCTGCTCCAAGCCGAGCTCTATCGCCCTGTGAAAACAGGATTAAAATCCGTTCAGTAACTTAGAAGATGTGCGCGTTCAAACAGACAGACAGACAGACAATAAATTAAAAAAAAAAGTTTCGCTTTTATTACCGTTCTCTAACTGTTCCCTCTCCATTTTAGCCAAATATGTTCAAATTACAGACATATCGGGGTCTACTGTTTTATTATATGTATAGATAAAATTTCGATTATGTTCAAGCGCAAGCTGCTGTACTGTGTGCATTTATCACAAAAAAGTATTGACTAAGTGCCTCTATGTTAAATCATGCTGTTAAATATACTTACATACGATTCAGGTTTAGCCGGTCGTTGACCTTAGGTAGTTTTGTTTAACGGTTGTGCATCAAGGTAGACGGAACTCTGAACAGTAACCAAGAAGAACACGTATAAATAGATTTTTATCTTTGTTTTTATTGCAGATCACAATCTTATGACGTATTTTATCTTGGTTATGTAGGTTATTGTATTACATGAGTGATCAAACATTTTTTGGTGAAATACCGACGATTTTTATGTACTGAATGTTGTGAATACGCTGATATTACTCGATCAGTAAAATGGTTTAAAATTATCATAAACTAGCTGCCCGGCCCGGCTTCGCCCGGGTACTGTTTCGTTTTTTTTTCAATCTTTCTGAGAGATTTTCTTAATATTTTTTTCCGTAAGAACCTTGTACAGAGTATTAGAAAACTACAAAAAAAAAATCAGCCAAATCGGTCAAGCCGTTTTCATGTTATGTCGTGACAACGGAAAACGAGTTTCATTTTTATATATATAGATAGATAGTACCTAAAGGATTATCGGACGCCCGCGGAACCTACGCAGTCCCGTTTGTCATGGGTATTTTCTAGTTTTTTTTTTTGCTTTTTAGAAACATTTTGTTTCATTATCGCTATAAATACTGAACGCCTATTCTCCTGGCGTGTGTAGGAAGTCATAAAACGAAGTTCGAACCCATACTTATTAGTTTATACTTAGTGCATAACGAGTAACGACAATCGATTTTAATTTGTTTCATAAAAACTGTGCGCCAGAAGCTTTGTCGTTGAGTATACTTAATTCATTTTTTATTTTCCATCACAAATTCCACAATTTTCAATTTTTCAAAAAGTAGATAGGTATTTAAGTTGAAGAAGTTTAGTGTGCGTGGTAAACCTAGCTCTCTTCCTATCCAGGGTCCAGCGCGTGGGCGTTCGGTGAGCATAATTTTATGTGCAGCAATCATAAAGAATCCTAGCACATTTTATTTTTATTTTATTTTATTTGGACAAGAAATGTTTTTTTTATTGTTAATAAATATTATCAAATCCGATATCTTTTCTATGAACGTCTAATCGTTGTCTTCGGATATTAATTTGTGAACAATAGGTATTTTACCTTATCCTGCGTGACTCATACCTATCACTTCCTTTCACACCTATGTGAGTCATTGGTTTTTACGACCAGTAGGACTTACTCTACTAACTCCAGCTCTACACTACGAAATTGACCGAGGTTAGGCGAATATGACAATGTGAATAGATATCTTCGTCTTACTTCGTCAAATTCTCCTTTGTTTTCTGTTTTCAACTTTGCAAGTAGTGTAGAACTGTAGACTAAGGGTAATATTAATGTTGTTTAAATGAATTAATAGTTGTGTACATCCGTAGTACCTATCCGCACAATCCCATCGAGGCTGTTCCCTTGGGAATTTTGAAAATATCGGATCGTAGTACTGGCGATAACTGTCAGTAACTGTAATTTATGTCGACTAAAGTGGTCATAGTGGTCATAACACAAGGATATTAGCCGCCGAAGTTCGCGACATTTCAAAAATGTTCGCGTCAGATAATACATTTCAAAAATGTTTTTTTCTGGAAGTAGATAACAATCGTTGTTTGCCCAGCGGTGGAACATACAAGATTACTGTGATTTTTTAAAATAATGTTATTACATATAACTTTACTTTTAATTTTATTTGCACTTATAATAATTTAACGAAGTAGAAACACGTTTTTTGTTGAAGAGAAAATGAACGTGTGTGATGATTGGTTGGACACGCGACTCGGTATTTTTTATCGATTGACCCAAATATTTACCTGTGCCGATGTTATAAAAATATAACTAGTGAATCTCAGAACAAAATGGTACATTATAAATTGATTGCGTGTATTTTTAAACATACTTATACTTTTTATTTTTTTAGTACTTTTATTTGAACATACATTCATTGTTCTGTGCATAATAACGACCTCCGTGGCGTGACCCAGTAGGTCCCGGGTTCGAATCCCGGTCGGGTCATGTTGAAAAACAAAGTTTTTCTGATTGGCCTCGGGTCTTGGATGTTTATCTATAAATGTATTTGTTATAAAATATAGTATCTTTGAGTTAGTACCTATCCCATAACACAAGCTTCTAACTTACTTTTGGGCTAGTTCAATCTATTCGGGTCATGATGAAAAACGAACTTTTTCTGATTGGCCTCGGGTCTTGGATCTATATATGTATTTGTTATAATATATAATATCGTTGAGTTAGTAATCCCATAACACAAGTCTCGAACTTACTTTGGGGCTAGCTCAATCTGTATATGAATTGTCCCTATATATTTATTTATTATTATGGATGACAGTCGTTAAGCCAAGTCAGTGGCCTTTGGGCACGAATTTTCAAAGTAACGTAAATATCGTTTATAATGTTTAAAGTGTACAAAAAAGTAAAATTTTGTACTAACGAGATTTTAAACACTAAATAATGGTACTATTAAAGATAACATAACATAATATATGTTTTGGAACCATCCCTTATTATACACATGAAACTTTGTAAATGCAAATATCGGTAAAAAATGGAAGAGAGAAAATAATAAAATCGTTTCAATTTAAGTATGCAAATGAATCGGTTTCCAAACTCTATCTTTTGTATGTAGGTATGCATTATCAGTATTCAGTATTGATTATTTGATTGACTACCCATTACCAAGCAGGTCTCATATAACGTAAAGGTTTATCGTGTAACCATTTGGCAATTTGCATATCGTAAACGTACCTATTAAATGTTTTATATAGGTCTTACCTGCGAAAGCCCGTTGTTCCTGGTCTCTGGAATGATATATGTTGTAAAAATTTGCCAATATCCGTGTCATATGCTACTTGTGTATCAAATTTTAAGCAATTCTGTCAAGCCGCTTTGCGTGATAGAGTAACAAACATTCAAACTTTCGCGGTTATAGTATTAATAATGGGCAATACAACAAAGCCGCTGGCCCGCCCTGGTACAATCCAGCAGCATACAACCCGACATAATTCTTTTCATATAGGCCAGCCGGTCAAACTAGAAGTCTATGTCGACCAGTGGACAGTATATGTGTACTTTTGATAAATTTATAAGAATTCAAGTAAATCCTTGCAAAATTATCATTCTCTCTTTATAATCGTAACGGTTTAAAAATAAACTTATAGGTTAAACTAATTTCATTTGCTTTTCCCTTATCTGTTTATCAATGTAACATTTCTCTGTTTTAGTTCATGTCCAAAGACATTGAGATAAGATTGAAAGGAAATTGAAATGTCGGAGCAATATTGATGGTTCTGAAGATTGTGTAATTTTACTACCTAAAGTGGCTAGCTTATTTGAAAAAAAATTTACTATAACGCTAAAACAACGTTTGGTATTAAAGACCTGGAAATCTTTGAAAGAAAGATAAACTGTGCATCAATAAATAAAAAATACAAAATATGCCAATTTTCAGTACCTACCTATGTCTCACATAAATTTACAATTCACAAAAAATGCATATTTGCTACGGTAACCAAAAAGGTTGCCGCTCAGCGTGTGAATTTTAGGATATCTCTTATGATTCAAAAGTAATATGGCATGGCTTGGCAGAAGACGATATTTAAATGTATCAATGAAATACGATAGCAAAAATCTTTACAGAAAGTGGGTTCGTTGGTAGAAAAAACGCGATATGAACTACTGTCATGATGAATATCATACTAATATTATAAATGAGAAAGTGAGTTTGTTATTCCTTTACGGCTTGACTAAGCAGCCGATCATTATGAAAATTTGTATACATATTGTCAGGGTTACATACAGAGCCCAACATAGGGGAAACGCGCGCGTAGCCGCGGTAACCGCTAGTCTTGAATAATTACGAGTAGTCCTTAACTTTTTTTACCAAAGCGCAAAGGTTATTAGAGAAAACTCTAGTTATAGCAACACGTATTATCTGATGCGCGCAATATCAGAATCGATAACCACAAACAAGCTTAAGTATTATTTATGTCACTATTATAACATTACTAGCTTTTCCCCGCGACTTCGCTCACGTTAATTTTATGACATAGATTTCGTTTGACAACAACATAGCGCGACTTGTGGCGCCATCTGTAGGCCGATACAGCGCCCTCTATAGTAGAAAAAATATTTTCCCATTGGAACGACATACTTTCACGGAATAAAAGTAGCCAATGTTGGGCTCTGTACCCCTAACAATATGTATGCAAATTTTCATAATGAAACAGCCGTGAAGGAATAACAAACAAACAAACAAACAAACAAACTCACTTTCTCATATATAATCTCAGCAGACGTTGTATTGAAACTTGAAGATAACCGATTATGTAATATCCTATGTTATAATAAATACCTGTGTATAAAGTTTATGATTATCTAAACATTTTTCTTACATCTTAAACCCGGCTTGATTGAAAATCGATAGTTTGTGTAAGTCTGTGAGCAACATTATTTAAAACAATCTCTGCCTCCTTTGTATTCATCCCTCGGATATCAATGAAATGATTTCATCCTCGCCTGCCTTCAGATAGAGAACTAATATCGTCGGATTTATCGACACGGCTTCCATCTACGCCTTTCGTTTCATGAAAGGGTTTTTTTCAAGTTCAGTATTATTAATGTCACGCCAAGGCTTTAATATTTGTGTTTAACATCTGTTTGGCAAAACATTATTCCCAATTTCCTATTCTTGCACAACGCTAAAACGTAACTAGCCATTTACGAGTCAGCTGTATGTGTCATAATGCAATTTTGTAATTTTAAAAATTTACGATGGCGTAATAACGACTTATTTTATAACATTATTCTATCATTAGGAAATAAATTTCATTTGACAAGGCGTTTCTATTTTTTTTTATAGGTACTTTTACAGACGTATCATTAAAACAGAGGTTATCGTAATTGTAATTTAGCGCGTGTTTAAATAAAAACCTCTTTTATCACTCTTCTCCTCAAGAATAACAGTGACAAAACAGGTTTTAGTTAAGACCTAAAGGGACGTTACAGTAAAAATCGGAATTATTTAAGAGATTTTTCTTGTCCCCAAACTGTCCCCGATTCGCGAGCAGCAATTTCTGGTCCGTCCATCATGCCTTAAATCTAACTTACCTAAATAAATATACACAACCTTCCAAGATTACAAACTGAAATAAAAATGAGATTTTACCCTTTACCTGCCTACGGCGCCTGGCGCCCCGCACCTCAGTGATAACATTCACGATGGAACGTCTTTCTTCTTCATGTATTTTTATCTTCTAACCTCTAAAGGTAAAGCGGCTTACCCTTAATAATAGTTCTTGGGAGATTAATAGGGAAGATTTCATACAGGATCTACTAAATCAGATTTATGATGTATTTTCTTACCATATAGCAAATCGTTCTAATTCAGAGTCAGGATGTGCCTTTTACAGTACATATTTTACTGCTACTTAGAATTTGTATATTTTGAGATTGGCTAAAATATATGTACTAACAATTCTGCTTTCGTTCAGGTTTACAATAAGGCCTTTAAGTAAACCGTACTATGTTATGTTTCTAAGGCTTCACCAAGCCAGAGGTAAGATGCTTAGCCTTATTAATGGGATACCATAACCAAAGAATATTTGCAGGCTTTTTTGCAGCAAACCTTTGAATTTTTACGGTTATTATTTGATGTCCGTTGTTCCTGTGTTCTGTGGCATCAAGATTAATGTTTTTTCTTTTGTATTGTTAACTATGTCGTGTGAAACGTCTACAGAAGGTTTTCTACTCGTGATTTCCCGAGGACCTCTAACAATCTGTTGTGCACGACCTCATTTTGCTTTGAATACTTGCTTCAGTCACTGTCGGATGAATGTCTTGTTGTGATTGTGGAGTGCGTTCTCACATCTGAAAAGGATAGGGATTATCCGTCTTGTTAACATGAATATATTAAATTGTGGATTGTTATTTTAGAAAACGGAATAATAGATCATATTTCCATATTATCATGATATTACTTATTATCTTTTGTCAATGAAACTTCTTTATTAGTAAACAATACAAGTAAGCCTGATAATATTACAATCATTGAATCCTGTTGCAATATGAGGAAATTTCGCGAGAACATAATGTCTCTCAGCATTATTCAAATATGATTTTAATTTCGGAGTATCCCTGGAACAATGAGTGAACCGTAATCCTACAGTGTCCTGGGATCCTTGTTCTGTACCAACGGTCGTAAATGCAAAATTTTACTGAATGAAACAAAGAAATTCGTTCAATGTTCTCTTCTCGAGTGGTTAATTATATTGCGTGAAGTACTCCGTCGGGGTGGTTCAATGTTAACCCTGCCTTCTGAAAAGAATTCACAACTGGATACATTTTCCGTTCACTCACCTCTCAGTCTAAATGGCAAACGGGAGATGCTTTTCATTAGTATTCTAAAGTCAAAAGTATTATGGGAAACCCTACCTTTTTCCTCCATTGAAAAGAATTTTTTTTCTTGATAAGGAGAAATGTAAGGCCATACATAATTATGGTTTATTATGGCACAAGGTCACGATTGTTATTCATTGGATAAAAAGTATCTTTAAGTTTACTCGTTTTAATCTTTGCAACGCAATAACGTAGACGTAGACATAATCGAATGTTTCCATATTGTAAAATCAGGAAATTAAAATATAATTAAAAGCGACTTATAACTGCAGCGCGCTACGACGGAATATCAAACAGTACATGCTCCGACGCGAGGAGTTTGCTCGCCAAATTAATTATGCTCAAGATAGTAAACTGTACGTGAGCGCAATTTAGGCGTACTTAAGAAGCAGTTACTCGGAGCGATAACATCCAAATTAACGTTCCGACGAGCCGATAGATTACTGGGAGTACCCCCCACTTCTCTAATCTCGCGACTATGAGTACTTTAAACAGGATTAACGAGTATTAGCCAAATGACAGGCCCTTAAGGTCTGATTCCTTCAGACGTTGGAGACTGTCTTCGTTATTTTCATAAGAAATCTGTTGGCTTTATTGCATTCCGCTAAAACAAATCCTCGAAATAAAGCAATCAATTACAACTGACTGATCTCGAATAAAGACCAAATTAAATAAAGCCAAATCCCTTTTTTGTTTCGATTTATTTGGTTTAGAGTTGTTTGCGTTATTCGAAGAAATACTTCTCGAAATAATATGTAAAGGTTCATTGAATTTTTGACATCGGTTAGTTTGGTCGTGCGTGGAGTTACAGAACTTACCGGATTCAAGGGTATCTTTTTGATTGGAATAAATTTTTGGGTCTCGATGTTGACAGTTTTATCAAGTTTATGAAAATCTTTCTTGATCCGTAAGAAAGTGAAACTGTTTTGTTATTCTAAGGAATCCTTTTTCTTATTCGTTTCGATCCAATATGTATTTACATGATCCGCCTTACTGAACGTTATATTAACTCGGTTGACTCCACTCGGCTTGTTGGGACTTCGCAGTCCTTATTTGAGTTACGGAAAAGTTCGACCCTATGGGATCTTTACTCTTTCAAAAGTAGCATCAAATATTTTGCCCCTCTCGCAAAATGTATAAACTTAAGTCAGAAAAAAGCCTTAACGATTAATTCTTATAAAAACAAAAAACTTTTTGATTTTATATTAAAAAGTTGGCTTTATCTTTTCTTACAAAAGTTGATTGATTTACTAAATAAATTATTACAGCCGCAAAATTCTTCGATCGAAGGGAGAGCCATACCTCTGCAGTGGCATGAGGGGATGATGACTGATGACGTTACTTGTGTGTTACATTTAATGGGATCGTATCGTATTAAATCTTAATAAATTAAAGGTTAGTTAATCTTTCCAGCACCATCATTACTAGTCCGATACCAACAGCAATAAATTTCACCTCACTCCTACATAGGCGAATAGGAAACCATTTGACTCGATTAGGCCATCGAGTAATCCCAAACGATTCGTGGATATTTCGATTGCAAATCTCCAACAGGCATAATAAATCGAAAAGTTAAGCTCGTTAATGTTTGGAACCCTTGTTTGTTTCAACTGTTACGGAGTCTGTTGTAACAAAATCGGTCAGATGTAACCGCGATTGTATTTTATCATTGATTTAGGTTATTTTAGTTATCGTTATCTAGAGTGAATAACATGTCACATCTCGTATAATTATGTGATATGTTGAATTAAAATGTAATGGGCTATGCCTTCATGGTAAGGAAAGTCGCAGGAACAGCTGGATGCAGGCCGCTGCCAAACCGGTCGCGCTAGAAACGTTTTGGGGAGGCTGTGGACTTACTGTGGCCGATATGATGATGATGATGGGCTATGGAATCTTTAACACTTTAAGATTATTTTTTTAACATCTTCTCCAAAGAGTTAAGAATTTCTGATGAACTCGAAAAAATTTTTTGAGACTCGTTTTCGATTCAAGATACGTTCTTGAAATGAAAAAGTTATGTTTGACATACACAATTTAAATTAATTTGACACACGCTAATATTAAACCTCGTTGTTTTAATGAATCATTAATTAATATTCAAATTAATTAAAATTATTTTATTTGTTTTATTTGAATAAGAATGCATATTTTGTTATTTATTGATGTTTCTGTTTAATGTGATAAAGTTTAAACGACATAATTTGTTCTAATTGCTTGTCTTGTTTTGTTGAGATCCTTCTTTGATTCGTTCTCTTCCAAAAAGTTTGACATTAAATTTATTGTTGTACAGTTTGACCCAAATAAAACTTCTTTGGAGCAATTTTCCTTGGGTTTCCTGGTCATTGTCAAACGTTAAGTTAATTATGACAGTCCAATTTGCCATAATGTCGAATTAATGTGCAATATTACCATCTCTGTCGGGGTCACCCTTTCTTGTTATTCTTTGATCGTTACGGTGCGCATACCTATTAGTATCTAGTCCCTTTTTGGGGGAAAATCGTAATTACATTTCTCCAGAAACGCTGCTTCGTGATGAGGATTTAGGTCTACTTCGAGGAGTTCGTTGGTCAACGGTAAAATAAAATTTATTGCCCGTATTTCTTGATACTCTAAACAGGCTTATAAGGCTTTAGGAAAATAGCGGATGATTTATAAGGAACCCATCCACATTTGTACGGCATCTGATAAAACGGGATCAGGTTAAGCGCTGCATATTGTATAAAGCTAGCGATTGATTCGAGCGTGAAACAAGTTTGTAACCTTTTTAATTGGATTTGCCGTTTGATTCAGCGTCAACGTCGCGTTCATGTTTTCGCTGTCAAGTCTTTGTTTATTTTAACTACTAGTTCCTTTGTTACGCTTCTGTTTATTTTATTCAAATCACCATGTAAAACATCTTTTTCTAAAAAGCTAAGCTAAATACTTTTTAGATTTTCATAGACACAACCGTTTTATTGTAAATGATAATTTTCTTATCTGTGATGATCATTATCTGTTTCCTTCGCTTCATTATACCCACATACTCTATATTCACTGCATGCTCACAACATTCTGGCAGCCATCTTCCATTACGATCAAATATAAGGATAATATTACAACATTTTATGATAAATAAAAGAATTATCCCGTTTGCCAAAAAAGGGAGTGATATTAAAAATTAAACATACAACAACGAAGAATAAAATGAGAACAATTTGGCTACAATACGAAATGCTGGCTCCATACACAAAATCGGATGAAGCCCGGCTTAAACTATTCATTAGGTTGTTTCAGCTCCGTGGTCCCGTAGAATTATTTATAAGGCGGGCTACGATAGGGTTGTTATTCCCGGCAGGGTTTGCTACTTTACTTGATATTGATGAGTATATCTGTTATAATATAGTTGGGATTTGGGAATCACCAGCTTACAAAGGTACAATTACAGTTGGATTAGAATTAACAGGATTTAAGACTCATATGGAGCAGAGGAATGTTACATTGTGTAATGAGAAAATATTATTATTATGATTTCAAATGAAAACCTATGGCTCTTTCCACCAAGATGATTGAAGAAGCGTCAAGTGTTAAAATTTTTGTTGATGGATATAGTCGACGGGTGAAACGCAAACCGCAACAGCGACAAACCGCTTGCAGGTATTGTGGGTTCGAAGGAAGGCGCAAAAAGGCTTTTGTGTCGGTATCTTCAACGAAACGATTGTCATGGATCTGATGGCCGCGGCACTACATATAATGTCATGATTTATTGACTTGAATTTACTTATTCTTCGTATCGTAGCCAAATAGCATTGGTCTTGGCCATTCTGTGTTCCTACGGTGAGTAAGGTCTCCAGAGCTCTCCACTTGGGAGGGTTGGCGACGTGTAAGAGATACCCCCAGTATTGTAAGCGTCTATAGGCTTAGGCTCTAGGAAGCTTACTATCAGGCGGCCGTATGCTTGTTTACCACCTTTATGGCATAAAAAAAGTTTATTTTTATTTTTTTTATACTACACAAGTGGCAAACAAGCATACGGTCGGCCTGATGGTAAGCCGTCACCGTAGCCTATAGACGTCAGCAATACCGGGGGTATCACTCACGCGTTGCCAACCCTCCCAACCCCCCCAAATGGAGCTCTGGAGACCTTACTCACCGTAGGAACACAACATGGCCGAGACCAATGCTATTTGGCTACGATCTTCTGTAAGGTGGAGGTCCTTCCCCAGACGGGCTGCTCCGATTTGAGCGGATTATCCGCTGTGCCCTACCTCTCTAGAAAGATACTGTTTTTTACGTGTTAGAATTTGAATTCAAATTATGGATTCTACAAAGCCTTGGATATTACAGGACTTTTAATGTCTAAGGTTAACTTCCATTTCAACTTTCTCTCATTAAATGTAGCAATGTTACAATTGAAATTATCCGAATGTCTACACTTCACACCACTGGAATGAAAGCGAGACTAACAACGACTTATATAGGCTTTAGAAGTAATTTAGATTCAGGAGGTCACAAAGGAGGTCATAGTTATATTACGTAAATACATGATGTGCGTACGAAATATACACTTCTGGCACAGTAGAGTAAAAATATAGCTGGCTTCTGAAGCAGTTGTTTTGATTTTTGGTTTATTGACCTAGTAGTTATTTTTAGGCTTGTTTTTTAAGTTGCCTAATACGGCAAAAAGTAAGTGAACAACATTCTTTGATGTCTCTTACATAACAAGTTTTTTTCGAATGCCATTTCATGGCTATTTAAGACAATGAAACGACATAATGGAGTGGTATCATTGCGCTCGAAATGAAACGCCCCGCCTTCCATTTCCCCAGGTTTTATGTTTATATTTTATTAGAAGTTTCCATTTCCTTGAAGTAAACTAGGTGCTCTTACATTAGTTGAAAATTTTATACCTACTTCTCTTGCATAATCAATTTGCTCTGGGACTAGGATTTCTCGAGAACTTTCTGGTACACACAATACAGCACTTGTAGCATTTTGTTATGTGTTTGTATCCACTAAATATTCATGAAACATAAGTAAAGTGGATTCTGCAAAAAGTAATATAGTAAGTAGGTACTTATATCTTATTATATTTTCCGTTATTGAAATGTAAATGTCATTATCGCTGGCAGAAGTACCTACTATTCTACAGAACAGATCATAGATAATCAAATAAATCGTGGATCGCGGTACCGGTAGTTATCTGACTTGACGTTTTCGAACTTTACTGATACAATTCATATAAACGGCAAGATCTGAATGCAAAACCTTAAATGTTAATTGAAACAAGTTAATTAATAAACATAATTGTATCAAAATTCAAATTGCTTTAACAGAAATCTGGAAACCTACCTTTGGACAGACATGTCAGCGAAAAATGTAATCGAAAACGAAATGGAGGTAACCCTGCTCGTATATGACCCCTCATCAACGGGAGTGCTTCAGTTTAGCCCGTCTCAATATTGCGGCCGCCATTTCGCTTTATGACAACTGTGGAAATCTAACCTTTATGGCGGATATTCGAACTGAGTGAAATATTATAGCTGGAAGCCCTAAGCCTACGAAATATCGCCGATGGCGCGAGGATTCTCGGAATTTTACCGTTTCCGACTAAACTTTGGGTCTCTTGTTCCGCGAAGGGAAAGTTAAGTTACATTATGTGAAACGGAACTCTATTTTGTATATTTACAGATTTAATGTACATTCTTCGTCAATCAAAATTTATGATGGGGCGAGAAGTAAATTAAACGTGTATTTTAGACAGAAAAGAAGATTCGTAAAAAGGGGAAAGAAAGATTGCCCCATGACATTTAGACATTTTTTGCAACTAATAAATAACAATTCCTAGTTAACATAACGTTTTACTTGTACACTATGCACTTTATCGGTGTCTATGATCGTGACAAGACATTGCACACAACTGTATACTCCGCAAATATAATGAAACGTTCGCTTACTTCCAAACAGTCATTACTTACGAACGGAATATTGCCGCTAGCGGTATTCAGAACCGTGACGCCGCGCCGGGAGCAAACAGCACATGTAGACAGAGTGTAGACTTAAAAGCTATATGCTTCTTGTTCACCGACAGCGATTATCATCTAATCTAAATATATACAATTCAAAGTCCTGCAAACGAAGTTGCGAGTATTTTACGAGTTATATATAAGTCCTAAGTTACTAGTAGAGTTTAACCGTAAAAGTTGTCATTGAAGGTTCAGCATAATTATGGACTACTACACTACCATGATTTTTTCAAATTTCTAAACAAAATTTTCGGAGATAGATTGGCACCACGCAAAACAAAAATTGACACGATAAATCACGACAGACGGACATAGCGAAACTATAAGGGTTCCTTGTTTACTACGGAACCCTAAAAAGAGATATAACGTGGACGTAGAGACTTAACGTGAAATTAAAATTAAAATGCGTGTCAGAAACTGGCTGTTATACTTATGAAATAGTATAGTCAACCAATAAAAAAGGTGACCAGGGTGGATAGTAGAGAACTAAGAATAAAGATTGTCACTCTAATAATGCAAGTATCGTTATGAAACTTTGTAATTACACGGTACGATTTGAATAATATTGATAAATAAAAATTTCGCTTGAATCCCTTAACATAATCTTTAAAAAAAATCCAATCATATGCTTCATTATAAGTAAAATATTATAAAAAATAGTTCTAAATAGTGGTAACAGATGGCGTTGTTAGGAAGCTGAATCGCGCTATGGATGCGTTTTTGCGTCGCGATAAAGTGTTCAAACCGATAATAAGTAAGCAAACTAAGCAAGTCACAGTCCGGTGTCTCAGAAGAGGGTGTTAGTACACCCGAACTGAACTTTTCAATTAATAAAAAAAAAGTAAGCAAGTCGAAAAGTCAAAGCGCGTTCAATTCAAACACGCGTTATTTTTGAGAAAGTCATTTGATATTTTGTATCATTTTAGTTAGACTTTTATTATAAATAATCATAATCATAGTAATCATACTTACTAGGCATGAGTCGTACTTGCAAAATCCAGTACCAGGGCTACCTGGTACGTAGTCGAGTAAATACCAGGGCCCAAAACCAGGTTTTTAAATACTTGCAAGTATTTTCTTACTTCATAGTAAAATTGACCTTATGCTTGATGCTATAACAACGACAATTCCGTGTACAGCTCCAATATAGAAATTCAGTGTTGCTAATCCTAAAAAATACTATAATGAAATAATTCGTTTCGTTTTACGCATTATTCTAAAAAAGCGCTGTAAGTTGGCAGCACTGAGACAGAAGGAAGAGGTCACAAACTATTCATATGATCTTTTTAGGTAACAATATAAAAAGAATTTTTGAAAATTCTCAAGTGGGTTGAATGAAACTAAAAAAAACATTTTTTTAGCTAATACGTTATGTTTTTTTTAAAGAGCGTGATTCAGCGGAATATCACGATTTTATAACTTTAAATTGCTTAATACAGACTTTGGTCTCACATGACTCATCCATTCGTCCCGTTATTTATTTGATAATTATTCAGTAGATATATTGTATTTGTTGTCGTCAAATCAATTTTCACGAGAATTCTATCAATGATTGAGATGCAATTTGTAAAAAAACCCCAAAAAATTTGAATTTCCCGCGCCGACCGAAACGGATCACCTTAAAAAAACTTTTAAGTAATGGAAGTTTTTTTTTCTTCACAGGAAATTGATCTGTATTGCAATCGCGTTATGGTGCAAAATTGCTTGCGTTAACTAATAAAGTATTTTGTGGGGAAAAAGTATTTTATGCGAAATTAACCCTAACGCCTACGTTACTAAGGATTATAATGGTTTTGGCAAAAAAAAAACTTTGAAGCGTTGCGAGTTTTTCGCCTTGATTGACCGAGGGCGCCCGAGTCCTAGTAAAATACCTTCAAAGTCTTGCAAGTATTTTTTTCTTCACAGGAAATTGATCTGTATTGCAATCGCGTTAAGGTGCAAAATTGCTTGCGTTAACTAATAAAGTATTTTGTGGGGAAAAAGTATTTTATGCGAAATTAACCCTAACGCCTACGTTACTAAGGATTATAATGGTTTTGGCAAAAAAAAAACTTTGAAGCGTTGCGAGTTTTTCGCCTTGATTGACCGAGGGCGCCCGAGTCCTAGTAAAATACCTTCAAAGTCTTGCAAGTATTTTTTTCTTCACAGGAAATTGATCTGTATTGCAATCGCATTAAGGTGCAAAATTGCTTGCGTTAACTAATAAAGTATTTTGTGGAGAAAAAGTATTTTATGCGAAATTAACCCTAACGCCTACGTTACTAAGGATTATAATGGTTTTGGCAAAAAAAAAACTTTGAAGCGTTGCGAGTTTTTCGCCTTGATTGACCGAGGGCGCCCGAGTCCTAGTAAAATACCTTCAAAGTCTTGCAAGTATTTTTTTCTTCACAGGAAATTGATCTGTATTGCAATCGCGTTAAGGTGCAAAATTGCTTGCGTTAACTAATAAAGTATTTTGTGGGGAAAAGTATTTTATGCGAAATTAACCCTAACGCCTACGTTACTAAGGATTATAATGGTTTTGGCAAAAAAAAAACTTTGAAGCGTTGCGAGTTTTTCGCCTTGATTGAGTCAACCGAGGGCGCCCGAGTCCTAGTAAAATACCTTCAAAGTCTTGCAAGTATTTCGGGCTGAAACCTGGTTTACGCACTTGCAAACAAAAACCAGGGCATAAAACCTGGTCGCGTAAATACGCCTCATCCCTAATACTTACTAATATTATAAACAAACATATAGATAGATAGATAAAGGCTTAATTTACGTGTATGTTTGTTACTCCTTTACGCTCAAATGGCTGGCTGGGCCGGGCCAATATTTATACTTGGTATGTAGGTAGCCGATACCTAACTGGATTAACACATAGGGTACTTTTTATCCCGAAAAGTACGCAATTCCCGTAGGATTTGGTCTAAAATTGAATCGAATCGAAGTTGCGCGGATTTTACTAGTGTAAGATATTGAAAAAAGGCTTTGCTGGAGACTGGTCCGTAACAGCCATGGACAGGGACGTGTGGAGGGAACAAGGGGAGGTTTTTTGCCAGCAGTGGGACATGCATGGCTACAAAAAAAAGATACTGAAAACACCGCTATTACAATCTGAATCTGTCTTCCCTATAATAATACTTATACTATCTTTAGTTACATGTCTTTATAAGTTAAGATGTTTTAGTCAAAACCTTAAATTTTCATAACTACTACCATGTCTTGACATAATGTCGATTAGGATCGAAAATGATAAATAACCAATGGACGGGAATGACAGGAATACGTATCTTCACTATCCCCTAGAATTACTTATTACAAATTGACCTTTTGCCTTTTGGTTACCGAACAGCCGCCGCGGAAGAAGAAGAAGCCTTTGCCCAGCAGTGGGAGAGGTGGGATCAACACAACATACAGGCTAAAAAAAATATATATAGGGACAATTCATACAGATTGAGCTAGCCCCAAAGTAAGTTCGAAACTTGTGTTATGGAATACTTACTCAAACGATATTATATTTTATAACAAATACATATATAGATAAACATCCAAGACCCGAGACCAATCAGAAAAAGTTCGTTTTTCATCATGACCCGACCGGGGATCGAACCCGGGACCTCCTGGGTGGCGGTCTGGCGTGGTAACCATTACGCCACGGAGGTCGTCAAAAGAACAAAACCTGCTAAAAGCAGCACTTTTTGTTTTCACACATCTCTGTTTTTCTCGACGTACGTAGGTTTAGTGAGCACAATCCGTATGAAGTGCAGCCGACCCCGCCGCGTTCATTCACGATACATTTGCAGCCATACATGCTTCTGTGCGATTGTAATTAACGCCGAGACAGTGCATCTGTTGCACATTGCACACTACCCATTGTTTCATACACATTGTGTAATTACTGTGCACGCATTCACTATTTACCGTTTTTTTTTATTACTTGACGAAGAGATTTGAATATGCAATTAACAAGTATTAAGGTTTAAATCAAAAAATTCCATCTTGAATTTTTTTATTTGTGCACATTTTGCAATCGTTGTGCCGTTTCATTCTAAGTTTGTTGGCTTCGTTTGTTTTTTTGTCAGAGGACAACAAACTATCTAAATAGATTACCTAACTGGAAATCGTTCACCTCATGCCGCCCTCATGCCGTAGGGGCGCTAGTGTCGCGTCTTGCCCGAATTCTTCCGAAGCTGTGCGTATTACTCGTCTATAGTATTTGGTAACTGGTAACACTTCATTTTTTCAGACGTGTCTTTTGTCAAATAAAGGTATTCCTAAAGTTTGGTATTTTTATTTTTGTATGGATTTACTTTTAGAGTGTGCAGAGGGGAGGGGAAGGATAAAATACATATAATCGTAATTTTATAGAGCAATCGGTTAATAAATAAACAGTCGGCATAAAATTGCTATATTTATTTGTTTGTATGTTTTATATTGGATGCGGACATCATGAAACTGATAAAAGATGGGTTCGGTATTTAATTTACGCTACAGCCACAGAGAGATAAAAAGGTAGAGGTTTGTTTACATTGATTTAAATAAAAAAATGTGTATATAATTTTTCACGACTTGTGCTTAAAACGTGTCTTCAACCTTAAAATGTTTTTCCGCAACTGACTTACTACTTACCAAAATATAAAGTGAAAATATTGTTTTTTATTTATTTAGCCAATACACTTTGACTCCTTGAAGTTGAGCAGTAGTCGAGTCCAGAAGTGAGAAATGTAAAAAAAATCTTAAAAATATTTCACTAACATAAATTATGTCTTAAAATACACCACGAATTGGGGACTAACTTGCTTGAAACCTATATGGTTCTAACGATCGATTAGATGTCAACATTCCATCCTGCTCTACTCACATACGTTAGAAACGCCTAACAAGTTCCCAAGCACTTGAATGCCGTATACCATACCTATACCTACGACCTAAGGACGTGTGTACAAATACTAATATCCTAAGATTTTTATCTACTAGATCATAATATCCATACTAACATTTAAAAAAGCGATTGATATTTTTGGTCAATCTAATTGGTCGTTCTCATGTGAATTCAGAAAAAATATTTTATAAACGTTTTTCTTGGAAGGACACACTGGGTGTGTTGTGTCGGCACGAACGAAAAAGAAGTCATCATTTATTTACTCGAAAGGAACAAAAATTACTTTATAAATTTTGCGTGTACAAAATGTACAAATTAGTATCACCTACCTACTTATAACTAATTTCTATTAGTTCTTGACCTATTCGGTAGCAGGGTGTATTCGGCGGCGCATACCGTAACCCGTGGGTCCTCCACCCACGGGCCGGGGGCCTTGGCTTAACCGCCCGGGCCGCGAGGAAGACAACCTCTATAAAAATCACGAGCGGAGCTGACGGCCGCGCCACGCTGAATAAGTGTGGTATGGCCGTTGTTGGCTGGCGGTCGGCACAGTGGGTGCGATCGCCGAGTGGACGGGGACCATAGCCCAGCCGAGACGGCGGGCCGGGGAAGGCCCGTCGTCTTGAGGGAGCGATGGTCCTCGGTGTCGGCAGTGCACCTGGATGCGGTGTACTGCTGACGGAGCGTATCGGGGGCGAGCGGGTCCGGCTGGTACCTTGGCCGGACGGCCCTGGCGGGGTCGCGGTTGTATCCCAGTTTCCCGTGGCCCCGCCACACAGGGCAAGAGGCATCCCGTCAGTTTTTTAGTGGTAAGTTCCACAGTCCCCACCGCGTGCTCCCCGGGCGGTGGGGCTGCCACAAAGCATTTTTCTGACGTAAAAAAAAAAAAAAAAAGCAGGGTGTATTCGGTCAACGGCGTTAAACCTTATTTGCCTTATTTCAGAGTTGTTTCCATAACTGAAGAAACCAGAGATTTTGAAACGTGCCACTCCATTCCGACTTATTGTAAACAACTCAATGCCACGAATCATTTCGGTTAAAACGAATGCAGTCGTCGCATTCGGCGATTAACTTAAACGCGCTATTATACGAATATTCGCACACAGTTGTAGTCTAAAATAACCTTTAGGTTCTGTGATTAAGAGTGACGCCTACTGAATAGATAATGAAGATCATTAAACCCCTCCTAGAGTGGAGAGCGATAACTGTGTCGCTATAAAAGAATTTTCTTTTTATAATTTGTGAAACCAACTTTGTCTGTGTTTATTTTTTAAGAGATCATTGACTATATAATATTTTGTACTAGAAAACACAGCCCAGGGAATGGAGCGGCGAAATAAACACATACTAATTCAATGGACTATCATCATCATCATCATCTCAGCCACAAGAAGTCCACTGCTGGACACAGGCCTCCTCCAACGTCTCCAGTGCGACCTGCTGGCAGCAAATTTATTTATTTCTAGGTAAATATGGCTAACAAGGAGATAAAAGATAGTTTTTCGTAATAAAATAAAAATATGACTAAACAAAAATAAAAGAGAACTGTAAACAAATGCTGCACTATAACAATAGGTAGAAACATACCTTTAACAGATAATACTTTATCACTTGATACAATTATACGAATAGGACAACATATCATTGATTATTTTCGCATCGCCATTTCATTTAGGTAGCTACGTCATCAGTCACTGTCGAGCGAGATGCCAGACCGGTCGATAAGTCGTATAAGGCCGGTTTAATTCGGGCTTTTCCCATGGGAATGCACTGCATATGCGACGTTGCGACGGGATGTGAGATTGACAGCTTTATACGTAACAATTTTAAATCTGTCTTGATAATGAAATGTTTCAAATGCTTGAACATTTAATGGTTATTTTATTTCTTCCACATTGAGCGTTGAACTAGCCAAACAGCGCAATGACGGCGGCAGCGCATGTATCATATTATATTTTTGTTTTCTCGACTGTAGTGTTTGTCTCGATTATGTGTTGTGACGTTGCCGACAAGTCAAAAATATTTTTTCTCTTGTAAACTCTTGTAAACTGGACAGGGACGTGTGGAGGGAAGAAGGGGAGGCTTTTGCCCAGTAGTGGGCCATGCATAGCTTTAAAAAAACTTATTTACTTCTACTATTTTAAGATGTTGATTTTTAAATTACTTATTTTGGCTTTTCTACTTATTTTGAGATTTTTAAGGTCATAATTTATTCTGTGTATTGTCCCTGGCTGGCTAACATTCACTTTCGTAAAAGACAGATAGCATGTTTCATAATAGAGTCCCGTGAGGTACCCTTTGTGTACGAAACTGGGTTCCACTTTATTCTTCTTTTACTACGGGTTTAATTTGTTCCTTTGTAAAATTCCGGTGAAATACCTAACATCAGATTACAGTACAAAAACACCGCATAAGTTATTTAAACCTAAACACGTTAAAAACTATGTATCAGCCTTATAAAATCGTAAAACATGAGAGCCTTAGACTGCTTTGAGTAACAATCGTGCATTTTAACTACGACCACAAATGAACAGCATGACTTTTTATTCATCTAAATTCTACTGTTTTGTGGTAAAAAAGCCACTGGACTTGTTGAGCGAACTGCTGTTGTATTGACTGTTCAAAGTTGTCCTGTGAATAGTGACTCTAAGTCTCTGTCTACACTAATAATAATGAAGCCTTCTTGATCTCTGAAACTGTATGACCAGTCAGATGAAAAAATCTTTTTGAATATCATCTTTCAATTCTTGACAAGGGTCATACTTAATTTAATTTAAATTGTTTAAGCTATAGATTAACGTCCCGCTATCCATAAAAGTCTAGCAAAACGAACGACATGCGACGCTTGTTAATTAAAAGTTATTTTGCTTTTTGAAGTTTTACATTATTTTGGAAGGCTTGGGATTAGATATGACAAACATAAAGCTGATGTCATCGATATAGCTGTTGTCTCTGGGTTATTGTATAAGGACATAAGAAAAACTGGTTCTAGATTTATGTTTCCTTATAAAGTCTTTGATTCAAAGATTTTATTGATATTTTTAATGATTGAATGAATTTTGACCATTTTGTATAGGATTTTTAATAGATTCTAGTTTTGGTAATCGTTTGCAGTCTAGACCTTACAATTTTAGATTCTTGAATTCAAGAATTTTGTAATTAACTAAACGAAAATAAAAGTAGTAGGTACTTTATTTTAAACCGAAATCGTGGCTAACTGCATTTCCCAAAGGTTGACTAGTAGATATTGCTTTTACCTTTTAAGGGCCCATTGTTTGATCAGTAGTTAAGTATACTAATGGTTAAAATTTGTAGCAATTTTTAACAAATAGTTAATTTTTTCAAAGAATTTTAACTATTAGTATACTTAACTACTTACTACCCTACCCTTTTATTGTGGTCAATGAAGTTTAAATAAATAAATCATATACCTATTCAAAACAAAAAGTATGTAAGTAGTTTCAACGTCATATACTTACGCAAATAACTAAATTTCTATCGAGTATAGCAAAGGCGATAAGCCGCTTTCTTTGCCGTTTACAAAAAACGTTTTATGGTGTAAATATTATGTAGCGATAATCTCAGGTGATGTTCTTGTAAACATGTTTACTAGCGCCCCCTACTATCAGAGCGGAACGCCGCGAGCTACGACATTGCCCTAATGCCTCTTATTTACCGTGCCTGAGTTTTACTCACATAATGTGGCAAATAGACTAATGGAATTTGATTGTTGTGCTTAAAGACAGTATTGCGAGAAACTCTGAGGAAATGTAGGCTATTTTGTAGGCTGTAAATATCAATAGATACTCAATTGAACATTATTTTCTGGCGTTTTAGAATTATTATTTTATAGGTAACTAGTAAAACCCGTGCAACTTCGTTTGCGTGTATTTATTTATGCACAGTAGCGCCTATATCAGACTTTTGATGAAATCTTACGGGAATTGTCTTTATAATATTATAGTAAGACTTAAAATAAAAAAAAATTGTGCATTATCAGCGCTAATATTTGGAAGAGGTTACGCATAAAAAGATGTTTTAATTACAGATTATGTTCACTGGAAAATATTTAAAATTAACTTTTTTTTCATCACGCTGCTGATAATGAAACTGTTAGCATTTTAGGCTTTCCTCCTACATTTCTTCTAGAATTCTCTCTAAGAACCTAACGTATATTAATCAGTACCTCACACTTGACAGTGACATACTAAATGTGATTCCAGATCACTGATCAATGAATGATGACAATGTTACAGGTTGAATGGCTTATTATGCCACGCACGTATAATATACAGAATTTAATGAACCGTACATGTAAGAAGATATAACGTACATCGTATGATTAGATTCTGTTTAGATGTCTTTGAGATGTTCTGAAGAATAACAATAGGGTAATTTGGACTTCAAAAGAAATACATTTTATCACAATGTCACGTAAACGTCAACGTTCTTTTTCACTTTCCTTCCTCCGTATTTTTTCATTAATTCATAGGTGGGCAACGCATCTAAGATCTTGTAGTCGGGTATGTGATTGCTTACTATCAGGCGAATGGCAGCTCGTTTGCCCTCCTCTGTCTTAAAAAAATTTTAACGTGAATTTTCTTTGTAAACAGAGATTTGGTGGGCTTTTAGTGCGTCTATAATGTCACAGCAAAATCAGAAGGAATGGATATTCGCAAGGCCCGAACGAGAGAATAAATATTTGGAATGTCCTAATAAAACTATGATACCTTTTGCTGTTGTTGTTAGAACTCCCGATTTTTCGTGGTCCTATTATGTTCTATTAGTAGGACCACGAGGGAGAACTGTTTCGCTTTGTTCTACTTTATTATAGAATCAAAGAGGTGATAGCTTACTATCAGGCGACTGGCAGCTCGTTTGCCCTCCTCTGTCTTAAAAATTTTTGAATTTTCTTTGTAAATAGAGATTTGGTGGGCTTTTAGTGCGTCTATAATGTCACAGCAAAATCAGAAGGAATGGATATTCGCAAGGCCCGAACGAGAGAATAAATATTGGGAATGTCCTAATAAAACTATGATACCTTTTGCTGTTGTTGTTAGAACTCCCGATTTTTCGTGGTCCTATTATTTTCTATTAGTAGGACCCATGGGCGTACCCAGACTTTCGGAAAGGGTGGGGCAGAAGCAAATAAAAGTAAACTCTTTAAGTAGTAGAAAATTTAAAATGCTTTTAATTTACTGAAACTTTTTATTTACCTTACCTAACACTACTTCAATAATAGCTTGCGGGGATTTTGGCTGAATCACATAAGTAAATAAAACCACGGAAATCCGTGGTTTTATTTACTCATGTGGCTTAATCTAGCTAAAATTTTATTTTTTATTTTTTTTGTGCTTCCTGAACCCTCTTCTTGTGCACACTCATCATGCAGAGGCGAACAAGCCGGTTTTCTGTCATCGTTGACCGTAACCAAGTTTTTACTCTGCGTAAAGTACTAAATGATCTTTCGATAATGCATGTTGTGCAGGGCAGTGCAAGTGAAATAAAAAGCGCTCGTTTTATGGTGGGATAGCCAGTGGCGGCTTTAGGGGTGGGCGACCAGGGCGACCGCCCGGGGCGCCGGTAACCTGAGGGCGCCGGCCGGGGCGCATAGAGAGAATTGAACAAGTCCGTCAATTAGCACTCTTAGATAAAATGTTGCATGCGAAATGCATCAGTATGATAATGGCATAAGGTTTAATTGATTTACTTCACTTTCTTTACGTGTTTTGTTATTTTTCGATTTTTTTCTAATTTCCCCTGCCGTTTTCGAGATATACGCTATATTGTAAAATGACCAGTGCACTAATCGCGTCCGGGCTGCCGTTTTCGAGATATACGCTATATTGTAAAATGACCAGAATCAAAGAATGGCCAATTAGGTACTCGTAAATGGTGACCATTACGAAGTGGATGTAAAGGACCAAGTGTTCTAGGTTCAAGGACAGTCCTAAATACGCTGTTTCTGGGACTGGAATTTTTTGAATCGGTTTTTTATTTCGTGTAATTCCCCCTTTTATGGTGCCTTTGTACCAACCCCGTGCACGCTACCGTCCTAGATATATACGCAATTTTGAAAAATGCCAAAATTGCAATTTTTTACCGAAAACCGTAGCACGCACGGGGTTGGTACAAAGAACCAAAAGTGTTCGTAAGTGCCCCGATAAGATGAGACCAAATGAAGGGGAGATTTAAAAAAAAAATGATGCCATCCCTACAATAGCACTGAAAATCGAGTTTGAACTTAGAAAATTTTTGAATGTTTTTTTAATCACCTTTTTTGTCTTGTCTTGACGTATCGGGGAGGTACATAGGAACACTTTTGGTCCTTTCAACAAACGCCGTGCAAGCTACCGTTTTCGAGAAATTTGCCGTTTTTGGAATCCGGCTTTTTTCAAAATTGCTTATATCTCGAAAACGGTAGTCCGCACGGAGTTGGCGCAAAAGACTAATAGTGTTCGTAAGTGCCCCCCAACATAATGAGCCCAATAGAAGAGAAGATTTCTAGAAAAAAAAAATCTCAAACATTATTTAATCTCGCCTTCTTTTGTCCTCATCATGTCGATGGGGCAACTAGAGACACTTTTGGTCCTTTACATCAACTTCATAATGGTCCCCATTTACGAATAATTTGCCATTCTTTAAATCTGGTCTTTTTACAATATGGCGTATATATCGAGAACCGTAGCCCGCACGGGGTTGCGGCAAAGGACTGACAGTGACAGTGTTAAAAAAAAGAGGGAAATAAAAAAAAAAAAAAAAATTTCTAAGTTAAACATTTTTCTTATGATTTCTTGGCGTCTCATAATTGCCCCTAAGCCTATACTCTCTAACTCTTCCTTACCTCTAAGAAGTTTTTTTTTATTATAATGAACTAAAAAGGGCGCCAAATGCATGACTCGCCCTGGGCGCCTACATGGTTAAGGCCGGCGCTGGGGATAGCAGCTGTGTTTCTCCAACAAGCGCAACTAAATCCATATCCTTCAGTTCACTCTGTGTCACATTTTTTTGCTTCCACATGTTATCACTGTTTATTTGTCGCAAACGTGTCGTCACAAGCGTTTGCGGACGTTGAGGTGCGGGGCCCGCGGTCTTCGTTCGAAAATCACTCGACACGACCACAGGCGACATCTAGGCATGCGCGCTCGAATCATGCATACATTATAGCATGATTTCGCGCGGTAATTTTAATTTTGAAAGTTAATTTTGTTACTTATATCATAAACCTAAAAAAAACTACTAAGTACCTACTTATTAGCTTCTAGTCAGGGTGGGGCAAGTGCCCCACCTTGCCCCACTGTGGGTACGCCCATGGTAGGACCACAAGGGAGAACTGTTTCGCTTTGTTCTGCTTTATTATAAAATCAAAAAATAAACATCTTCTATAGGATTTTAGTAAAATGAATTAACAATTGTATTTTGTTTACTAAAAACAATATTTTGCGAGTTTAAAACTAGAAGTAAATATTTAAGGTATTTTAATATTAGGTACTGCATACAGTCATATTAATAGTGAAATTTAGAACCTATCACACAGAAGAACAATATGAAATCCAAGCTTAACGTGATATTAGTTGTAAAGATCCCATTGGAGGTTAGTTATTTTGGTAAACGATAACGTTTAGAAGACCTCCGTGGCCTAATGATTACCACGCCAGACCGCTACACAGGAGGCCCCGGGTTTGAATCCCGGTCGGGTCATGATGAAAAACGAACTTTTTCTGATTGGCCTCTATGTATGTATCTGTAATAAAATATAGTATCGTTGAGTTAGTAATCACATGTTTCGAACTTACTTTGGGGCTAGCTCAATCTGGGTGATTTGTCCCTATACATATATTTATTTATTTATTATTTATTGGTAAGAAAAATTCTCTAGTTCAAGAGACAAATATTCAGTTTATAGACAAAATGAATATTTACACTACCGATAACACTGAACGACACCTTGCAACGGGCCTCGACCCACAACACAATCCATTACTACGATTATAATGCACTTAGTTGCAGACTGATTTAAATTCTCCATTCATGGCTATGGCGCGGTCATATGCCAGATAACCTTAAATCGGCATAAACAATCGGAAGAACAAAGTAATTCAATTTTATACCAAAAGGTTAGTGTTGATATTTTTTTTTGCATGAAGTTGAACAAAAACATTTTAATAAAATTTGATGTCATTGTTTAATTTAAAAAGAAAAAGAGAGTTGAGACTTAATGTGAAGTCAAAATCAAAGAATATAGAAATAACAAACACATCTCTGAGGATTTCAAAAAGATCTTTGAATCTAAACGAAGTTTCCAATATATTCACACCGAATTTTTCATTCCGCCAACACATTGCGATAGGCGATACATACGTCAAAATGCTAGGAAATATTCGATATATCCGTTCTCAGAGGAAATTGTGCATTTTTACATTTACAGCACTGCGCTGTCACACCAAACGACTCAAATGTTACGCTGTCAATTGTCCAGCCGTCTAAAATAGAAATAGTCACTACCTAATTATAGCTACTCCAAGAATTAATCGACTTTTAGTCGGAACTAGACCTTGGATTGGAACATGACACGCCATTTCATAATTTGAGCTGTCAAAGGTTTATTTAGGTATTATGGGACTAATGGATGCGTGGCTTTCCACGTGCTTTCGGCTGTTGACGTTTGTGCAGTTGTTTCTGGGTTAAGAAGTGTACCTGTTCTTCCCTGACTGTCTCTAATTCTCCATATCTTTATATAGATCGGTTTAGCGACGTGAAAAGTGCCCGAGAGTTCATTTCCAATTTATTTATAATGTTACTTTGAATCATAATCCTGTAATATAATATGTGCGTGAAAATAACATTAAGCTTTTAGCGTTATTCACCTCTTTCGAGTATATACCAACGTAATTTCATATACTTCTTCACTTCTCTCTTATTTTGCTCTTTCCATAGATTTTTTTAGTCCTAAAACCACCATATTTGTAAAGAATTTTAAAGAGGTTGTAACTCTACTCCACTTGGTATATATACTCTTATTGGTCCATCACTGTCCAAATACTAGTTTTTTCTACATCGTCAATATATCAAATTATCAATCAATCAATTTGTCGATTTTAAATATGATATTACATACAATATATTCAATCGGTCATGGTTATAAAACTAATGGTTCTCATAGGCAAGTGTTTGTTCGAGTAACATGATATGTTTTTTATACAAATGATCTCAATAATATTAGGTTCTGTAGAAGGTTCTGTATCAAGAAAAGGTTGTTTTGATTGATGAAGGGCATGTCAAGTACACGTGAGAATTTTGTATCCAACTGTAGCGAAATAAAATGCTTCAGGCCGTTCTGTGTTTGACGTGTACAACGTGGTTAGATAGAGATTCATGGAGAGACTTTTATTGGGGTAGCAACGTGTACAAAAAACGTTGTATATTAAAATAGAAGTTCCTTTTGCAAACGAATATTGCTCGTTCAAAGGTGACCGCTAGAGTTGTCTGTAACGTTTTCATTTTAATAGTTTTTGTTCAAACGTTCAAACAACAAACAAAACAGACACTGAATTTATTCAGTCTGCATCTAAATATTAATTTGAATTTATATTTACTTTGCATTACAATACAATATTAGGGTTAAATAAATTTATTTCTCATACAAACATATAAGTAATGCATTTAAAATGATACCTATATTAAAAACAGAAAATTACTACATCGACGCTAATATTCTTCCTCTGTAATACTATAAAATCATACGGTTTTCGACATTTGGACATGTTTCTTGAGTATTCGTTTGTATGCATTTATACTATCGCATTCCTTTAAGGTTGGCAGCTTGTTGTACAGCATTAGTATTCTTTATTGCACCAAAGTTAGTACAACAATAAAATAGTACCATAGTGTCAAGAAAAGTACAACAGGCGGTCTTATCGCTAAAGCAATCTCTTCCAGACTTAAAGCAATCTCTTTAATACAGTTCTACCGGTTTTCTGCTGTGGTTATTTTTTTCCGTCAAACACTTGTTTCAATATTGTAATCCATTCCGATTTCATGTGATGAAAGGTCCGATGCTTTTTAAAAGCTTTTATTTAACTTGACCTGTATGTATGTATGTATGTATGAATGTATGTATGTATGTAAGGGTGGAATCTTGGAACGATAATTTGAACCACTTCCCGAGGACCGATTGAGCTGAAATTTTGCTTAAAACTGTAGATCAGATGACAATACAATATTATGATAACAAAATTACGATACAGCCGTTTGTGTTCCGTTTTTCGTACAAAACAGTTCCGACCAAAAACCTATAGGGTACTTCCGGTTGTTCTAGAATCATGAAATTTGGCAAGAAGCAAGATGATGTAGTACAAGTACAGGAATAAATCTGAAAATCGTAAATTTGTAGTTACTTCTTCTTCTTTAAACAACCAATATAATGTGATCCTACACTTGGTACATTTTACATTGGTACATGGCTCTTTTTATACCGGTTATGAATTAAAATGTATTTTTTCTATTACTTGCTTTTCCTCGCGACTTCGCTTGCGTTAATTTTATGACATAGATCTCGTTTGACAACAAAACAACCCATAGCGCGACTTGTGGCGCCATCTGTTGGCCGATAGCATTTTATAGTAGAAAAAATATTTTCCCTTTGGATTGACATACGGATTCACGGGTAAAAAGGTAGCCTATGTTGGGCTCTGTACCCCTGACATATACAAATTTTCATAATGATCAACTGATTAGTCAAGCCGTGAAGGAATAACAAACAAACAAACTCACTTTCTCATTTATAATATTAGTATGATAGTATGACTAGTATGAGGAGCTCGATGGCGTCGCTGTGTGTCACACTCTAATATGAAAACACAAGTTAAGCGATGGCGACCCTAGCCAGCGTTTAGATGGGTTTCGTTATCTCGAGCTTCTTCGTGCTTCGGAGGGCACGTTAAGTCGTCGGTCCCGGCTGTTGTCGATAGATGACAGTCATTAAGCCAAGTCGGTGGCCTTAGGGCGGTTTGAAAACACCGACCTCTGCCAATCCGCATTGGAGCAGCAGTGGGATATATATCCGCATAGGTACGCTCTAATCACCTTCGATTGAAGGGAGACCTGAGACCAGCAGTGGGATATGATGCACAGCAATAGATGGCACTGCGAAACCTGTCCAGTGATAACTAAAAAGTAAAAAATAAATTAAAAGTAAAAAAATAATATTTAAAAACAAGCTTTTATTTAATTGCGCTAAAAAGAATAAAATAAACATTTTTATTTTAAAATTTTAACTATCAACTTATAACGTCATTACACAATTTATATGACATAAAAGCTTGTCGCGAGATTTACCTGTTTAGGAAAACATAATTATCGAACTAACATTTATTCGTACTACTAGTAAATGTTAGTAATTAAAGAAGAACGGGGGAAGGAAGGGAAAAAGGAAGTAAGAAGGAGTTATATTTAGTTGATATACAAATCGCATTCTTATCCATTGTACTAGAATTATTAAATGAGGAAATTACTAACATTTACTAGTAGTACGAATAAATGTTAGTTCGATAATTATGTTTTCCTAAACAGGTAAATCTCGCGACAAGCTTTTATGTCATATAAATTGTGTAATGACGTTATAAGTTGATAGTTAAAATTTTAAAATAAAAATGTTTATTTTATTCTTTTTAGCGCAATTAAATAAAAGCTTGTTTTTAAATATTATTTTTTTACTTTTAATTTATTGTTATTAAGGGTTATTAGATGTACCTAGTTGTAAGCGATCTATTTTACTTACAAAAGACACGAACGAAAATTCGTCGTTTGACCACGGTTCATGCTTTAGAACAAGAATAAGCAGGTCGATAAAAATCCGGATTGGTTCTGGCTGTTAATTGGCTCATTAAACCATTCATAGTTGAGTTGTTGTAACTTATACTGCAATTAACATAGATTTATTATATTCTAGCGTAAGATTGGCAATGCAAAAGAGATAGATCATAGCATACATGTTGGTTAGAGCGAGATAGACAGGCGAGACCATTTTCCTATACACGTTATCGGACTGTATCGGCCTGACGTCAGTCGTGTTAAAAACAAATCCTAGTTTTTAGTGTAGTTTTAATGTTAATTAGACGTGATTAAATATGGTTACCTGTGCAATGCCTGGATGTAACTCAAACAAAAAGGAAAATCCACAAAATTATATATCTTGCTTGCACACGTGTGCATTCCACGCACACTAGTGTATTTTGTTTTTGGTCTCGCCTTAATCAAACTAAAGCTGATCTATAGGTACGCTAGTATATACTAAATCTATTGCAATTAATGTTGTGGGTGTCAACCGACTGTACAAGTCTGACGGTTGCACTAATTATAATGCTGCGGGCAATTTGTGTTTCTTGGTGTTGGAATACCTAACTGTCTGGAGGCAGACTTGAATTGATTGGTGATTTATTGATTGGTGGTTACTGGGACACACGATGTTACTCTGAACTACATATAATATTAAACTGGGTGGTTTACTTTGAAGTTAGAAATTTCGAGATACTTCCCTAGTTTGATAGAATAAAGATATAGATGAACTTGTTGCAAAAGTGTTAAAAACTATAACTCATAATCGTTTCCTAGATATACCGATTTGTGTATATTCCCCACGCCTAGTAAATAACATTCTGTAGGTTAAATAACTATTGAAAAATTGTTTCGGAAATTACAATGATTTTAATGTGAAGCATGTCAACAGCAGAATTCTTTGGACTCAACTTTCCAAAGAATTCCTTTTGACTAATTTATATAGATAGCACGTTTGTGAATAACATTAAAAACAATTGTTTTCCTCATTTAATAATTCTAGTACAATGGATAAGAATGCGATTTGTATATCAACTAAATATAACTCCTTCTTACTTCCTTTTTCCCTTCCTTCCCCCGTTCTTCCTTTTTATTCCTTCATAGGTGGGAAACGCATCCAAGATCTTGTAGTCGTGGTTGACCATGGGCAGCGTGATTGCTTACCATCAGGTGACATGCTAGCTCGTTTGCCCTCCTCTGTCATAATAAAAACCAGGGCGTTTGTTAAAGACAGAAATCAAATTCATTTGTTCATGTGGAATTCCTGGAACTGACACTGATTCCCTTATATGGTATGCGAATCCGTTCACGAGCAATTGCGTTAACTTGTCAGTTCTGTCGATATAAGATTCGACAGCTGACTTTAATTCGAGAAATCTAATTTTGTTACATACAGTACGAATGGGATTTTTTAATATAACTTGGCAACTGTGTATTGTTACAGTAGTTGCAATAGTTGTTTGTTTTTGTCGTTTATTGCGAAATGCTCCTCCTTTTGGCGCTGTTGTTTGCACATCTATAGATAACAGTCGTTAAGTAGAATCAGTGAGTTAGGTGACTTAACAGTGACGTCGTCGGCTATCTTCAATTGAAATTAATTGCCTGAATGAAGCACATGAAAGGAAGACCAAAATTTACTTAGACTCAGCTGTAGGGTTTCTTTCCCGGGTTCCCGATCCCGGGAATACCCGGGAAAACTATCGATCCCGTTCCCGGGAAAATTCAGTCGTAATTCCCGATCCCGACCTTCGGGAAATAAATCAAAAGTTTTGTATTACGCGCTGCGGCCGCACTGCGCGCTGCGGCGCACACCACGCGACTCGCGACGACCGACGATTCGCCGCGCGATCACCGTTCGTTTCGTTCAGTCAGTCAGTTATTAATTCGCGAAAATTAAATTAAGCGATAAGTAAAGCTCATAAGGAAGTACCAACAACGCAATCGCGTTGTGTAAGACTTAACAAGGATTTTCAACTATTTGAGGCCTCCCGGAAACATACCCCGAATCTGGAGTTACTGTACACAGCTCTGTTGTCTATTAAACCGACATCCACAGAGAGTGAAAGAGCGTTTTCGGTAGCAGGTAATTTCGCCACAAAAATTAGAAGTCGGCTTTCCGATAAGTCGTTAAATGCTTTAACGTGTTTGAAAACTTATTTTGTGCAAAAATTAAATACTGATACAAGGTTTTTGAGTTGATTTATTTGTAACTTTCAATCATAAATAAATACAAAGTTCAATGAAAAAAAAAAATATATTTTATTCCACTTCCCACCTTCGGTGTCGGTCAGCAACGTCGACGCGTGGTCTGTCCGCTCGTATTTTATAACATAAAATTTACAGAAAGGAGTTCAAACGTAATAATGCATATTTTTATAAATTCCCGATTCCCGGGAATTCCCGGGAATACATATTTTTCGTTCCCGAGTCCCGGGATCGCAAAAACCCCGGGAATTGAGAAACTACTCAGCTGGTAAGAGAATTAATATTTTTTATATTAGGCCTAAACAAGCTTACTGTTACTGTACCCCATCTGATGTAAAGCAGCATAGGAATCCAGAAGTAAAAGCTAGTAAAAGCCATCGATAATATGAACAGAAAACATCGTCACCGATCAGCCTCACTTTGTCTGCCGGAAAACGTTTTTTACGCTTGGTACGCTTGGTACGCCTACCTGGAATCATACGAAAATAGAAACACACTAGAAATAACAATGGTTTCTAGTAAAATTTTATTTGGATTTTCCTTCGTGTAGGAGTTTTGAATAATGTGCATACAAAATGGTTAGCCTAACGTCCGCAGGTTACATTACCATATAAGACTACCATCTGCGACGGTTATGCCAGACACAGCCTCGCACGTTTTGCGAATTCAACTAACAAGTTCTCCTACGCAATCGTGTGAGTCAACGATCCCTTCCTAAGATTATGCTGACACTTTCGTTGCAACACCTCCCACAGCACCCGGTTACTATTTACAGGCTCAATCTGGTCTAGCAGAACACAATCTGGTTTTATTGTCGTTGACCTCGGTGCGAATAAACATACTGTGCTCTATGTAGTACACACTGACGCACGTGTTAGCCAATTTACACGCTACGTGTCACAACAAAGGCGACAGAGTTATTGTTCTCGCCAGTGTCACGGGAGCGCGCATCGACATCTGCAACCGAGATTTCCCTCTACCAAGGTCCCGTCCTTGTGATCCGAGAACGATACGTCAACAAACTTCCATGGTAACAGTAGCCTATTGTTTCTTACGATAAGATGACGTCACATAAATGAGAATACTCCTTTTGTTGATGTTTCGCAAAATGTGGCCCAATTGAGATACGAGCGCTCCTAATTCTCTCCAAGGCTCTCTTGTGCGAGATTGAATCGTATATGGAACTTTTTCTATTTACGCAACGTAGCGTGATGGTAAACCATCCTAATTTCAATTCCGGAGCAACGAGCTCGGCTATTTTAGCGGGCGTTCGTCAGAATAAGTTTGAAAGAGTTCTCGACTAAATCGCGGACCCTTCGGTAAGGGGCGCATTTCGACGCGGTAGCACGTACTGTTTCCAAATGAAATTTCCAAGTGCTAAGGGAGTCTAGCTGGCACGAGGTCCCCGGGGAGCGTTCGCGAATGACCATCGCCATTCGCTTGCACATTTTCCTTTGTTTCGCCCCTGCAGACTCCTCGATCGAACAAGCGATCTGAATGAAAATTGGAAAAGGTTTTCTTTTGTGTAAGCAAGACCAAGAAACTTTATGCAGATGAGGACCCAGTAAATTATTTTGTACTTCCAGAAATTTGCTTTCGGCGCAAAATTTGATATTTTATGCCCGTAATAAAATTCAGCCCGGTAGGAATTTTATGGAACTTCAATTTTTTTTCAGTGTTCTGTGCGTTCTTTGAAATTATCTATCTCGTGAAGAGACTATAAGGTCTAACCTCACGCAGATTGATATGTAAAGTAGTAGTTTGTTATTACTTTGTTTAATGTGTCTAAACAATGCACCCCGGACGTTAACGTTCACACAGGACGCAGATAGAAACCGAAGTAAACTAATTATGTGTTTCAAATAATCCCTTAGCAGCTCGTACCGAGCTGTGAGAAATGATCCAATGATTTAACCTGATGATTTATGGTGAATGAAAGGCAATACATATATACTAGGTAAAACATATTATGACAAACATGAAAAGGGATATTTTACCATCCGTATTAAAAGTTGTGAAATGTAAAAAAAGAACCGCCATTGCAGCAAATTGGGGATAGAAGCCCGTTATTTACGGAGTTTTAGTGAGGTCTATCTAATCGCAAATTTAATCAGAGAACTGCAATTAAAACTTAAATCCTGAATCGAGGGACGGTTGGCAGGATTGTTATAAAACCGTCGGATAACCGCGGGCTTTATTTTTAGAATCGCCGCAGATGGCGAAGGCCGTTCCTGGCATAGACAGAATAATATTACTTATTTATTTAACGCGCCCCCACACGGCGCGACTCTTTGCGAGACGAAAAATAAAAAACTTCGGCGTCCCATAGTATACTGTGATAGCATTTTTGTGGTGTATTTTTTCCGTTGCCGGGAAATTATATGCTACAGGAGCGCGCACCCCAGCGTCGAATTATTGAAGTGAAACTTCAGACCGCATTTGTTTGCTAAATGATACAATGGTCCTTGAAAATGTTTTTATCGACGCAGCAGCTCTGTTTCAACGGTATCTACATCCGTACTAATATTATGAATGCTAATGTTACAATTTTACAACTCAATGGCTCCTTGAACCGATTTTAATGAGGTTTCGTATGCATTTAGCATACCTACATACTTATTTGTGTAATTATGAATAAAGAGCCACTTTGGGTTTTGCATGACTTTAGTAGGAGTGCCGGCAGAAGTGAAAACTTAAACATCGACGTTGTGCATTTTTGAATATTATGGAATGGTTCCGAATCTTCGCTTTTTCGATCGGGCTACGTATGACGTGAGTTTAATTTTTTTTAAACCATTTAAAAAAAGTGCCAAGCGCCGCTAAAGAATTTTTCACCTCAAAAATAAAGTGGCTGAAGTATATCTGGAAAAGATATCTAGAGAAAGACTAACCTTCTTTTAATTTTAAACGACCAATTTATTATTCTGTGACACGATTACAAAAAAAGTACGATAGTGTTTTTCAGGATAAACAAGTCAAAAGCGACTTACCTGCCCTATTGTACCTGCCCTATTGTATAACAGGTAATATCCAATTTTGTAACGATTCGAGTGGGTCGGATACGTGCTTTGAATATATTAGTTACTCTTAAATGATAACATTATGGATAATTTTAACGTGAGCAGTTTGCGAATATTTGTAAGTTTAATGTAAATTAAAATACGTGTCAGGCTGGCAAGGTGAGACAGACGACGGCGTTGTTTGCTCTCAGTGCCGTATAGTTTTTCATCTCATTCATCTTTTTTTTTTTTACAAAACTACAGCATTTGTTGGAATTGGAACTTTGACCAATAAGAAAGTAAAACCACAGAATAGGACGTAAATCTATGTGTCCCTATTTGTCTATTCAGATTAATTTCGTGCCTCGACAATGTTTTGGACTCCGTTTAGAACAGGCTACATGAACTTCTGTGACCTTATAACATCGTAGTGATTTAATTAATATCAGAATATTTAATATTATTCGAGACGAGACCAACACTAGTCTTTAATGGGTGTATTTTGTATGTATGACCATGTCAATTTAAATTAATAGGTTTCTGTTGCAGACTTGCTTTACGGTCTAAACAACTTCATAGTTTATTCTGATCAGAACCTATTTAATGTCCAAATTAAATTTAGAATTTCTTAAACCATTTTAACACATAGAACCAGAAACCTTAGCAAACCCATTCATTAGCGCACCTCCTTGGTAAACAGTACGTATAAAGACGTGCTCTATACGTCTAGTAAGAATGTCCTACTTTTGAACAAAGGCCGCACCCTGAGGCCGCCCCATTACGTACCGAGTTCACTCCTAGCCACTCTGAGAAAGTGTACGAATGAATCAGTGTTAAGTAACTGTGGAAAACCAGTAAGACGATTAGAAAATAGGAAATTATTAATTGTAGGACCTTAGAAACACTTCAGGAGTTGTAGAGAATTTATGAAATGGACTTGCTTTTTCAGGGAAATACAAACCTCTCATAAATCTGGAAGCTCAACCTGTCCTCTATCTATCCCCTTTCTCTTTATTTCCTTCTTTCTTCCTGTTAAACGCTGACAAGCCCCTGATATCTCTGCACTCCATGAGCGGTTATGATCACTTATCATCAGATGACCAATTTGCCAATCCCTTCCAAAAAGACATGTCCAGCAGTGGAATTCTCCTGGCTGAGATGATGATGTACTTTATTTCATTATAAATTAAATAACGATTTCAGAATGCATATAAAATTCTACGTCGGGGGAAAACGCTAGTCAAAATAACGTTATTTTAATTAATAACGTCTGGGGCGGGGGCTCGCGTGTTTACGTTTCATTAGTGGCGCCACTACCGCACCCAGTAAACATGTACTGTCATATCGCGTAGTGGTTATTTACTGTATTGGTGAAGAACAATATAAATACTTTTATGACTTGTGCATGCCAATTTTTCAGCGGAGGCACAGAAAAAATAATAGTACTAGCGGAGCTTAATACCGTTCGTTGCGCCTTTTTAAACTAAACCAACGCGCCAGTGACTTAGCGAAGATTTGGATTCAAATACTACAATGATTCCAAATTAGTATTTGGTATTTAAACCCAATGACTTTAATATTCTGTATTTGGAACCAACGTCTTCTGTATTGAACCAACGATTTTAGTATTTGAAACCAACGACTTTTTAATTAAAAGATCGATAAAAAATCAATAAATATAAAGTAAGAGGAAAGAAAGAAAGGAAGAGTGATATCATTATAAGACTGAAGAAACTTCTTTTTTACGGATACAATTCTATGAAAACGAAACAACTGAAAAATCACGCTAGTAGAGGTATGTACTGGAAAACCAATTCCAGTTTCTCACTATTTGTATACAGGACAGGAATACAGCAAGATTTTATTTTGTACTGAAAGATTGTGATTCCAGAAAAGGTGGAATACAACTACTGAAATTTTGAATGAAAAATTCAAGACGAGTTACCAAATGGCGGGTACTCCAGGTTTAAATAAATTGTTTTATGAAACAATGCAATTTTATCCAGCCCATACTTGTAGTGTTTGTAGACGTCTTACACTGTCTCGTGCTTGCGATATGGCGGGACCCCACACTAGTAATGTGAGAGCCACAGGCGAGAGCAGGTGTGTGGTCAGCGCATACGTGAGTTGCCGAGCCAGTGACACAGAGTAAGTACAGAAAGAACATTACATGGCGACGAGGATGAAAGGTATGAGATTTTATTTTTGAAAGAGAAAATAGAAAGGAAAATGAATATATTTAGTTTAGTAGCATTAGTACCTACCTAAATCAGGTATGTAAATCTACCCAACAAACGAAAAAAAAAAAAATTCAATTTTCATCTATTTTCTCATCGAACGTGTCTGAACGCTCACCTAACTGGCTCGTAATGTCGATGCATTCTTTCTTGTGACGAGACGCGCTCAGCGCATGAGCTACGAGTTATGAACGTAATGCAAAACTACCCAACGCATTATTTATTAAAAGTATTGCTTAGAAGTTTTTAAGTTATGATAGTTCTTAAAATAAAAAAATAGTAAATTGCATGCACGTAACTTTGTAGCACATAAATCTTAAATATTTTATTTTATTTATTCATCCGTATGAAATTTTAAATTTACTTTAGCCGTATGAAAATCATGTAGGCCGCGAAGTATATCCAAATTACGTAGGGTAGGCCACACAAGTCACGTAGACTAAGCACGAAGAAAATGTCCCATCAGGCTTTTAGCTAACATGCACAAAACACCATTACAACAAAAACATTAAAAGAAAATTGCAATGATATTGGAGAAAGGCTAATTGTAAGGCCAGGAACTAGTGCATACTATTTGATTAAGCGTATGTTTGAGCTAACATGAGTAGATACATTAATACACGAGACAATATTGTCATGTATGAGCATTTGTCCGCGATTGACTGATTTATCAAGTTTTGTGGAATGTATTGTTGTGAAATTTGTAAGATTAAATAAATAAATAATAATATCATTCATACTTCGGACAGGTGTTCTGTTTTTGCTTCGAATAAATAAGAATTTTATTTCGGTCGGCTTATACTGACCATTTAAATAAAAATAAACATAACAGTAAAACTTGTTAAGTAGCCAATAACAGCTAGACTTACGATGAGTTGTACAAAGAGCATTTTGTGGTTGGTTTCGCACTGAATTGGAGCAGTCACTGTTAAATTAAAGACTGGAAACTGGTTGTATTTATGTTAAGGCATTTTCTTACGATAAATTAATACCTACGTTGCGAACGTAATATCGACAAAGATATTATATCATTATAATTTATTGTCTCTAAAAATAATAATAATTATAAATAATTATAGAACTACGTTATAGGTCGGTTTATACATTAAAATGGAATTTAAGATTAAACAAACAAATGTTATTTTAGGTCGTATCAAGTGTCATATCAAACTGGCAGATAACGGGAGTTTGAAGCAGTTTGTGAGTGAGCTTTGCGTGTGATTCTATTAAATAAGGGAGATAGGGGATAAGACAATTATTAATGCTATACGTTTTGAAAGATTCGGAAACGGTGCAGACAGTGGTGTGGTGACATACCAATATTAGCCTGAACTAATTTCTACGTAATTTAAATTAAACAAATATTATGGTACACACACATTTCAGCATAATTGCAATTGTAATAGTGCCCACTGCCCACATTAATGTTGTCATGCGCGTCATAGAATTGCATAAATGGCGGTGACTCAGTAGATTGTTTGCTATGATTTGTTTATAAAGCTGTGTTGTAAAAAAAAATAAAAAAAATAAAAAATAAATAAAAAAAAAATAAAAAAAAAAAATAAAAAAATAAAAAAAAAATATAAAAAAAAAGGGAAGGATACATCCATTAAATTAACTATATATAGAAAGGTACAAAGATACTTTCATTAAATTGCGAAATTTGGTTGACAGTGAAGCCTCCATTAAATTGGGAAAACTGTTGGTTTACAGGTGAAGCCTCCATTAAATTGGGAAAACTGTTGGTTTACAGTGAAGCCTCCATTAAATTGGGAAAACTGTTGGTTGAAAGAAACCTCCATTAAATTGGGAAACGGTCGGTTGCCAGTGAAGCCTCCATTAAATTGGAAAAACTGTTGGTTTACAGGTGTAGCCTCCATTAAATTGGGAAAACTGTTGGTTTACAGTAAAGCCTCCATTAAATTGGGAAAACTGTTGGTTTACAGTAAAAGCCTCCATTAAATTGGGAAACTGTGGTTTACAGTAAAGCCTCCATTAAATTGGGAAAACTGTTGGTTTACAGTAAAAGCCTCCATTAAATTGGGAAACTGTGGTTTACAGAAGACCTCCATTAAATTGGGAAAACTGTTGGTTGATAGAAACCTCCATTAAATTGGGAACATTAATAATGAACATGAAATCCTATCCTTGTTAAAGTTATCTAGTTACTAACCCCTTTTAAGGTAGTAATGTTTGATTTAGTGAAATCTCCATTAAGTTGATAATATGTGGTTGAATGAAATCTCCTTTAAATTGGAAGTCTAGATAATTTCAGATATGATATATCCTATAGGCAAGCATTTGTGGTGGCGTTTGTGTGTTTGCCTCGTGTCTCAGTTCTTCCTAGGTGGTAATAAGTGTATAAGTGTATGTTTCAAATTGTATGTTTATTGTCTAGCACGGCCGGATTTGCATTTATCGTATTTTGGGGCTGAGTGGCTTTGTGTGAACTGTGAACAATTCATTTACGAAAGGAAAAGAAATACATAATAAATAAATATATAGGGACAGTTCATGCAGATTGAGCTGGCCCCAAAGTGGGTTCGAAACTTGTGTTGTGGGATGCTGGCTCAGCGATGTTGTATTTTGTAGCGAATACATGAATGGATGGACATCCAAGACCCGAGGCCAATCAGAGGGGGATCGTTTTTCATCATGGCCCGACCGGGGATCGAGCCCGGGACCTCACGGTCTGGCGTTGTAACCATCACGCCACGGAGGTCGTCAATATAATAATACAATACATACTATAACTTTCGGAGAAATAAAAGTTGTTATGTGACGAGAACTCTCGTGTAGTTCTACTAATATCCAAATTAGTGAAATATTGTACAGTACATTTCGCGATGCTCCTGCAATGGGGTTTTAATTTATCCGGTCTGCGTCTCCATTGATTTTAATATATATAGCGTTTCACTACCGTATGCTAACAGAGTTTTCTTAAGTTCCATAACTAAAAATCCTTGTTCTTTTAGACTACCTATTCAATGTTCAGTATTTATTAAATTCCTGGGAAACTAAGCAGGATTTTGGTTGACTTGGGATTCTTCGGTGTCAAAGATGAAATACATGTTATGCCGACGCGACGAGATGTAAGCCTTACAAAGAAATCTGACGTTTCAGACTATGCGTCCATCAAAAAGATGCTCTTTTAGTTGAATTATAGTCAGAACATTTTGACGTTATCGAGATGTTAAGTGCGTTGACGGAAGTATGCCGTGAGGCTGTGCGTGGTGGTATTAGAATGGTGGTGATTTTGATTATGTTTCTGTCGGGAAAACTAGAATGAATCTTGTTTTTGAGACAACAAGTGGATACGCAATATAAATAAGATAAAGCAGTTGCTTTGCTAAAATATTATTTGAGTTAGGACCGCATGACCTGCATCAATCGAGAATAGCCAGAATGAAGGTAGATCTCTTTAAATTTGTGTTCAGAAAACAGATTGTTCTCTGATTACTTGAGAAGTTTTAGTTTAAAGAAATTTATTGAATCAGACATAATTAAGTTGTTTACATGATAAAGTAGATTTAAAAAAAAACATATAGGATAATAGCCCGGTGCTGGTAGTAAAAGAATAAAAACATTATAACATGGTTTGAATTAAAATTTGTTTTAATGAGTTGATAGTTCACCGCTGAGTTCGAACACAGTATAGTTCTGAGTTTTCATGGGTTTCAAAACACTTTCGGATCATGACTAGTATTTTATAATCGTTTCATTGTCAATGATGTGAGTGGATAAATTGTTTTAAAATGTTAAGCGAACTCGCATCTGTAATATGATGTTTTGTGTAACTGTGCTTCTGCAAATGTTATTGTGTTATTCAGGAAGAATTAAATATATAAGCACCGAAAGACAAACGTCAATCCGTTAACACGGTTAGGTAGATGTCCCGGTAGTGGAAAAGCCAAGAATGATGTACATGTCCAGCATGGTGTAAAAAGTGTGAGACCGTAAATGGTGACGAAAATGTTATGAATTGAAGTAGGTAAGCAAAGTTAAGAAAGGCATTTAAAATAACGATTGAAATGATTCTAAAAATGGGTTATGTTTCTTAATCAACGTATTTCAAAAAGGAAATAAGTTAGTGATATCTCGTAAACTACGGAAACGGGTATTTGTACAGCGCATCTCAAAAGATTTGAGGGGAATGGAAAGGGCGTGATAAAATCATACAAAAGGTAAATAGGAGCAGCTCGATTTCATGGTTGTATGTTTTGCTCTGGCTGGGCGGCGGCTTTGGCCCTGGCCGGGGTTTGGATGAGTTTAATCGTCTCAAGGTTCGGATTTCGTTGTCTTGTATTTCGGACGCCGCCATTGAATCGTCGCTCGGTCCGGGCTGTTGTCGATGGGTAGCAGTCGTTAGGCCTTTGGAGACATTGGCCTTTGCCGGTCCGCGTTGGACGGCGCGTGGCGGTAATTTAGATGTATAAAAACTTTAACAAGGAAGGGATGTAGTGTTTGTAGACGTCTTACACTGTCTCGTGCTTGCGATATGGCGGGACCCCACACTAGTAATGTGAGAGCCACAGGCGAGAGCAGGTGTGTGGTCAGCGCATACGTGAGTTGCCGAGCCAGTGACACAGAGTAAGTACAGAAAGAACATTACAATACTATTGTTCATAAAAAAACTAAGTAGGTATAAGTTATTAGAAAAAAAATACAGGATTTGAAAACTGCAGATACTTATTGAATTTCGTTGAAAAGGCTAGCCAAAACCAGAAACTTTTCTTTTATCAAAAAATGCTAAATTAAATTTACGTAGAATCGAAACTAGCGCTGTACGTAGGCATTAAAAAAGTTATGATTTTACAGAAAAAAGAAACTCATTTTGTTTTATGTCAAGTTTTAATTTTACCGATAATTATGAAGCGATTAAAAAACAAAGGTTGTGAAGTCACGATACATCCGACGTTGCAGCGGGTGGTTCTTGTGTGAAGTGTAGGGTGCCCCTCCCTACCCGAGGATCGTTATAAAATTATACGTTTCCCCACTTTCCCCCTCACTAGTCATTCCTTTCGAATTTTCACAAGTCATTTCTGAACGCGATATTTTGTAATTACGCCATGAAAAAATGTTATTTATCGATATTGAAACCTTATTTTAGAAATTTTTATATTGTTTAGACTGGTGATATGACCTGGCTTCGATTGGGTCGAGAAAGGAAGCCATAAATTCTAAATTAGATCGCAAAATTAAGTGTTTTGAAAAATGGAAAACTTGAATGTAACACCAATGTGTTTACTGAGTATTATTACAATGGTTTTATTTTTTTATAAGTTATTCATAAATAAAATACTAGGCATGGGGTGATCAATCAATCAATTTTTTTATGGAATTGGTAAGTTACCGAACAAAGTAGGTATCTGTCGAACCTAGTAATTGTCCCTCGGATCATCTTGAAAAGCGGGATTCGAAGGACCATTTTACTATCCTGATGTAACATGGTTCACTTGGAAATTTTTGAATTTCCAGACAATGCCATAGCCAACAACACAATACCCAATCTTCTAGTTCGTTAGTTCAAAAGATGCGGGATAAAGAATTGTGTAGTTTCACGACCCAAATTCGAAAAATAATGTTTGTTTAGTCTCAAATAATAGTTGGCATATTCTCATATCTATCATAGTCTTGTCTTCCCTTTTTTCATTGTCCATCAAGTTTGATATCTACGGTATTTACTGTCCCGATCAATATGAAACTGGTAAAATATTTGTTTAATTATTAGGTGTATTCCCACGACATCCAGTGGCGGGATTAAACCCGAAATTAAGTATTGAGCTGGTGTTTCGGCATTTAGGCACGTCCTTACAGTTGATGAAGAAATAACAAACATTACACTGAGGGAGTCTAATTTGTAACTTATACTTGTTTTATATGGCCAAACAAGCAATCGGATAGTCCTTAATAAATAATTACAGATAAGAATCTAACTATGCAAATCAAAGACGTAAATCTAATTAACATAAAAAAAATACGAATGAGTTTTAAAATTACAAAAATAAATTGTAATGATTTTTTAATAGTATAAAAATAATTAATAGACTCTAAACAGGAATAATTAAAATAAATCAAAATAAATAAAACCGACAGGAAAATCATGAACAATTTACAAATTAACACAGAATTTTGTGTTAATTAACAAGATGTTTAACACATTCCCAAATCGACCTCGAGGTGGCCTTTTGATGAAATAATTTACTTGGTACTGAACTGGCTCGACCTTCGACGTAATTTGTGCAACTTAGCACATTGTAATGATGAATTTTGCTATTTTTATTTAGTAAAAAAAATAACATTTCCAATTCTAAACTAAAAATTTAATTATCAGGTCTACATCATATCTTTCCAGTTTCGTAAGTCCTGGGAAATGGTCTGGAAGATTTATGTCAAATTATGTCTGAAATGCACAGGGAACTTGAGCAGGTCGGAATTTGTGTAAGCGCCCAGTTTACTCTGGTCTTCTAGCTAAAGCAAACTTCAGTTATTGATTCTATAACGTAATAGCATTAAGCTATTTCTTTTTTAAAAAAAGATTTTAAATGTGACTTGTCGAAATTATCTCACTCTTCTTGCCACCTGGTTTATAGAAACGTTAACATTATGGAATATGGTAGGAGGTTGGTATGTGAGTGTCTCAGACATAGATTTTTCAGGCAGTTTTCTAAGATTTCTAGTTCATTGCGAAAAGAGCACTTAACACTTACTCAAGCGCTAGATTTCTAAAAACTGGAGTTGCTAGTCTTGATTTATTTACATAATCTAAGTATATTTAATGATACTATTTCTGAAGCTTGTTTAATATAATTACACTGCGTGGTTGTCTAGTAAATTGATACTAATTCAAGTAGCCACTGAATGAGTACATTTAATTGGCTCATAAAATAACCAAAGGCTTAGAAAAGTTCTTGGGCATAAGTATATCTGCGCCTAGTTTCTTGGCATCAAAAACGAAGGTGGTCAATGACTCTTAATTTATTACTAAATAAGCTCAGAAAAAGAATAATAAAACTATAAGAAACAATAGGAGATAGAATTGTGGAGTTTCGTATGGTTTCGATACGAAACTCCACAATTTACGGAATAAACTTGTGTTCCCCAAACCAATCTAACTTTTAACTAAACAAGTTTTGCTAAAAGCAACAATCAAGTTAAACATATGTCCAATAAGCAAATATTTGTCTAAACATGCTATCGAAATTCGTACACGAAAATGTTCGATCAAATTGACCACCAAAATGTCCATTGCTCGGTAAATAGACCACGCACAGATTGTTGCTTTAGGATAATCAATTTGAACACATTTTGTATACTTTAGCAATGATTTCTGATTGAAAAACAAAATGTCGTCGCGTCACGAACAAATAAACTTTATATAAACCGCTTCCGAACTTAATTTGAAACTATGTAAATGGCTTCCTAACACGTAGCTTTTCTAATAACCACTCTGAAATTGGGAATAGTAACCATATTACGACGAATGAGAATGAGTAATGGCGAAGCCGGCAGACAGAAAATGTAGTAGGCGCAGCCGTATTAGATCAATATCATCGTTTAAACAAAAAAGGAACTTTATGTTGCTAGAAAATATACATATCTAGCTTTTCCCCGCGGCTTCGCTCGCGATTAATTTTATGACATAGATCTCGTTTGACAACAAAACAACCCATAGCGCGACTTGTGGCGCCATCTGTTGGCCGATATCGCATCGCAATTGCAGCGCCACCTATAGTAGAAAAAATATTTTCCCATTCGAATGACATACTTTTACGGGCCTTAGCCTATGTTGGGCTCTGTACCCCTGACAATATGTATACAAATTGTCATAATGATCGGTATATTAGTCAAGCTGTGAAGGAATAACAAACAAACAAACTCACTTTCTCATTTATAATATTAGTTAGGATAGTTAGGATGGTCTGCTACATTCAGTAAAGCCACATTTAGCTCTCATGCTGGAAATATCAATTAGTTTATTGTCGTTGAAATCGATGAGGAGTAAAACATTTTTAGAGTCACTTTTTTGTCCGTCTGTCTGTCTGCTTTAGAAGGATTATATTTGTTATGTGATCTGAAATTTTGTTGTTATTGTCAGCTATTATTATTTTTATACATCTATTCTATAAGTTTTTTTAGGCAAACAAAAGGCATTGGCATTTTTTATCATTTCGCATAATGTCTGAGTGCACATTTCGCGATGACGTCTGCGAGGTCGGTGAGCCACGAATCGATAATACGGTGGAGATTGTGACGTCACCAGTGTTTACGTACCGTCTCTACGGGCGACCGATTCGATTCGTGTAATGATCGTACCCCTACTTATTGCTCCCGATTATTCGGATAGTTATCGAATACCGTAACTATTTGCCATCTTTAGCCTTAATTTGGTGTCCGCTGTCTACTGACTATCGTTAATGGATGTGGTCTTTAATAAACTGTTCGAGTCTAAACACGCTGCGAAATTCTCGATCGGCTGCTGATCTCGATGTATTATGTAAGCCACTGAATAAAAACTACTCGGGAATTTTTCGGATTTTGACGGAATGTCTTCGGATTTTGGCATTGAAAATGGTTTGATATTTTATCATAAATTACATGTCGTTAAATTCTTAATGTCTATATATACCTATCTGTAAGTATAACTCACTTTAAAAGTAATTTTGCAAGATACATCTACATTTTAAGGGGATAATAACCTCGTGAAATAACGATTTCTAAGAACAGAATCGGCAATAAATGAGGTGTAAATAATCCTTTAAAACTGTTTGGCTTCATTCGCAATGGAGTATTGTTTCGAAGACAACGGAATCTTTCAAAGTTAATTTTCTTAATAGATCCACCGCTGGCTCGCTAATATTTGCGAAACGATATTGGTTTCGTAAGAAGATTGATTGAAGAGATAAAACCATTTGAAATATTGCCTTTCAAGTATTTACCTTTGAGGTAATTTTACATGATATGTACTCTGTTTTTGTAGCTTTTCCAGATCTTTCTGTCTCGAATACTTTAGGTCCTTTAGGGAATAGACTGCTTTCTCGTTTGATATATTAATGAATATCAGGCTATCCATTCGTCTAGTGAAAACATCAAAGTTATCACAAATGGATGTAAGTACGTTGATAGTACCGTTAGCTAGTTTCGAGAACCATTATACAATAATTCAGTTACTTAGGTTCTTTACATTTAATTATTTTATCGGTAAATATAAATTTAAAAATTCGGAAACAAATTAGGCAAGTTTTTTGTCGTGTTGTCTATTGGTGCTAATTCTGTTGTACATTTAACTAGACTAATTTTGACAGGACCAAAGGTGTTGTTGTCCTTCTTTGTTTTACAATTAGTGACAAAGATAGCAACACTTCTAGTCCTGTCAAAATTAGTTTAGTCTAGCTAAATGTACGTACAACAGAATTAGCCTTGTCAAAGTAAAGTTTAATTCTGAAACGCCATCTCGCTCATATTCATGTGAAGGGATGAAGATAGTGAGTTTGAAACTAGATTCTGTTATGTGATAAAACTATATCGCATTTATGTTTTTACTCTCACATTTTATGACTGGCTGGAGTATTTGTTCACAAAAACTATATTGAAAGTGAAAATTTGTGGTTAGAATCCTTTTTTTGCATAACAACAAGGAGCCTAATATAACCAGCTTATTCAAATGCTAATATAACTAACGTAATTCTACAGTCTTATTGTGTAGGTCGTAGTAAAAGACGTTTTCTTGCGTGTTTCATGTTAATATTGATGTATTGTGTGCATGTTACCAGAATGTCAGGTAAAGATTTGGTTTACTAACGCTATGTTTATTTTTGTTTCAGGTATGTCGGGTTACATTACATTGGTTTGTAGAAGTTTTCGTTACCATCCGTGATGGCGCCACTCGGGATGCTTGGCATGTTAAACTTTGGTTGTTTTTTAGTGGCGATTCTCACAGAATGCCATTTACTAAGGGGTGGGGCTGCGTTGCATTCATAGAGCGTTAAGTTTGTTGATACTCTTCTAAGCGTGAGTACCTAGTCTGATCTGAACTGGAGGTTAGTAAAAAAGAGACGATACAAAAGAGCTTGCAATACGCCTGTTTGGATTAAAATATTTGCATACGAGTGACAAAGAATTTTTACGCATGAAAAGCTTGGCAAGAAATTTCCTTAAATATATATATGAGCAGCGAGGGAGTTAGCCAGTAAAACGACATTCAGTGAGTAACACAAACACATTTTAAGCTTAACTCTACATTATGTCTCACTCTGTCTCTTTCTTGTTCGTATTTTGACAGTGATAGCCATAATTTTACATGTCATTGACATTAATCTGTGTTTGTGCAACTTACCAATTGTCTATGAAATAGGACCTCTAAAACATACATTGACTAATAATGCTAAGTTATTATTAGTGTTGTATTCATTTAAAATAAGTTTCCGTGTCTATAATTTTCTTTGACATAAATTACTAATAACCGGGTGGAGTCACTCGCACGGTACTCGATCGTTATCTACTGTAATGGTTATATGACTCACTGGCATACGCCTTCGGTGATAGGTACCTTTTCTTTTTACCCTTTCCATGCGGCTAACTATCACGTCTAACTGAAAACTTTTCTCATGCGATGGGCGTGTAGCGGGAGTGATGGCGATGTGCTCGACTGCCATAAAGGGAAGATCTTTCCTTTTAGGCGGGGTGTTATGCCTGGGGAACTGCGGCTCCGGCAATGTATGTGTCGGAGGTCGTATATATATCTCCATATCGTAGAAACTTCGTTAGCGCGATACAGGATTCTAGTGGCGCCGTTATGTGTTCGCATTGTGAACTTTTTCTTCACTCTGTGGTTGTTCTGTATGGCGATAGGTGTCGCCACAGGCGTATAAACACGTTTTCATAAAATCTCCTCTCTCTCTCTCTCACTCATGACTCGTTTACCATCTATAATTATAATGTAAAAGAGACACAGTGCACAGATGGCGACAAAGAAATCATGGCGCGGCATTGAAAGGGTTAATTCACAAAAATGCATTGCTGTATGTCCTGCCAAATTGGGAAAGTGACGAGGGTCTGTCGGACTCTCCTCTTTAGCCAATAATGAGGGGCATACCGACTAAAAACCTGACTGTCTACCTTTTCCACTGCGTTCCGCGTGTCGTAGGGCTGCGGGAACTATTTTATTATGACTTCCGATCCGATGCCTTCCTTCGGCGATACCTGCGCAATCTCGTTGTACCCGTTGGGAATTTTTGATTAAAGTATGCCTAATTGTATTTTTCTCGCTAGTAATCTTATCGTGTTTCCAGTTCATTTCAAAATGGCACAAGGACTGGTCTACATATTCCACCCACAATCAGTACAGAAATGCATTAATGAAAATTGAAAATAGCTTATTCAAAATAACCATTTCATTAATTCCAAATAAGGTAAATTGGACGAGATAGAATGAAATTAATCATATTGGATGAAATGAGATTTATATGAACCGATCGATTTATAATTCATGTTTTAATAATTATTTTCTGTACTAGCGAACGCCCGCGTTTTTCCCGCGTAGTGTCCTCCAGCATAAACTTTTACTTTGTTTTTAGTTAGGAAAATGCATTACTGTATGCACCGCCAATTGGGAAAGCGACGAGGTTCTGTCGCTCTGCTCTCTAGCCAATAATGAGGGTCATACTGACTAAAAACCTGACTGTCTGCCACCTTTTACGCATTAACAGTAGTGGCGGGGTTGCGGAAACTGGTGATACTTCCACAACCGATAACCTGGGGAATAATTTTATTATTGGATTAACGGATTTGCTTTTTAAATAGATAATTTATAAAGTAATCCCGCTAAACCATATTTGAATGAAAGAATAACATATCTATTTTCTTTTTTTCTTTTTTTTATACCACAAAGGTGGCAAACAAGCATACGGTCGGCCCGATGGTAAGCCGTCACCGTAGCCTATAGACGCTTGCAATAAACCTATGAGCCCCTATCACGCATTGCCAACTCTCCCAACTTCCCCCAAGTGGAGCTCTGGAGACCTTACTCACGGTAGGAAAAAAACATGGCTAAGACCAAAGCTGTTTGGCTGCAATCTTCTGTAAGGTGGAGGTCCTTCCCCAGACGGGACATTCACTTTCAGATTCACAATACCTATGATGTTTAATAAAACAATTATTTTAATACCAGTCCGGATCTTGCTAATGCAATTGCGTTAGAAACTAAGTATTAGTTATTATTATAAAAGTAAATTTTAATTACATCATACATTATTTACAAGGTCGGTCATAAAAAGATTATGACAATATCTATGTAACTTTTCATAGAATTTTATCAATATCACACTGATAACGGTGTAAAAGTGATGAATGCGATATAAACTGATGGAAAAGTTACAGAACACGTAGGAAAATAGTAATTGGAGTGGTAGAGAATTTATGAAATAGTTTAACACGATCGGGGAAGTCTTCTCACAGAATGTCGACGTAAAGCAGCAATGCGTTTCGTTCAGTGTGTGAGAAATCCGTAATCGCAACTCCTTTCCTTTCTCTTTTTCTTCAGGTATTGACAAGCCCGGTGGTGGAGTGGCTAGCAATGGTCACTTTATTTATCCCAAGGGTCGCGAGTTCGAATGTCTGTTTGCCTTGGTCTGGGTGTTTTCTATGTATAATAAGTATTTATTTACAAAAAAAAAGTATTTAAGTATATTTAACAATCAGCAATCTAGTACCCATCATAGTACAAACTTAGTTGCTTAGTTTGGGACTAGATGGCGTTGTGCGATACTTCCAAGAATATTAAGTAATATTATTCTTTATCCCAGGTTTCCCTATTAAATTAATAGCACATTATATTATGATGGACACTATTTGTACTATTGGATAGCATTTAATTAAATACTTAATAAGAGCTAAAACATTTTTAAACTAATTAAAAAGAGAGCTCAAACAACAAGAGATCAGAATCTTAATGTAAAATTCAGATTATAAACTGCTTCGGCAATTGGCTGTTACGTGGTTAATATCAGTTTTTATTATCCAGCTAAATGTAAAAGTTATTGTACTTGTAGAATATTTGAGATAAGACAAATTACATATTTCGGTCGAACCCGGTCTGGCCCACTAGCATACCATATAAGGTATTTAATATAATAAACCCTTTATGCCCGTTGTCACCAAAACGCCTCCTAGCGTAGGAATAACCTTATGTCATAATAAATGTCATACAAATTGTTCCAGTTAGGTTATTCCTACCGCTAAGAGGCGTTGGTGAAAACATTACGGCCGACATCCGTGGCGTAATGGTTGCCACGCCAGACCGCCACCCAAGAGGTCCCGGGTTCGATCCCCGGTCGGGTCATGAATTCATGATGAAAAATGAACTTTTTCTGATTGGCCTCGGGTCTTAGATGTTTATTTATATATGTATTTGTTATAAAATATAATATCGTTGAGTTCCCATAACACAAGTTTCGGACTTACTTTGGGGCTAGCTCAATCTGTGTGATGTGTCCCTATGTATTTATATTTATTAGTGTAGTAATCACGCCATGCCCTGTATTCCACAAAAACGGTTCCCCCTTCAATTTGGGTCAATTTGCGTACTAATTGTGTTGAGGAAAAATTACTTCTAACAACTTTGGGGAATAGTTTGGGTTTCTTAAGCCAATAGCCTATAATATATATCTTTATATGTCTTTGGAACTCACAACGATTTAATTAGTAGGAAATGGGGTATTTTAATGTAGTTTCATTTGCTATTTCTTTTTGATAATATCATTAAGCCTTCTTTTTTGGCAACATCGATCCTGTGTCGAATTTTCAGCCAGGAATGCCTTTAAAAATTACGGTATTTGTTTAACAGGGCTTTTTTAATTTGCCTTTGTTAGCTTGAAGGTAGCTTTTGTAAAAAATATTCAAAAATAGTTATACTTTATCAATTAAGTGAAATGGGAATTTGTCTGTTTGGGACATTGACGATTGAAAAAAGAAACAAAAGTAATTTTGATTTGACCTATAAGAATTACTGGAAATGCATAATCATCACAAAATTTTCCCCGATATTAAAAATAGAGATTTTAAAAAGTAATCATACCACAGAGAGTCTAAAAAGCAGAAATAAAATTCTATAGCATTCGTTTCACTGCAGAAAATTACCTGTTTGCATTGAAACGAGTAATATTACACAAACAAGTACCCAGGGATCGTTCGTTCTACTTTTACTGTTCTTTGGGGGGATGGGTATCTTTATATGTCTTTGGAACTCACAACGATTTAATTAGTAGGAAATGGGGTATTTTAATGTAGTTTCATTTGCTATTTCTTTTTGATAATATCATTAAGCCTTCTTTTTTGGCAACATCGATCCTGTGTCGAATTTTCAGCCAGGAATGCCTTTAAAAATTACGGTATTTGTTTAACAGGGCTTTTTTAATTTGCCTTTGTTAGCTTGAAGGTAGCTTTTGTAAAAAATATTCAAAAATAGTTATACTTTATCAATTAAGTGAAATGGGAATTTGTCTGTTTGGGACATTGACGATTGAAAAAAGAAACAAAAGTAATTTTGATTTGACCTATAAGAATTACTGGAAATGCATAATCATCACAAAATTTTCCCCGATATTAAAAATAGAGATTTTAAAAAGTAATCATACCACAGAGAGTCTAAAAAGCAGAAATAAAATTCTATAGCATTCGTTTCACTGCAGAAAATTACCTGTTTGCATTGAAACGAGTAATATTACACAAACAAGTACCCAGGGATCGTTCGTTCTACTTTTACTGTTCTTTGGGGGGATGGGGAAACAGTTTTAAAAAAATTATTCAGAACTAAAAGAGTATGTTGTGTATTAAATGCTATTAAATTTAATAATCGTTTTTATATTACAGGACAACAGAATTAAAAGTAAGCTTATAAATTCACTAGCATAATCCGCGCAATTACATTTTGTGTGTATCCCACCTTTCCGCAAGAATTTGGGAAAAACCTTTCTTATCGGTTGCCTATCTTATAAAGAACACATCTTATACGATCACTGGTTTAGGCCGTATTGGCCGCCAGTCATTCAGGACAAAACATTTTATATAAATGTATGTATGTTATAATAGTTATTCAAAAAGATAGATAGATAGAATAAGCTTTATTTGCAAAACACACAGTAATACAAACAGTAAAAGTAACAAACAAAACAAGTGTATATGCAACAAGGCGGCCTTATTGCTCAAAGCAATCTTTTCAAGGCAACCTTAGGGTAACGAAATTCTGTAATGGAGATGAAAAAGATTACATAATTAAATATAAATAAATATATAGCAGCAAATCACTCAGATTGAGCTAGCCCCAAAGTAGGTTCGAGACTTGTGTTATGGTTATGGGATACTAACTCAACGATAACATATTTTGTAACAAATACATTATATAGATAAACATCCGAGGCCCAGGCCAATCAGAAAAAGTTAGTTTTTCATCATTGACCGGGATTCGAATCCGGGACCTCATGGGCGGTCCGGCGTGGTAACCATTACGGAGGTCGTCAAGTTCACAACAATTTTAATGCAATAACAATTAATAAGAATAGAATAAGAATAAATTTATTCAGTAAGAACGTGTTTCACAAAGATATTGCTCTGACAACCACGATAGGTTTCCCTGTGTTGTGGAAGTCAGACTACTTCCTATCGGACAATTACAATGCTTTTAAGTAAAGCTTACTCTAATTTCAAATGGTTTAATTTGATAAAGGTTTTTAATAATTGAACGGATAATGAAAATCAGATTTCATTTAGTTCATTCAATTTCAAACGAATTTAGCGCTAGTGTAATATGTCAAACAAAATTTCAAGTCAGATTGGTTGGAATTACTTATAAAGTGCTTGACGTAATTTTATAATAAAAAAAAATGTTTAGAAACTTCCTTCTACGTATTCTCATGAAAAAAATATTTAGAGACCTCTCTCCACATATTCCATTCCTCCTCTTTCTGTACCTAGATACAAAATTGGGAAAAACATTCCACGAGCCGTGTATCACCTTACAAACGGGTCATAAATACGGCTCGAAGGAAGATTGGAGTCGTAACCGCTCCCCACCGTAAACAGCTTTGGTAAAGGCAACTTAATTGAAATACTGGGTGTTATTCCCACGGGGAGTTTGGTGAAATTCTCACACATATTCGTGTCTTAAAAGACTGTTAATATAAGGTTAATATGGATAAGTAAGGAGATTCTATTCGTGCATAAGTATAGCAAAATTATTGTATAGTAAACAAACGTTTATCAGAAACATCTTAGAAGGAAAGATAGGGAGTAGAAGAAGGGAAAAGCCGAGAATAGCTTACTTGTTTTTTTATTACCGTTCGTACAAAACGTAAGAACCGTCATAAAAAAAACAAGTATGTGTCTGTACAAACAAACTATCAGATCAGTTTTCATTCTGAAATGAGAAAATGAGTTAGATCAAGTGAAGCAAAAGGCAGGGGAAGGAGCTGGCACAAGAGAGGAAAATGGAAGAGCCACAGCGACAAGAGCGGTCTTAAATTTAGAGATAAACAAACGACCCGAGGGGTCACTTGATGGTTAGCAATCACCGCCGGCTATAAACACCCGTATCTCAGAAAGTGCTACTGGTGCGTTGGCAACTTTTGAGATGTTTATGCACTACATTTAAAACGCCCTACGCTCCCAAGATTCGCGGATTTTAATCACACACGAGGCAAACATTTGTGTGCGTGAATAATTGATATATGAACAATAGCCTGAAACACAGGAGTTTTTACATCTAAGCTCAGGCACCCTAATGTTCTATTCCTATTATAATTATTTACTATACTACCTAATTTGTTTAAGTTATACAATTAGTTCTACTTTAAGATGAAGTAGAACTGTTTGGAATAGATTGAAAAACCCACGTCCGATCAGTTCTTGGTGTAGTGTGGTGGCGGCAGATTAGTATACCACCTCCCCTTCTCTTCCCATGGGTGTCGTAAAAGGCGACCAAGGGATTATAGTAAGAAAAGAATGGGCAGCAGCATTCTTCTTCAATTGGACTGGACTACCAACTTAACTGCGCTCGCCAACCCGCCTGCCAAGCGTGGCGAGTATTGGCAAAACCCCCCCAAAATGTTAGGGCGTTTGGGGGAGGCCTATGTCCAGCAGTGGACTTCTTGTCGCTGAGATGATGATCAGTTCTTATAATCAAAGTAATAAGATTTTATTTTTTTAATAATTATAAATTACTAGCTGACCCGGCAAACTTTGTTCCGCCTTAGACCCCTACCCTACCCCTACCCTACCCCTACCTTACCCCTACCCTACCCTACCCCTACCCTACCCTACCCTACCCCTACCCCTACCCCTACCCCTACCCTACCCCACCCCTACCCTACCCTACCCCTACCCTACCCCTAATCGAGTTTTCATTGTTTTTAAGATGTATTCTGCTATTCGGGACGGAAACAAATCCAACAAATCAAAAACCATGGCAATCGGTCCAGCCGTTCTCGAGTTATAAGTGTTGTAACAAACACCACTTTCTTTTATATATTTATATATATATATAGATGTATGTTTGCCTTAGTTTGGATGTTTTCTATGTCTAATAAAATAAGTTTTAAGACTAGATGGCGTTGTGTGATCCAGACAAGAATATTTATATTTATTTATTTTATTGGTTCGTAGTTTGAGACATACTGAAAAAGAAAAAACGGAGAGGCAAACTAATTTATAAGTAAACTAATGTACTAGGAATCAGCATTATTTATTAGGAATAGTCTGCAAGTTTATGTTAAAATTCATACTTCAGTCAGTTCCTCGCTATACATTTGCAACTTTTGCAAGTTGGTACCAAAGAAGTTCATAAAACGTTTCTGAAGTAGTAACAGTTATGATCGGTAAACATTTTCCTTCTGACATATAGTATGTACGTAAGCAATGTATTACAATGTTATTAACCTGAATGTGTTACAGATACAATATTTCTCAAGTAAAGCGTTCTGAAATATCAAATTATGCTAATGTGGCATAATGGAGTTGAATATATTGGGTGTTTAGAAAGGTGATGTTGGCAACATTGCTTTTCGAGTATAGGGTTGCTATGCGTAATTTTATAATATCCTATTTTGTTAACCGACTTCAAAAAAGGAGGAGGTTCTATGTTTCATTGTATATTTGTTTTTTTTTTTTTTTGTATGTCCGCCGATTACTCCGTCAATTCTTGACCGATTTTCAAAATTCTTTTTTTATTCGAAAGTGCATACTCCCAAGTTGGTCCCATTGTCACCAAGTCAGGATCTGATGATGGGATCCCAGGCAAATCGAGGGCAAACCTCAGATTTTATAGGCACGTACAACGCGTTACTAATGTTGTCGTAAGCCATTCATGTTTTTACGTCTGGAAGTCATCATCCCATGTTGGTGAGGTGATGATGGAAGGTACAACTCCTAAACGGATAGGAGTAAGAGGATAATTCTTTAAATATTGCAGGTATATATTAGACCGTTGATTATCATGATGGGAACACGTGTAAACAAGTGACTCTTGAGTGACTATATTAGGAGGCTCACTATAACATAAAGTTGACACTCAAGGACCAGCTGTTAGCACCGAAGAGGAAGAGGTTGCTTCACACCATGAATTGCAGTATAGTGTATTACGAAAGTGAAATCGCTTATTCGGAGAGTAGGCCTTCTCAAGTTATAATGTTACACATAGTCACAATTCGTATCAATGTTAATACGAATAGCTTATAATTATATATGTCGTCTCGTATGCAGATCGGCTCAATCCGGCCGATCGAGATCTGCCGGTATATCGAATCTGTCAATTTTTAACCGACTTCAAAAAAGGAGGAGGTTCTATGTTTCATTGTATATTTGTTTTTTTTTTTTTTTGTATGTCCGCCGATTACTCCGTCAATTCTTGACCGATTTTCAAAATTCTTTTTTTATTCGAAAGTGCATACTCCCAAGTTGGTCCCATTGTCACCAAGTCAGGATCTGATGATGGGATCCCAGGCAAATCGAGGGCAAACCTCAGATTTTATAGGCACGTACAACGCGTTACTAATGTTGTCGTAAGCCATTCATGTTTTTACGTCTGGAAGTCATCATCCCATGTTGGTGAGGTGATGATGGAAGGTACAACTCCTAAACGGATAGGAGTAAGAGGATAATTCTTTAAATATTGCAGGTATATATTAGACCGTTGATTATCATGATGGGAACACGTGTAAACAAGTGACTCTTGAGTGACTATATTAGGAGGCTCACTATAACATAAAGTTGACACTCAAGGACCAGCTGTTAGCACCGAAGAGGAAGAGGTTGCTTCACACCATGAATTGCAGTATAGTGTATTACGAAAGTGAAATCGCTTATTCGGAGAGTAGGCCTTCTCAAGTTATAATGTTACACATAGTCACAATTCGTATCAATGTTAATACGAATAGCTTATAATTATATATGTCGTCTCGTATGCAGATCGGCTCAATCCGGCCGATCGAGATCTGCCGGTATATCGAATCTGTCAATTTTTCATATGGGAATTTTTGGTTAGGTTAGGTTAGACTTGTGATTATTTATCAAATATCAACAGCCGAGCGAGCGAAGCGAGCGAGGCTCGACATAGTATTCGAAAAGGACAGCTAAAAAGTGATGTGTACAAACAAACAGACAAACAAACAGACAGTACTTATACAGACATACCAGGGTCTACTGTTTCTATCAGACTTCTAAAAAACCGCTGTATAAAATGCACTAAAAAGTATGAAATAAACAATTTTTATTAAAAAAAAACAAACCGACTTCAAAAATAAATTTAAATAATATATAATTTAATGTGCTAGGTACCTACTGTTCTAATTGAAGTCGGTGCCACGCGGACGTGATCACCCGTACTCGACGTACACAGCCTTCCACTCATGCATGTGGCCTAGGTAATATTTGGTTTGGTTGGCACCGACTTCAATTAGAACAGTAGGTACCTAGCACATTAAATTATATATTATTTAAATTTATTTTTGAAGTCGGTTTGTTTTTTTTTAATAAAAATTGTTTATTTCTACCAAAACTCCTTCGCAAACGTCAGAGTTTAAGCTACGGGTTATTTTAAAGGCAAACATACAACCTCTGTCCAGCTGTGGACTTCTTATGGCTGAGATGACGATGACTCAGGTGCTCATTATGATGAAAAATCCGATGGCCCATCGTTGCGGCCTCGGGTTATTACTTATTCTATGGTTGCGGTGGCTGGGATAGATATGCCAATAATGTTTCTGATTAAAATTCATTGTGAGTTCCAAGACAGCTGTAGTTTTCTTCCCCGGGACGACAATAAGCTTCATTGCTTATTGTCTATCTGAGGTCGCCGTTGTTGATCCTGGCTACACAGGAGACACAGTGGTGGCAATGTGTGGTGGGCTTGTCCCGATATGCCAATAATGTAAACATCATTATAAAACTTTGTAATTACATAATATGAATACTATAAATAAATAAAAATTCTAGTAAAACCCTTTGACGCAATATTTTGAAGACTTGTATGATACTAGAGAAACCCGCGCAACTTCGTTTGCGTTTATCCCGCTTTCCCGTGGGAATTTAAAAAAATTCTTTCTTATTGGTTGCCTACATCACACACCCAAATTTCAGGTCTCTACGGTCAAGACAAAACATTTTCATATGTATACATGATTATTTTTCTATTTATATAAGTACTTCTCATTACAATCTTTGGAGTGGGCGTTTATGAAATAGGCTAGCCCGACCGGTGAACTACCACCCTTATACAGAATATTGATGTGAAGCAGCAATGCGTTTCGTTCGGAGAGTGAAATATCCGAAATTGTTGTTTGCCACCTTTGTGGTATAAAAAAAATCTAACTCCTTCCTTATACTATTTCTCGCTATATATCCTGTATTTTCCTGTTATAGGTCGGCAACGGGTCAGGGACCCTAGAATCTATGTGCTCCATAGTCGACTGTAATCACCTAATATCAAATGATCCATATTCCTGAGCTTGTTTTCCAACCACTTCCGTAAAAAAAATGTATAAATATATGGGTATTTCAATACATACAACCTCAGCCTACAACCATCCCTACAACAACACTACGAAATATTAGAGCGAGTCGACGTAATGAGATTTTCTATAAGTGAGAAAGAGACAATATCAATATGCCATTTAACCATTGACCAATTTAACTTGAACCCTGTCAAATATTATAAATTTAATATTTAATTACTTACTGTTTATTATCGTTGAATATGATTCAGTCCGCTTTATACATAGTTAGAATTTTAGCTGTTTTCCGAGATCACAAACAGAATAAATAGTACGACGACATTATGAAATCATTTTGTTTGAATATTCACAATTTATAAAAATATTACATGACAGACTTCACTTCACGGATGTGTCAAAATGAAATGTAATTGAATCAAAAGCACTAAGGAGTATGAGTATTGATATCAAATCGAAGAAAATTACCCACAAAATACATATTTTTCAAGAATTTCAATAAAATAAGAATCACGTCTTCCATCAATTCTCTTAAACAATTTTTATGCAAAATTTGAAGTAGATTGGACCAAGGAATCAAGTTGTCCCATAGTAACTTTACCCCCCTTTTTCACCCCCTTAGAGTTCGAATTTCGAAAAATCCTTTCTTATCGGACGCCTACGTCATGTAATAGGTCCATCTGCCAAGTTTCAGATTTTTACGATGAGCGGTTTAGGCTGTGCGTTGATTCTCAGTCAGTCAGTCAGTCAGTCAGTCAGTCAGTCAGGACAAAGCATTTTATATATATAGATAAATTTCTCTTTCACTAGCTGACTGTACTAACAAATGACTGTCAAATTGTCTTTCGCCACAGAAAATACCTGGAAATGTAAGTATTTCACGTAAAAGAAACTGTTTCTGTAAGTATCCACTTTGATCGCTTTTCTCTAAAGCGGCCCATTACCAAAGTTATTGTATTCAGTCATGTGTAGGTAATGCCTGAAGTTTGCGAATATAATGAAGCAGGTAACTTACAGGTGAGCTAACTTCACTAACTTATTCATTGTGTTTTATGCAACATTGTTAAGTATATTACTTTATTATGTCGGTATTTTTTAACGACACGTTTCTTTTTTTTTGTTTCATTGATTCCGAAAATATAATTACAATATACATAACAATTTTAATTGCAAAATTAATTGAAATATAATAATACCGAACTGTACATTATAATAAATAAGATAGTTGGCTAACTGGGACAATACCAGGATATTGTGAAATCGGCTTATCGGATCTCATCGGATATTGTGAGACAGTATTTGGCAAATATATTTATAAAACCCATTATCATCATTTCAGCCACAAGAAGTCCACTGCTGGACATAGGCCTCCCCGAGCGTTTTCAGTATGGCTGGTAGGCAGCGGCCAGCATCCAGCGGCTTTCTACCCACTAAAGCGTACCTATATTTTTTCAATAGTGCAATATAGTGTTTAAAATAAAAACTTTATATGGGAAACATACAAAATAGGTGTAGACTGGCCATAGAGTAAATAACTTACTTGACCCTCAAACGCAAGGATATCATAAAACATCTCAGGTATTTTGTTTCCCAGCCATCTTTAAATTACATTCCGTCGGGGACGCGTTGGTATAGAAAATAGATGTAAATACCTCACTGGGCTGGTATTTATCCCTTTAATTTGGGAAGTGGCAAGGGATGTCACCCATGATTAATTGTGCCAATATCGGATCGTAATTAGTGCCGTCGCGTTGTATTACTCCGCACTTTGTCTTGTCACGGTTCATAAGTTAAATTACAAATATTAAGATCTTTGTTGATGTAAACATGACTTGATTAAAGCGGAAATGTGTAATGAAACGGCGAGATTATGAGATCAATTCAAATGTAGAGTTATGTTTGATTTCGTTCATGCGCGTAGCAGCTGCTATGAATTAATGTACTCTCTCAACCTTTTATTTTTATTTTTTATTATTGAGAACGACAGAAATTCCTTGTTTTTTTGTGAACATTTTTATAAGAGTTTACATTTTATTTTGTTTACTATTTTTAAGTTGTTAGAAACATACGATTTAACTCATTTTTGTGAAATTGGTGCTCACAGTTTATAAAAGAATTGAAAATCTATTGTCGTTATGCACTGAGTTATAATATTTTTTTGTAATAAGTATGAGTTTCGAACTTGATTTTACGTCTGCGCGAGATAGTCGTGTTGGCGACTAGTAATAGACTGTTACATTACCATTTATTACGTTTTTCTTACAAATAATAAATTAATGACAAGAAAGTAATATAAATGTAATTTAATATTCAAAAAGATACCTTACGTGATACATTACATGGTACAGATTTATGTTGATATGACACGTATAACGTGTCTGCCAACGGCCGTGTGATTGATGTTGACTTTTCCCCACCTGCCCTTGTCTTTGCTTTTCATTATTTGTTTATGTCGCGTTTTCATACGTTTTTCTAAATAACGCGTGGGACTTTAGGGTTCTGTATACAGTATAATTAAATACTGGTCAAGATATTCTATTTGAAGAATAATATTATTGTATCACAGCTCCCGTGACCCCGCCACAGGGGGCGAGTGGCATCCCATCAGCTTTTTAGTACCTCTATCGCATATTCCCCGGGCCGTGGGGCTGCTGCAAAGCATTTTTCTGAGGATAAAAAAAAGTGTGCCTCGGAAACGCTCGTAATATCGGTCACGCACACTAAAACAATGTGCACGTGAACGTACCTACAATATTCATAGCCGAACGGTCTTCGTGAAATATCTGTTGTTTTGTTGTTAACTTTAACTCCAGAGCTAAAGGCACAGACCGACAGAACCTCGTCGCATACTGTAATTCTTTAGTCCAAAGATGTTGGTATTTTGTCTGTCTGTTTCTTATGTAAATTGTAATGTAAACATGTATTATAATAAATGTTTGGTTTGTTTCTCCGGTCGAGCTAGCCTATTTCATGAATTCTCGACCAATCGAAAATCTCTACCTAATAGGCATCTTTGAAAATAAAGTTACCTGATATTATTTTATTTGCGAGATTATGGAAATAAACATAATAAAGTGTCCAATTTGATTTTAATCTATGTAAAACAGTTATAAAAATCTCTCTCAAATCAGACACAATTTGCTGTATAGAAAGTAGATGCAATCAAAGTTAAATCAGCTTAGCTTCCCCTCATCGGCTCCAAGGGCATTCGATAGGGCTGTCAACATAATCCGACATTACTGTTAAAGTTTGCAAGATTAATTCTCCATTAGGAAACTTCGATGCCGCGTGTCAACCTTAAAAGGTTAAGCAATGATCGCCGTGATCTGTCTGTCGATGGTTTTAATAATAAGAGGGATTGTATTTTGTTTATGCCCCTGACACATTACTGAAATTGATAAACCACCACCAAAATGGTGGAGGGTAAAGTACATTATGTAATTATTATCTTTACTAATTTTATAAAGCTACGAGTTTGTTTGGTTGGCCCACTGATCTCGAGACTACTGGTTCGAAATGAAGATAAAAGGCTTTTAGTGTTGGATAGATAGCCTATATCAAAGCCTATTTAGTATAACGCTACGTAGACAAAGTTGCGCACGTAGCTACTAAAATATTGATATGTGCAGAGAAAGTGCTTACTAATGCTAAGGTGTTCTCTGAATAAATTCTTTCATATAATTAGAAAAAATAGGATCAGTGTCAACCCTAACAAAGATTTGTTTGCTGAACAACAATGAAAGTTTAATTTCGAGGCTGTCCTTTATTAGGAAATTTTCATCTCGTCCGAGAAATGGCTTTGTTACCGTTTTTATCGGTTTTGGGGCAACCCTAGCGGTAACGAAACCCTATTACTGAGCTAACTGTTTATCATAGGACTGTCTCTTTTGAATGGCAATTAGTCAGAATTGGTTAAGGCTGTTCGTTGGCTAATCAAGAGGTATTTATAGCGTCGCAATCGCACTGATGTCGCGCGACTTATTGCGACTTTGTAGGAGCCCTTATACAGTTGCGGTTCTATTCTCGTAACAAAAATAGTTCAAATCTCGTGTCAGACTCAAATGCTATCCCGCTCAATTCATATTTTGTATGAGTGAGACAGCGATCGCACAGAATACTACAGAAGGTTGGCTTCAAACAACCGTCCAGAATAGGTATACGCATACAAAGAACGGCGATGTGTGCGTGAGCTCTCACCGACGAGGTCTCGTACGCTCCGACCGCGGTAAGAACTGGTTTGAACCGGCTCAGTTTCCGTATTAACGCCAGGGACGTCGGCCGCTCGCTCGCCGCGCCGCACGTTCTGTGACGTGTACAATGCCAAGTTCGTGTAGTGTTTGTATGGCCAATTTAAAAAAGGACAAGGACATTTCTTTTTTTCGTACCCTAAAAATGATGTGAAGTAAGTAGGTACCTACGATTTACGAAAATTTATTATTTTTGAATATTGTTGTAAGTACGTACCTACTACCTTACTATCACAGCTACTACCTATTTTTAATAAGTAGTATTGTATACTTACCTAAATTACATAGAACCAAATGTTTAAACAATGTTAAAAATGTTTATTACAAATGTTTGTATTATAAACCAGAAATAATAAGGAATTAAAACGAAACAATAAAATAAAATATTTTCGGGTCACTCATTTATAGACAGGCCCGGTAGTCGAGTGGCTAGCAATGGTCACTATATCCCAAGGGCCGCGGGTTCAAATCCTGCGCAAGGCAAACATTTGTGTGCATGAACAAAATGAACATGTCTGTTTGCCTTGATCTGGGTGATTTCTATGTATAATTTATTTACAAAAAAGTATTTAAGTATATTTAGTTTCAGCAATTTAGTTTGGGACTAGCTGGCGTTGTGTGATTCGTTCAAGAATATTTATTTATTGACATTTCATAATGCTGACCGTTTAATTGATAGCATTATGAAACATATTTTATTAAGCACTGGCGCGTTCCGTCTTCGCACGGGTACTTAACAAAATTTAAAATTTTAACACAAACACACTCCATTCACAAACAATCAATCAAAATCTTTCCTCTTTATAATAGTAGTATAGATAAGTACAGATTTAATTTGTTATAAAAAAAAAATGATAAAGTTTTTAATTATAATAATTTTTATATTCCTTTATGTTTAAAAAAAAAGAATACTTTGAATGGTTCTACATTGTAAATTTCATTATTAAATAAAACATTTTATTATAAACGTTGTTTTTATTTTAATATTGAATTTAATACCGTGCCAAAGGTGTCAACCCTATGAGAATAGGTATAAATTTTTCATTTAGTCGGGAGTCAACCCTCTGTATTACTCTGTGGCGATCGAGATTAAACTGTTTTTATAGCCGCTTGTTCTAAAGATGTATTGACATTTGAAGGAAAAATACTGATATTTCTAACAATTTGCTATTGTATGGAAAAAGCCGTTTCTGTTTTCCTCATTAATGAATTCCTCTAATGATTTCCTGATTATGAATGTTGGTGTAATTTCTTATTGTGCACCCGAAGTCCCGAACTATTATCGAAAATACTTTTTTAAATCCATATGAAAAATCGTCATCGGTGCTAATTCTGTTGTACATTTAACTAGACTAAACTAATTTTGACAGGACCAATTTTTGGTTTACCAAAGAAGGACAACAACACCTTTGGTCCTGTAACCTCTCACTATTGTAAACAATTAGTGACAAGCAACACTTCTAGTCCTGTCAAAATTTGTTTAGTCTGGTTAAATGTACAACAGAATTAGCACCGTCTTCACATAATGTATTTGATATTCAACACGGAATATAATTTAATACTCGTCGATTGGTTTCGGTTTTAGTTCAGGTTATAACTGCTAGCTTACTTTAATCTCATAGCAAATGCTAATTCGTACCACTTGACGCCAGGTGAATTTGTGTTTTATTACTTTATTGTATTTAGATTATTTGTACGGAACTCTAAACGTCTTTGTATAACACTTGCTAGCTTTTCTATCGGAGTGTTTAACTCTGCGCGAGTTTCCTATTGAACAATTCAAAGGTCACGATTGTCTCTCGATTGACCCCATTCTGGTTGAGAGAAAACTCCATTACGCAAAGTGCATTGTTTGGTTTTATTGGAAAGCGATTGTAAAGATAACTACTTATACATATCAAATGCTTTGAATAAATTGAAGAAAAAAAAAGAAGTTAAATGACAAAAACGGCCGTAATCGGTTTTCTTTTTATCCTGAAATGGTCCTGAACATCGAGTATGTATCTCTTGGTCCTAAGTGACTCATCAACGCACTGCCTTAACCGCTGTCCAGTCGACGAACAGTCCAATGGCGAATTGGCTTTAAGATGCTCCTTCACCGGGAGCATTCGCGTGTAATGTTACGCTCAGATTCGAGCATTACAGCAGTGTGGGAGGCGAACGCTCGTCAGTCAGGGAGGTAGTATTTTAATTTAATGCTTAAAGTCGAATCTAAAATGATACATTACTCGCTGTGAAGGAGCACCTCTAGGGGAACAGTTGCAGAATCCTGTTAGAGATAGATCCTGTTAAACTTTAAAGAAAGTGAAATGTAGGCAAACGTAACGCATCCGATTTGAAAGGAATTTTCGCTATTGGACTTAAGTTCCGTTAGAAAATTTTAGAATGGACTTAGTTTGAGACCATTGGACCTAACGATACACGATAGTTTTCTAATCCTGGACGACGACAGGAATGACCACAAGACATGGAGAAACCACAATAGGAAAGCGCAGGTATAACCGGGATTCCTAATGGAATATATTTTTCAATTACTGTAATTGATGTTAAAACAATGAGGTATTGTTTTACAGCTTACAAAGCGTTGTACATTCATCATGCTTGTCCCACAATACGTGGTGATACGAACAATGTGTTTAAACCCTTTATTGTGGAATTTGGGAACCTAAAGGATATGTTGTCCAGTATTAACAGAAGTTGCAGGTCATCGTGAGCTCTTTGTTTGGTCTCAGCTGGTGAAGGCATAAACTAACGAATATCAACATCTTTGTGTTTAATCTAACTTCTTGGTTTTCGTTATCGGCTGCGTAGAAAAAAAAATGTTTAAAATTCGTGCCGATGACCTCTTTGCGCTATGGATGTATACATACAACTGGCTGTTAAAAATACTAAAAATAAAGAATTATCTTTAAAATCCGTAGGTACTTCTTTTGTTTTCAATCGACGAAAAATTTCCCTACGCCAAAACCTGAAAATTCCAATGTGAACCGTCAATGGGCACGCACATGGGGATATATGCATTCTTTCAAGATAAGGCTGCTTTTCGATTAGAGATGTCACTTGAAGACGTCATCGTCTACCATTCTTGTACCGTTGATTTTTCCTTGGTTATCGCTTAGATTCCTTGTACAGGCTTGATCAAAAAGCAGCCTCAATATTAGTCCGCGAATATGAAAAATTTAAACAATTTTTTTATATACCTACCGTCGTTTCGGACACGTTACAACATAAGTGTTATTGTAACGTTCCGAATCACCATGATGCTTCTGTGACGTGTCGTTGCTTCGCTCAAATGTTACATAAACATTGTAACATTTTGGTGATGGTTATGAAGTCACGTGGTGTTCTGGTGTCCCGACGAATAATAAATCCCATAAAGGGTAAGATAGTTACGAGGATGCTTCGCTATGAGTTTGCTAAGTATTGCGATTCCCTATCTACATAATCAAATATATCTTGCAAGCTGATAGTGAAATTGAAATGAAAAGAAATCTTTATTTAGAGAGGCCTTCACAGGCACGTTCTGTCGTCATGTTCTACATATTATTATTCTATATTTAGTATTAAATAAATAAGCTATGACGTTGGATGTGTGAAGTCAAGGTAGTAGAGAGATTTGAAATGGTTTGTAGTAATATTGCAATTGAAAAATTAGTAATTGCAGAAGAAACTAAAGGTCGCTAAATATATGACATTTTTACACGGACGAGACGGCATGACATTGCGGATAATACCGGGAGTGTAACTGCAGAACTGTTTAATCTGGATTACACTACCGGTATTATCGCGAATTCCAGAATTCTTGATGTACGCATTACTTCTGCAATCATTTGTATTCCAGTCACATCTTTCAACTTATCTTGTTATAACTTTTGAACTTCATTAGCATAATTGTTGTCTTCGAAAGACACTAAAATTATAATATACTGTTGTTATAAAAGTCTGTATAGACGAGCGACTGGTCTGCGAAATGTATTGTTCGCCGTACTTTAAGACTTGTAAACTATTCTTTGGTCTCGGTGTAAATTTATATAGGAATGTAGAATTTTATAAAAAGCAAATTTCAATGATGTGGAATTGTGGGCGAAAGGAGGCTTATGCCAGTAGGTCCCAGTAGGTCCACAATGATGTTGATGATAATTACATAGTTAAAGTGTGGTGTGTCGTGTCGCGAATGGAATATCGTAGTAAGGCTTAAATGGAACATGTGCGTGATGTCGTAGATTGTTATGACGTCTCGCGGAATTTGTATGAAACGATGTCCTTCTGGTGAGACGCGACACACCACACCGTAACTATATAACTAAACTATGTACCTATACAAACACCTTTAATCTGGCCGGCTTAAAATATCCTTGAAAATAACAATAGATCCCTTAGAAATGTCTAGAGCGTTACGCAACGTAGGGTTTAGTGAACAATGTTCAACCTATTCGTAAGTAGGGCCCGGCTTAACTGGACACAGAAGGCCATTACTTGGATATAAAGTGTGAATAAGGTTTGAGTCTTATCTAGCACGGAATCGGTGAGAGATTTACTTGTTACGTTCTTGAAGGGTGTAGAGAAGTTGTCTTTTCTGGTCTTTCAGTAATCGACTTAGCATGTGGTTAATTCATACTTTTTAATGGACAAGTTGTTGCCAGATCTGGTGCGGTCTTGCTACTTCACGAAACAGTTGCGGGAGTGGACGGCTCACTGTTTACTATTACATAATCACACTGTTGTGACTTTGCTTGCTAGTATTAGTATTTAGAATAAGCAGTGAAGCTTATCAGTCTATTCACCAACATCAACATACAGCCAGAGAGAGAGAAAGAAAGAGAGAAACATATCAAATCTAGTGTCATGCTGTATGCTACAACGATAACGACTGACGGCCGCTGACACACGCTTTCCCACCGAGCGAGGCACGTTGTAGTCACGTCAAAATTATTTCATAGGGTGATACTGCCATATTTTAACCAGCTCATTACACCAATACTCCAGACTCCGTTGCGTTGACAAAGCAACGCATTAAAGTCACATTTTAAAGCGTTCACGTAATGTGTTGGCTAAGCTCATTAGAAAGTCGCCATATTTTGTTTGAAGTCTATTTGTGTGATGTTTACGTCATTTTGGTTTGTTATTGTTATCATTATATGTATGTAGTAATTGCGGGTTTTGGACAATATCTTCAATTTCGTCATTATTATTTTAATATGTGCTATTAAGGTAGCATTCCGGTCCTGGCGACCGCGACGCCCGACTCGCGACCCAATTTGCATCGCGCGACTCACTGCCTAGTATGAATTTATATGGAGCAGTGTCTAAATTCTGCAAAAGCGTTGCTCGAACGGTCGGCGTACGTGGCTATTCATTCATACAAAACAATGCAGAAAGCTACCTTTGTTTCTTCATACCTAAAGGGTTCATCTGATGATGATATTGGGTTTTACCCATTATAAAAGCATTACTTATATCGAGTGAAACTTATTATGCTATAGATTCAAATCAATTAGAAAAAAAAACAAAGAAGCGGAAAGTAGTGTGGTGTAAAGTAGGCGAATGTGACAAAAACCGTGAAACTTAACGAAAAAGTTCTAATCTATTAGATTACCGCGAACTAGCACAAACTCGCTACGGGAAAGTCACTTAAACACTATGTCACTGTGAACAAATTTCCCATATACTAATTTCCGATGGCATCAACTCTCAATTAAACTTTCTAAGATAAGACTCTGTGCAAAGACACGTACGTAACACACAAGTTATGTCAAACATCGTTAATATAACCGGGTAACTTCCCAACATTTTGAACGTATCACATGCCAGACATGATAATCTTGGGGAGAGCAATATCACGATATTATGACGACATAACTTCCACGAAATGACAGCTTAATACTTCGACGGAGACGGTATTAATTTTTGGAGAGAGGACGTTTACCTGACCGAATCCACGAAGTTTCATGTGTAACTGGTAAGTGGAGTGAAGTAAGTACTCTTAAAAGTAACGAGGTAAAACTTTAAACGAAAACAATTTTATTTGGATTTGTTTAGGAATTGGAGAAGGTTTCTCATAAAAACGTGGGTGTAACGTAAGAAATAAGGCTAGGATATAATACTTAGAGTGAAGAGAATGTAGACTGAAAAAACCATAACAACGCCAAGAACGACAAGGAGAAAACACTGGCAACAGCGAACGCCACGAATAGGTATGGATCAAGAAGTTGACATATGATAAAGAATACAGAAATAGATATTACAGGTGATATCATTATGTATGACTAACGAAACCTTGGTGTGGGTTAAATGACTAAATTGATTTTCAGGTCTTTGCTCATATTTCCAATTACAATTTGATCCAAAAGTCCAAGAATGTTGTCTTTTGAAAGACGTGTGACCTATAAGGATGATTTATTACCTATATTTCTACTAGTTCGATCATCGAACAATACCTTAGGGATTTTGGGAGAAAAACATAGTGTATATTGTTAGTATATAGGTAGGTATTTACGACCTCCTTGGCGTAATGGTTACCATACCAGACCGCCACTCAGGAGGTCCCGAGTTCGAATCCCGGTCGGGTCATGATGAAAAACTTTTTTGATTGACCTCAGGTCTTGGATGTTTATCTATATACCTAAGTATGTATTTGTTATAAAATACAGTATTGTTGAATTGAGTTAGTATCCCATAACACAAGTTTCGAACTTACTTTGGGGCTAGCTCAATCCGTGTGATTTGTCCCTATATATTTATTTATTTTTGTCTGTTTATTTCGACTAAACCCAGAAACGGATGAAATTATTTTATCGGCACTGTTTCTGATAGTTCATACCAAAGTAGGTACATGTTTTAGTAAGTTAAACTAGGTACCTACTTTAGGGGTGGGGAGTTGGGATACCTCCACGCGGTCCACCCTGGTAACGTCGGCGAGTAATTCCTTAGTTTCTGGACCCAACTCTGGAATTACTTGCCGACGGCCAAATTCCCGACGCGGTGGGTCTGCTCCCCGTGCTCCTACCTTGGATGGAGTACGTGGGATGCGGACAAATCCGCTCCCCCTTGCATCCGTACTGGTGCTGGGGGTGGAGCGACTGAGGAGACAACCTCGTTAAAAAACAAGAGGTGGAGCCGGCCGCGCTTGGCTCGGCCGGCTGTATGATGAGCGGTGGTGGACTCGTTCGCTCGCTGATCCTCCCCAAAAGCGTCTTCGCCCCGACTGGTGTCCGGGCCTACTCCACCCGTTGATACCGGGGGCGACCTCCGTATGGTGGAACGCGGAGGCCCTGCAGACACTGGGTCTCGCCAACCCAGACACTGCGGGGGGCGTTAAGGGTTGGGTCACATGGGCGAATGAGACCACCTTGGAAGAGGGAGTGCGCGGTGGCGCAAAGTGTCACAGAGTCCACTAAGTACGTAGTGGACGCTGTGGCACTTGGAGTGGCGCAGGAGGCGCGGTGGAGGAAGAAAACCTCGTTAAAAAATTGAAGAAGAGGGGCCGGCGGCTCGCTGAGCCCGGCCAGCGGTCGCACGTTGTTGCGACCGCAGAGATGGAGGGGACCCTTGCCCAGCCGAGACGGCGAGCCGGGGAAGGCCCGTCGTCTTGAGGGGGCAATGGTCCTCGGTGTCGGCAGTGCACCTGGATGCGGTGTGCTGCTGACGGGGCGTTCCGGGGAGAGCGGGTCCGGCCAGTTTAACTTTGGCCGGACGGCCCTGGCGGGGTCGCGGATGTATCACAGTACCCGTGGCCCCGTCACTTAGGGGGCGAGTGGCATCCCGTCAGTTTTTTAGTGGTAAGTCCCACAGTCCCCACCGCATATTCCCCGGGCGGTGGGGCTGCTGCAAAGCATTTTTCTGACGATAATATAAAAAAAAAAATAAAAAAAAAAAAAAAAAAAAAAAAAAAAGAGTACAAGAGACCATGATTAGCCTTTTGTACGCGAACAAAAGGTATAAAAAGGATAAAAATTTCGCATCGCTAGTCCCAAATTACAGGCCTCCAAAACAATTGTATAACTCGAAAAAATTTACTTCGTTACAATGTTTCTCTGTTATATCTCTGTTATCTTTATGTTATAAAGTGATTTAAATTATTGTACCAAGAATATAGCAGTCTCGCTATTCCCGTTCTCATGAGAATTTTCAAAAATTTGTTATAATTGACATATTATCCCGTTTTCTTGGTAAAATGATTGAGCGTGTCGATAGGCAGTCATTTAGCCTGTAAAACATGATATTCTGCAATATAAAAAAAACCTATTCCCGTTCTCATGAGAATTTTCAAAAATTTGTTATAATTGAAATATTATCCCGTTTTTTGGTAAAATGATTGAGCGTGTCGATAGGCAGTCATTTAGCCTGTAAAACATGATATTCTGCAAAAAAAAAACCATTTACTACAAAATTTAGTCATGGTCCATTGAGGGGATTTTTGTAGCAAGTGATCTGTTTGTACCTTTCTTAATATTTACTATTTTTAAAAGGTTTTACAATCCACAAAAATACATCGGATTACTGCCTGTTTTCACTTTTTTAAAAGCTGATTGTTTAAGTGCAAAAAACATTGATATTTATTGCAACCTTTTTCTGGAATTAGTTGGGTGTTCATGCAACTAAAATAGACTTTCAGTACGCGCCTCACGACTGCTAAATGAAGATGTAAAAGGCTAAGAGTACCCCGAATTTAGCTAGCAGTATCATATATCCTAATGATTCTGTAGTTTGTTGGATAATTCCACATCAGGAAGGTCGTTACACGAACCGCGTACTGCAACTTTAATGTTTTAAGGTACGCTGTGTCGTGCTTCGGTTGGATTTTAGTAATGGATATTATTTTATTTATAGTAGAAGTTTCACCACCAACTAAAAGTTTTATCAATTCTATTAGTGTTTGTTACTTTCAAGTTGAAGTTGTTGTTAATAGACATTGTTACTAAAATAACACCAAGTTTACGCATGATTGGGAATTTGTGAATAATTCTATGGATTTTTCTTTTCTTTTAGAGACAAAAGAAATCCAAAGATGTCGAAGTTCTTATTCAATTGCGTAACTGCTTTTAGTAACTTCTTTTGGTGTCGCAGGTTTAAATCTTTACGATCAAACAATGCATAAAAATGTTTTGAGTACCTTATCATAGGTTCAGAAGACAATGCAGATTACATCTTTAATGATTACTCAGAGAAATTCATGCACTGTTTAAGTTAATCTCCGAAGCATCACAAGAATATTGAAAAAGATCCGATATCACAAAAGTAAATGATTTATTTCTATTACTTTGTCTTGACAAAACATTTTCTTTATTATATTATTATTCATAGAGTAAGGGAAGGTAAAACAAAAGTATCCATAATTAAACGCTTCACTGGCGGCTGAAAGATTAATAGGGCCCTGAAAGCCACTGTCCAATAAATTATTGTCGGTGTATCGATTACGCACCCGTGAGCTGTGACTGATCAAAATGGTAATTTTGGACCACTGCTTTGTGTTTTGGGAGGTATTTTCATACAAGTAAACACAACTGATGGTATATTAAGTGTCCTAAATGTCGGCATCAGCTGAGATAGAGAGTTTAAAATTGTATTGTAGATTAGTAAAATTGAAAGTTTAATAGGTAAAAATTTCATTGGACTACTCATGAGCAAAATATCTTTTCGTCAAAATACATATTCTCAAATCCTAATAAAATTACACAACTTCATACATAAAGTGTAGGAAACTCTTGATAAATAAAATGTGGGAACTTTGAAATTTTGGGGCGAAAAGTAGGTTTTGATTCCCGCAGTTCGGGCATAAAGTAATAAAGTTGAGTTGAGCTTTCTGAATCCAAGGAATCATGATGCAGTTTTACAAATTTTCTTAAAAAATATAGTATCTATTTTGGTTTCTAGCGATGATTTCATAAAATAGTTAAAGGCTATTAGACTCGAAGGTCGTAGCGTGTCCCTGCCGTTCCCCAAAGTGCTTTTTGTATACGAACGCACAATATGTTAATTCAATTCCATTACACCTAACCTAACAACATTTTTGTATTTAATGCTATTATTTTTGATAGTTTTTTAACATAGATTAAAAGAAACTAACGTTTGTGAGTAGATCTTTCAGTTTAAAATTCAGTCTGCCAGCCGTAAGTAAGGTTAGATGGAAGTAAACAAAGTTAATAAAAAATCTAAAAATCATCTGAGTTTTCCGACCCAAAAATACTCTAAAAAGTAAACTATGAAAACTTGCTATTGTTATCTTTCAAACAGAAAAATAAAACTTAATCCAAATCGTATCAAAGTTATAATCCTCCATTTTGTGTTAACAGTTGAAAGTATCGAATAACAATAAATTCTAAATCACGTATTAAACAACAATACGCCTAAAACTAGTAGGAAACTAATTAAAATTGGCTCTCATTCAAATGAAGACGCACATATAAGTTAGCACAATAACAATAAATGCAAGGGAAGTGTGTCATGATGCGGCGACAGGACGCCGGAAGGCTTAGATATGTATGCTACTATTCTGGCTACCCGCCAGATATTTATTCATAATGTGACTGGGGAGCAAGTACCAATAGTTTCCTACGCGGAGACGAGTTTTATGAAGTCAAAACTGCGTATAGCCTCGTAGTTCCAATGTTAAACGACAACCGAAAACTTTAGGATAACGTAATAAAAACGCAATATTTTGGAAGGAATGTATCATGGATTTTCAATGAATAATACTTTCAAAATGTGCAGTGACAATATATTCGATAGCGAATCTACAGTCAGTCAAAGTCAAAATGACTTTATTTTGTGGGCCCTCGCGGGCCTTAGACACGTCTTTTACAATGTTAAGGCGCCTATCTCATTCAGGCGCGACTGTTTTGCTCGCTAGTCAATCAGCACTAACTAGCCGCAAGTAAAACCGTCGTTCTTTAAAACCGCTGTATAGGCTCGTACGTCGATCAGGGTCTTTAGATTATTTTTTAATCTAACATAATCTAGCTTTCGAAATGACCATTGATGACGAGAAGAAATACCGAAAAAAACTCTGTCATTGGTCCCTCTAGTCTTGATTGTTATCACGTTTATTATGTACATATTTGCGATTTGTTCTGTACGTACATGTCGTCCATTTCGGGTGATAAAAAAAATTATCGTGACGAACTTAGCATGTGTGTGCATTATAAAAGAATGTGTTATCGAACTTGAAAAAAATCATTTTCTCTTCAGTGATGAGTTATCTGTTAATAGGTTCCATGTCAAAGTCAGTATTTTCGGCTTCCATTACTTAATTCTCTCTATTACAAGTTCTTTCTGATTAAATTAGTTCGGAGTTCTAAAATCTATCTTTAGTCTGATCGGTGTCTGCATTTTCTATTATCTGATGTAAAGTGTTTATCAATAAGTCAAAAGGATAATTGAAAACTGTAAAATGCAACTATACACCTCATTTTCGAAGTGGTTTCAGGAAACTGCTATAAATTCTTTTCGACTTGAACTAATACCGAGTGGATTGGAACTTATTGATATATTTTCCCTACATTTATCAAAGTCCAAATTGCAAGTTGTAAGGAAAGAACGGTTGCCAAATTCTGTAGTGTACTGCAGCACGATTGGCCTGGCTTAAACAAAGCCTGAAAACGATTTATAGAGTTTTAATACTGAACAGCTGTGGTTCTATGTATAGGTTTACAAAAAAAGTAGGTTTGTCGTGTAGTGTCAACAATAAAACTGTTTGGTTTAGAACTAGATGGCGCTGTGTAATAAAGAAAGAAAACAGACACTGACGACAGAAGTGACAAAGTACAGTTGAGCCAAGACAAAATCATCAGATACAAAAGATTTTTCCAGATCACCTGAAATTAGAGCGTATATTTACAATAATAAACATATAAGTTGTCTGGTACCCATAACAGCCCTGGGACCAATTGGCGCTGTGTGAATCGTGTATAATTTATTTATATTAATTAGTAAAGACATGTTACTATAAAACCAAAGTTTATCTACCTACATACCTTTTTCTCAGCTAATGTAGTTTTTGGATGAATAGAGTCTCTTCGCCATAATCCTATCAATAAATAGATAAGGGAATATTTTGTTGTATGTTCATAAGTTTTTAACTCGCATCGTTCGAAACTTATTCCAATAACACGTTGTTTTATATACCTTTATCTCGATACGGACGGAAACGAAGAAGTTATTTATTGATAAATAGAACTTTTTTTTTGCGAAAACAACAAATACTTTAATAAGTTCGAAAGAAGATTACAGAGGATTCTTTCATGATATGCAGTATTTTGTCTTTTAAACTATCAATGTATATTTCAAGTTCAAGAAAAGGAAATAGAAGAAAATGCACCTTTAATTATGTTTTTTTCAGTCGGTTACTGAAACTCATTTTAATTTTAATTCTACGTTAAGTCTAAAGCTATCTCTTTTTCTTCTTTAGTTTGAATGAATGCTATAATTTTAATGTGTCATTAACTTTAAAAATGCTTCTCTGAAACTGGCTGTCAGACAGGTAAAGAAAATCTGGTGAATCGATTGCTACTAATGTCATGGGAAAATATAAGTATTAATCATTGAAGTGACCGCTGGTTACCCTGAATGTCCATTAAAAAACCATGAAATCCACGAAAGGCATTGAACTTTGTACATTAAATATGTACAATGCATTTATTATAAAAGAGGGCGCGCAGGTGACACTTTGGCAAATTGAATTCTGTCGAGCAATTGCATTTCACAAAGAGATGCAGAAATATTTAGTAGGTAGATAAAAACAGTTTTTTTGTCATACAGAAGGCAAACAAGCAAATGGGCTACCTGATGGATAGTGTATTTTATTGAAAAATATGAAATGTCTTGTTATATGACAGAAAAGACTGAAACTGGTTTTCTTTCGCCATTTCTTTTACCAGTGGTCATTTTGGTTTTGTTAATGACATTGTAGAGTTTAAAGAGTAGACTAATTACATAAATAATGTAATACTGTAATGTAATCATTGACGAGAGGAAGTGGCTGTGGGGACCTACTCTCTGAATAAATATTTTGAAGCCGGCTTTTCACTACGGGATATAATGTTTTATCGCTCATCATACATTTTGTACGAGACTGTTCACACTGTGCTATAATATATATTACATCCCAAACTATAAATATTTTTTCGAGCGATATTTTGAAGGAGTACAACCGGCTTTTCACTACGGGATATAATATAATATATATTACATCTTGAGATATAATGTTTTATTGCTCGTCATACATTTTGTACGAGACCGTTAAAACAGTGTGAACAGATATAGATCAAGATGTAATATATATTACATCCCATAGTAAAGCCGGCTTGAATTTGAATTTGAGTGGATATCGCTATGATTCTTATTAACAACGTTAATTTTACTTTTACATATAGCTAAAGTTTTGACGACCTCCGTGGCGTAATGGTTACCACGCCAGACCGCCACCCAGGAGGTCCCGGGTTCGATCCCCGGTCGGGTCATGATGAAAAACGAACTTTTTCTGATTGGCCTCGGGTCTTGGATGTTTATCTATATATGTATTTGTTATAAAATATAATATCGTTGAGTTAGTATCCCATAACACAAGTTTCGAACTTACTTTGGGGCTAGCTCAATCTGTATGAGTTGTCCCTATATATTTAAAGTTTACACAAGACTGATATCATGAAAATCATGATAATTGGGAGAGTTGGCAACGCGTGAGTAATACCCCCGGTATTGCAAGCGTCTATAGGCTACGGTGACGGCTTACCATCAGGCCGACCGTATGCTTGTTTGTCACCTTTGTGGTATAAAAAAACTTTGTTATAAGTATACTCTAGTATGTTAAATATAATACGCACAGCTCTTGACGTTTCTCATACAATGACTTGGCAACCTCCTGGTCACCTCATGCCGCTAGGGGCGCTATAACATTTTGCATACAAAACGCACAAAAGTTTTGAAATCGTTCACCTCATGCCGCCCTCATGCCGTAGGAGCGCTAGTGTCGCGTCTTGCCCGAATTCTTCCGAAGCTGTGCGTATTAACTCGGTAGAGTTTCTATAGTATTTGGTTAAATTCATGATGCGGTGACCGCTTACCATCAGGTGACCCTCTAGCTCGATCGTCCCCGTTCTACTATGTTTTAAAATACCACTAATATTATAGGCGAAAGTTTGTGTGTATGTTTGTAACTTCTTCACGCTCAAATGGCTGGGTCAATATTTATGATATTTGGTACGCAGGTAGCTGATACCTTGGATTAACACATAGGCACAAAATAATAAATAGTACTAACATAGGGTACTTTTTATCCCGAAAAATACGCGATTCCCGTAGGATTTCAACAAGTCTGATATAGATGGCGCTACTGTGCATAAATAAATACACGCTAACGAAGTTGCGCAGGTTTCACTAGTAATACACAAGTAAGCTTATAAGATCCATGGCTTGTACTCGTTTTCATTAACAATTCTTAAAATTTAAATTTTCCTAAAAGCTTTCTCTATGCTATGTCATGTTTGTTTTTGGTACGCGTATGTTAAATAAAATTATTGATTTTTAAAAACAGTATTTGAATCGATAGGTTGATGTCACATGTACCAGAAACAAGGATTTGGACATAGAAAAAGCGGTTTGACTTTTATATTTTAAGAATTATTAGTGAAAACGGTCATTAATCAAATATACTAAAATCGCATCTGTCTCTCAAATTGTATAGTGTTGATCAGTGATCTACAAATACCTTGTCATAGGTAAACTCATTTTATTACGGTTCGTCTAAGTAATAACTATAACAGTTTGCGACTTAGCCTAAGTCGAGTTAACGGGCCAAATTCGTGTCTGAACTCCCTAAGTATGCAAATATAAGGAGTAGCGCAAACGAGCCGGGGTTTACGAGCTTGTGTAGTGGCAATATACCCAGGGTTATCCTTTAAACGAGTTCTTTGCTATTTATGACCTTTACAGACCTTTTTTAAGTGGGTCCTAAAAGCACTGAATGTTTAGGTGGATGTTTTTTCGAGGTAACGCTGAGTAAGCCTTCAATATGATTGAAAGTCGCGCCTGTTATTGTTGAAAGGGTTGGCATACTGCGATCAAACCGATCAAAGATTACTAGCGAACGGTCACGGTTTTGAAGATAAGTTTTAAAACATGGCGCGTTAATACCTTAAACCACCTCGGTAACATTTTGACGAGTGTCTCGGCCTAGCTGAGTGGCGAGAGAGTCACTAGAACTACGATTTGTTTACTAGGCCGAGTACCCACTATCTCGGCCTAGTATCGTTTTACTGCTTCGCCACTGTACTGTGTAGAAGACCCATTTCTTTCGGCGCCAGAGGAGAAGGTTCGGTTCCCGCTCGGGGCAAACATTATGTGATGGTATTAGTGTTTGTCTGGGTGGGTTTAATGTATTACTAGTAAATCCCTCGCAACTTCGTCTGCGTATATCTCGCTTTCCCGTGGGAATTTCGAAAAATCCTTTCTTAGTGCTCCCCTGCGTTATAAAAGGAACCCCTGTGCAAAATTTCAAGTTAACCTAACCCTTATAGTTTAGGCCCTGCGTTGATATGTCAGTGAGTCAGTCAGCTTCTTCTTTTATAAATATATAGATAGATGGATAAGGATATTATCTATCTATATATATAAAAAAGAAACCCGTTTTCCGTTGTCACGACATAACATGAAAACGGCTTGACCGATTTGGCTGATTTTTTTTTTGTAGTTTTCTAATACTCTGTACAAGGTTCTTACGGAAAAAAATATTAAGAAAATCTCTCAGAAAGATTGAAAAAAAAAAAAAACGAAACAGTACCCGGGCGAAGCCGGGCCGGGGAGCTAGTTTACAATAATATTATTATAATATATCCGTTGTCTGGCATCCTGTACCCATAACACAAGCAGGTTAACTAGCTTACTTTTGGGGCGCTGCGGGACAGCAAAAAAATCCATCTACTTTCTATACTAAAGTAGTAAAGTCATCCAGTAAAATGAAATCCAGAAAAAATCTAAAAGAAAGTCACCAAAATATACGCTTTTGTTCCCTAAGGTTTACACCTAAAATAAATTTATCCTAAACTTACATAAGGCTTGAGTCAAGGGTTGAGCCACATTCGCTTGTGCAAATTTGCATTTTCCGTTCTGTTGCTGTCAATAAAGAGCAAAGTTAAGAAAAACTAAATTTACCGAATGTGGGCCGAATTCGGGTCAATCTAATTGATTTATTGAATGAATAAAATTGACGCGACCCGTTTACACTGCTATTCGTTTCAATTAGTAGGAATGAGAATAAGAAGACAAGTATGAATGTCATATTTTACTATGGAATTGGATAATTGTGGACATGTCATTCGTACTCACCTTTGAAAAGGATATTAGTCGGTGACGGTGACCTAATACGACGAACCGGTCAAACGTAAAAGTCGTATTAGTCGAGGTCGAGATTACTTGAGATATGTAGATTTTCTCTACCATTTTGCATACATTGTATAATGTAAAGCGAACATATTATTCACTCTTTGTGGTATCGAGATAGAACCATTTGTGTATATCGTTCGGGTGACTGTTAAATAGATGATTGTAAACTCGAGTATTATGTGTCTCCCGTTTTCTGTTATAGATAGTTTTTTTTTTAAATTTGCATCAGCTAAAACACACATTAGATAAAAAATTAAATGGTTATGTTAGCATGGATAATACGTCGTAGCGCCATTTGAGCCTTAACCCTTATCCAGGAAATTCGGCTTGCGAACGGTGAGAACTAAAATGTGCAAGATAAAGAATACCGCGACCGATTTATAAGACTAATTGATCGTTGTCTTACTTGGCACATTTATTGTTTTGGGATTCTTCCATTACGCTATTTTACCCTTACGTTGGTTAAAAAAAAGACTCTATTTTATCATCGCTAATGTTAGGTTCACTTTAAGTTTTTGTTGGAATACTATTAGTAATATTAATGATGTGAGCGATTCCTTGGGACCGATGGGACCTCAACTGCGTCAACGGAGAGGCCTGAAACGTTATCAGAGATTATTTCTGAAACTCATTTTTAAAGTTAATGACACATTTAATTTCAGCTGTCACAATCAAACTAAAAAAGAAAACCGGGCAAGTACGTGTCGGCGCAAGCACAATGTAGGGTTTCGTTTTGGCTAAGCATTGCTTGCTTACAGATGAGTACAATGACATATTCTATGACATTTGTACGTTTTCATCAAAGAAATTTTATTTTATAAGTTCGTCGGCTATTTCTCGGTAACTAGTAGAGCCAATTTAATTGTAAACGGCTGTGAGCGAATCAATCTTGGTTAATAAAAAAAAAACGGAACCTTATATTACAATAGCCTAATAGGCCCTATTAGATTTCGGGTTAGCACATTTATAATTATGTTGTAGGGACCCAAGACACGTGTGAATGCGGTGACGAATGTATTTTTTTTAATACGCTTAATTATGTAATGCATTATGTTGAAATCGTTCTAAAACTTGTCCTATATTAAACACTCCAATACCAAACATACAATAGATCCGGTATTTAGTAAAACTACGGTCACCCACATGGTTTCCGATACGTCCGGCGGTAACGAGCTCACAAAGTACTCTCCATCACGCCCAGTGATGACATGAAAATGGACAACCGACCAATTTACGATGCCCATTATTGGTGTTATTTTTGTGTTGACATTTTGATCATTTCAAGGCGGTCAGGTTATAGGAGCTTTTCTTTGTTATTATGGTATCTTGATATATTGTTGGTTCAGAATTATATTCGAACGGTTTTTTTAATCTTTACTAATAATTGAAGCCGATTTCTTACTCATAATTTTGAAGCAGATTTCGTGAAGTTGTATGCAACGCAATAGGAACTACATATTTTCTACTACTGCGTGTTGAAACATTGCTCGCATACATTAATAGGGACTTTAACTCGCACATAAAATATATACAAACTGTGACGTCAATAACTGCAAAACACGAATTTCTGAGCGAATTCACAAGGCGTCTCCCTTCTTGCGTTCTTGTAGGTTTTTACTCGCATTTGTGCTAGCTCTGCTTACTCCTAGTATTACATCTGACTTTTGCCTAAGTTATATCTACCATCTATATCTATACTAATATTATAAAGAGGAAACATTTGATTGTTTGATTGTTCGCATAGAATAGGCTCCGAAACTATTGGACCGTGTTCAAAAATTATTTCACCAGTAGAAAGCTACATTATCAGGGAGTGACATAGGCTATAGCTTTTCCCGAAATTCAATGTGATTTCCACGGGAACGGGTCCGGAACTTTCACGCGGACGTAGTCGCGGGCAAAAAAGCTAGCCTGCTATAAAATCAAGACAAATCGTTTGGAATTCTATAGACGAAGATGAGAACTAAAATCAGTTAACAAAAATGTATTACGGGTCTCACTTGAACCGGGTCGATGTACGATTACGCAACGTTTGTTTTTGCGTTGTTTACAAGACCAAGGTAACGTGATAAATCTGAGAAAAAAAAACACTTGTGAGAAATACATAATTATAGTATTGTACAAGACACGTGTAATTTAACGAGTTGTATCAAGCAGTTTGAAACAAAATGTGCATTTGACGATTTGTTCTGAAAGTGAATTGAAGAAATAAATTCCTTGATTCTGCCAGTCCAGTCACTGTCGATGCATTTAAGATTTTAACCGAAGAATTTATATACCGAGCGAGTCATGAAACTAAGGCACCTCTAGACGGCCACGACCATAAGGTCATTCATTACTGTTGTCTTGTTTAAAGTCAGGAAAATGCATGTCGCGTTGCTTGGGAAAGCGACAGGGTTTCGTCGGGCTCTTCCCTCCCAAGGGCACTTGAGAGATATACCGACTAAAAACCAGTGACTGCCACCTTCTCCGTCATATGACAACACTATGCGAGGAACTGGCGTTACTTCCGCAACCGCGATTTGGTGATTGTGGACAACCCTGTCCTTAGTTAATCTGGCGACTAGTCGTCTAGTAGTTCTAATACGAGGTGCCTTAGTTTCATAACTCAGTATTAACTGCTGCTTACGTATCTCGTACTATTACTCGTACCTATGTCAAATAACATTATTTTAACTTTTAACGCAGTCGTCTGTTCAAACACAAGGTTCGACACAATTCCCCCCCAGTGTTGAACTTACTAAACTTTGAAATGTCTGGTGAACCATATAATTTACTTTGTGTGATATACCTACTACGGAAAATATAAGGGATTATAATTCTTTCATGATATTATTGGATTTATTTATTTTATAGAAGCTCGTCGCGTCTTCGTCCAAGTTGCCAATTACAATCTGTGTAATTTAAATATTCTTTTGTCTGTTTTAAGAGTTACATTTTGCCAATCGTGAGTGTAACACTTTTTCGACTCGAAACTGCTTTCAATATATTTTAATAAATAATAAATAAATAAATATATAGGGACAATTCATACAGATTGAGCTAGCCCCAAAGTAAGTTCGAAACTTGTGTTATGGGATACTAACTCAACGATATTATATTTTTATAACAAATACATATATAGATAAACATCCAAGACCCGAGGCCAATCAGAAAAAGTTCGTTTTTCATCATGACCCGACCGGGGATCGAACCCGGGACCTCCTGGGTGGCGGTCTGGCGTGGTAACCATTACGCCACGGAGGTCGTCAATAAAAAAATCTGATTTTAAATTAAGTTTACATAGATAATGAAAGAGCAAATCTCATTAAAAAATATACGTAGATAGAGATAGATAGATAGAATATGGTTTACACATACAGTAAAAGTACAATGAACATATAACAAATATATAAACTTGTGTAACTACAACGATGCCTTATTGCTAAAAGCATAACAATCTTTTCAAGGCAACCCTGGTAGGTAAGCATAGCAACCCAGTCCAAAGAATAAGATCTCATTATACTTTGTCGTGAAGGTGAATTTGTGTCCCGACACCCACGCCTAATTTCAATATAATTAATGTTATTAAGTTTACTCATGTGGCGTTTTCTCGTACGACCTGAGTCCGAGAGGTCGCCGTAATGAGCGGTAAGCGCGCGTGTCGCTTAATTAAAACTTGTCTTCATTAATTTTGCCCCAAGCCCTTTGCTAGCTGTGAGCCTAACGAAAATATCTTTAGCCTATTTTCTTAAGTTGGAGCTATGACTTGTCTAAAATTATGCTTGGATACTAAATTAAATTTTAGGAATAAAGTACTTAAAGTTCATGGACTCACTGACTATTTGTTGACATTACCTTGTTTGATGTTAAGAATAAGTGGCAATCAGTAAGAATCATATGGTTTCTAATTACTAATCAGTTTATTAGCCTCTAAAAATCTCATAATGTCCAAAATATGAAATTTTATATAATTCATTTCTTTTCAGAAAACAACCAAAGACGTTCGCGTTCGATCACTGTTTCTTTTCGCTGGAGCCCTCCGCGCCTCATTTCGCATCCCAGGAGACGGTGTTCGAATGCCTTGGCCGGGACATCCTCGACAATGCCTTCGAGGGCTACAACGCATGCATCTTCGCTTATGGCCAGACAGGTTAGTTGTTTTCTTTTTAGTGGCAAATAAATGTGTTTTACTTTGTTAAATGTACAAAAATGGCAGTGTGCCAGCGGCGGCAAGTCGGGAACAGCACGGGAGAATCTGTATTTCATTTATTTTTATGAACGACATCACACTAAACGCGGCGCGGGTCGGTGGCGGCGCGACTGTCATGGGGACGTCAGCGCACATCTCCCGCATCCCAACTCCTGCTAATCAGTGAATTTTACGCATTAAGTGGGGTCCAAATTATAACTGCGCATTTTACATAATTATAATTGTTTTTGTTCGTATTGATACGATTCGAGAATTGTTTCTAGAATAAAAAGAAAATTAACAAAATGAGGAAAAAGTTGATTAACTTTCCATAAAATCGTTCATGTTATAGAGACTTAATAAGTATGGACTAATTAAAAAGGTAAAAATGAAATTTCGCTTTTGACCTCGTAAAGTAATTTGCGTTTTTAAAAAGTAATTTGCGTAATTAAAAAAATCTGATCCGCTGCCTTGTCTTGTTGATAAGACAAATTCCTGAATAGTCAGCAGCAGAAGTCAATTATCGCATTAGTTACCATGCCAAATTGTCGCTTCTTTTGGTGAGTATTCAGTTTCATGTTGCTGATCGTATATTTCTTACCATTGAGTAGGCGACGCTCGTTGTTTGATAGACAATATTTGCCATAATAATGTTATAAATGATCGCTGGTTATCGGGAGTTGTCCACTGTTGAGGATATTGACTTTGTGGACACTACACTTATTGTGAATTTATCGGAGCAAGTTGTGATATTTCACATAAACGTTAATCAATAGCGAAGATGTGAAGTGTAGGAAAATGCTTATTTGAAAATGCTCACATTTTGCATAGCATTGCTCTCTTTCTACATTTATAAAACACTTCATCAACACAAAATTCAACGATTGTCTTCGAATTAGCATTAGGGTCCATTCACACAGACCGGCTCGGAGAGCATCGGCGCGCATTTTTCTTTCAGACCGGATCGTATACGATTGGAGTTGGTCGGAGCGGAGCCGCCAACTATTTCACATAGACCGGCTGGAAGCGATCAGTGCATGCGAGCATGCAATCGTAGCCGGACGGCTCCTCTTATTATTTCACACTAAGCGCGTTCAAGCATTCTTAATGACAAAAGCAGTGCACATGCAAAAATAAACCTTACTACAAATATTAAAAACTCTGTTTTCAACGTGATAAGAATCTGCTCTCCTCTCCGAGCCGGTTTGTTTAAATGGACCCTTATTGTGTGCTTTGTCGCAACAAAGCGATATGTGATCGATTAATGTTATTTCATATCGATATATTTTTAAAATCAGACGTTTGTTTGGAACTTTCGTGCCAAGTACGGAACGGAATATATACATAAATCGATACTCAAAAGCGAAGTTGTGCACAGGTAAATGCTTATTTGAAAATGCTCGTGTTACATTGCTCCCTTTCTATGTTTGTAAAGATACACTTACGTTACATACGATGCAGTGTGCCTAGTCGCTTTCAAAAGTTACAATTCGTCGATCAATGTCGTACTCCTTTGAAGGTCGTTGCTCTTTCGTCGTTTGCCTATGAATTGTTGTTAGCGTGTTTTTCGCCTTTATTTTTGGACATTTCTAGTCTATTTGGTTTGTTAAAAGTAAAAATAGCCCTTTTTTCTTGTGAGCTGACGAAAGGTTTTGTAAAGTAAAAACAAAATATTTCGAGTTGAGTTTGTTTCTTATTACAAGTATTTAATTGGATATTTTTCGTAGTAAGTAAGTTGTAAGCTTATAGATTTTGATATTTCAATGACTTGGCATTATATATGTACTTATTTGAAAATGTTTGGTACAGATATTTTTGAATCGCAATTTAATTCCTCATTAAGACTTAAGCAATCTCTTTTTATTTTTTTTAGTTTAACGGTGACAGCTATAATTTAATGAATGATTTACCAGATTTATAATGAACTTTAAAAATTCATTTCAGAAACTGGCAGATAGTAGATTAAATAAATTTCAGTCAGACTAGTAAAATACTCGCAACTTCGTTTGCGTATATCTCGCTTTCCCATGGGAATTTGAATTTGAAAAATCAATTCTTAGTACACCCCTAGACGTCGTAAGGTACATTCCAAATTTGGAATCTCTAGACCCAGCGGTTTGGGCTGTGCGTTGATATATAGTTAAGTCAGTCAGGACTTTGAATTTTATATAAATAGGTTAAACTAAAAAATATTGTGTTGTTCTGTATTAAAGGAGCATCGAAAAAGATTAATTTTATTTGACGATATAGTACAAAGTTGTTGTTTGTTTCGCCCTTTCCAGTGCTTGAATTTTAGGTATCCCGTTGTTTATATTACAGACTGGCCACTTACCGCCGAGATTTATGCCCTCGCTTCCTCGTCTTGTAATTTTAATCTTGTTTATAGTCGTGCCTTTGCACAGTTTGCACAAAATACATCTCTTTTGGTTGAAAACATTTTTTTAAATGTCAAAGTTAGATACAGCTTTTTTTTTATCTTTTATTGATCTTTAGGGAAAATTGCAGTGTGTAGTGCCCATTGCAATTTTCCCTAAAGATCAATACATTCTGAATAAGATTGAGATTTTTCTAATCTCTATATAATAAAATTCAAAGTCCTGACTGACTTAACTATATATCTACGCACAGCCCAAACTGCTGGGTCTAGAGATTCCAAATATGGATTTGCGAGTATTTTACTATAGTAAAACTATAAAACTGTCATCAATTCGATCTTTGGGTTTTCTTTACTTACTAAATCGTTTTTTCTCAATCTCAAGAGCTATCTTGTTGTATGAAAGAAAACGAGCAAGATAGATAGATAGAAAGATAGTTTTTTTTTTGACAATGTTGTGCAAGCTATTGATGCGCTAACGGGATACGCTTCACCAGCAACATTGGTTTTACGTGGGCGAGGTGTCAACCCGCCGCACAACCCCCGAAATACTGGAGGACCACACCCGTCGTTGGTCAGCGAGTCCATCGGACTTAGCCGGTTAGTGTAGCTAGGCTGTACTACCGACCATTCCCCTATCCGCCACCTTGGGGACGCTCCCCTACGCTGTGAGGGCCAGCGCGGGGTAGATAGATAGGTTAAGATAAGACTAGGGGGGCATACCATGAAAGTCTCTATCCGAAACGACGAAAGACGTAGTTCTGTCAAAAAAAGACATTACTGGTTAGATGGTTAGAATAAGGTTCAAAACTGTTTAGAATTCAAGGAAACGTCAGTCCGTATGTTCGCAATTTCATTTCATAGTTGCCCCGTAGATCAACAGGGGCCCGATTCTACTAAACAAATGCACCAATGGACTCTCAATGGTGTCTCAATCGAGTCTGAATAGAATGCCGATAGTGTATCAGTGGAATCGTTTTTGACATTTGTTATGGACTTAAATAATAACATAATGTTTAACTTTTTGTTTAAGTCCATAACAAATGTCAAAAACTATTCCACAGATACACTATCGACATTCTATTAAGACACGATTGAGACACCATTGAAAGTCCATTGGTGGATTTGTTTAGTAGAATCGGGGCCCTGTTCTTGTTACCAGAATAGGCCCGTTCCCATATATATTTTCAAAATTTACAGGAACATTTACTCTACATTGTTTAGCTACATGTAAATCGTTTAATTACTGCAATTACTTGCACAAAACATGTGTGTAATTCAACAGTTTTATTACAGACGTCTAGTTTTGCGGTCGCCTATCTCATTATGACATTGGATGCGGTTGGATGTTTCCATATGTATTTTATATAAAACTATTGTACTGTGGTTTGTCGTACTTAAAATATTCATGATTTTATTAATATTCTCCACGTCAATACAAAGTTATGGATGTGATTCATTGCTTATTGGAAATAGAAAGGACCACTTTGTTAATAAAAGTAAAAGAATTTACTCTGAATATGAAAGAGAGTACCTACCTATTATAATATTGATTAGATACGCATGTAAAAAAATAATTTGAGACTTATCTTGGGACACTGGGTGACATACTTTATATTATATTTTTTTAAAAGAGAAACCGGGACGGGTCACTAGTATTTTTAAAGCGAAGTGTCTTTAATATAAAGTGTTTCATTATTTGAATATGTAATGTTGACGTCACTCTTCCCTGTTCCTTTATATTTGTTTATTGTGTGTAATGTTTCCTAAAGTTAATAATACTCATTCTCTGCCTAATTTAAGTCACAGTGTATCTTTCACAAACATTCTCATTATAACTCGAGATTCCAATTTGTGGCTTTAAGTTTTAATTCAGACCTTGCAAGTTTTAATCTATATGTCTTACTAACTGCTGCCCGCGGTGTTACCCGCGTTTTATTATATCTATACACATACATATGCACAGCAGCGCCATCTACTTTAAAAGGCGCCATTGATTGTCAGACTTTTGACCGAATCCTATGGGAGTCGCGTATTTTTCGTGATAAAAAGTACCCTACCTTATGTGTTAATCCTAGGGCATGATATCTTTATCAATTACCTACATACCACTCCATCTCAGTTATAACAATACCAAATATAAAAATCGACCCAGCCATTTGATCGTGGACATGCGTAACAAAAATACTCACGAACTTTCGCATTTAGTGCTTCTAGTGGGATTCGCTTCAAAAGTATTATTTATTTAGAATGGAACATTATTGATGTAGTTAATAAAATTGTATACTTGGCTAATGTTGTTTTTCACGTCTAATGGTCCAAGATAATCGGTTTTCCATGAAAACACGAGCCATTTGTTACGTCATTATCTCTGATGTCATTCTTATGGGCAATATTATTTATATTGCTAGAAATATCAGAATATTCTAGATTTTTTCAATCCACCATCTACAACATCAAAATGTAAATGAATGTGATGGAAGATTATTTTTAAAATAAATACGATATGAACTTTTGTATGTCAGAGTTTCAAATTTTTTTGAAGTGAAAACTTCTTTAGCGGCGCTTGGCACTTTTTTTAGATAGGTAAAAAATGTTAAACTCGCGTCAGATCCGTAGCCTGATAGACAAAGTGACCCTAATTATTTCAAAATATTCAAAAATGCACAACGTTGATGTTTAAGTTTTCACTTCTGCCGGCACTCCCAGAGTGCGACCCGTCCTTTTTTTTAAAATATGTTATAGAGACCAAAAATGCCTTATTTGGGTTTCTTTCGCCATTTCTTTTACCAATGACCATTTTGCTTTTGTTTCTGAAATGGTGGTAGTTTATAGAGTAGATTTATACATATTATTTGTACACGACAAGAGAGAGCCTAGTCTGAATAAATGCCTTTACCTTTTCTGTAGACAGATTGCATTTACCTTTTTAGATTATTAAGTTTTTACATGATTAATATACCAAAAACGGTTGAGACCTTTGAAGGGCGGAATATCTTTCTCCTCACGTTTCCGTCCGACGAAACATTGGATTACTTTGATACTCGTGATCCCGTAAACGATAGCCCCAACTTTACCGCCGGCTGTTTTAGCATTACTGTGTGTTTTAACAGGTTATCAAGCTTACTCATCTAATTCTGTCGTTCATTTTGCTGTTGTCTCTTCTTTTTATGTTTTACTTGCTTCTTTTCTATCTAAATTATTATTAAAATCTATTTCCAGTTTGTGTTTGTCATTTCTACGTCGTTTATCCTTAATTTTCTTGTTTCTGAAGAAATTATTTTTTTGTATATCATTATTCTTAATCATATTTTCGACATTTGCTGACATTTGAATATCAATGTACAGACCTACAAGGGTCTATATGAACGTGGCCGAAATTTGAACTACAACTCCCGTTCATATTGTATGTCACTTTTTGACAGTTCGCCTTTGATAAAATGTATGAAAATATGCCACAGTAACGCCCTCCTACAAACGTGCTTTAACATAATACGGATGTGTTATTTTAATACATAATAATTTTAAAACATGTAATGCAATAAATAAATAAATAAATAAATAAATAAATAAATAAATCTCATACATAATATTTGATGGTAATCGTTAAAATTACGACATTTTGCTACATACCACAAAGTCCTTCAACGTGCAGGTTTGAGTACACATGTTTTATTAAATTATACAAAAAAATATCTGTATTTTTTAATTTCTGCATATCCGTGTCTTCGAGCCACCGGTCTGGACAGAGAAATTAAAACAAAGAGCACTACAAAAGACCAGGCAATAGTCGAAACAGTGGGGGATGGAGAGATTAGGAAAAGAGGAAGGGATGAAGAAAACTTATATTAAAGAAAAATGTTGGAAAAAATGGTTGAATGGCGAGAGGGTGAAAAGTGAAGTGACAGTAAAATATAAAATAAAAACCATAAAGAAAAAGGAAACATAATAACTATTTACAAAGAGGTTCTTGTTTGAAAAGCGTTCGGTTTGCCACATTCTCCCCCCTCGTATACAAATACGATATTATGTGGTGGGGTAGGAAAATGTGACAAATCGAATTACAATAAATTAGATAGCGACAACCTTTTTACTGCCCTACGCATAATCCCACCTTTAGTTGCGACGTCGACTACTCTGACATCACCATCTCGTCCGGGGTACACGCAGACTACACCACCCTTCGGCCACACTCTCCTTGGTAAGCTGTCATCGGCAATAACAACTAACCAAGCTAAGTAATAATATTGAATAAAATAAATAATTTTTAATTATTTTTTATAATTATAGCATTAGCTAGGAAGAAGAAGACTTTCTGAATTTCATACCTCCAATCAACATGGCATCAAAGGCTTTGGTAATAATTGTCATGAATGTGATTTATTTTCCGTTTACTTTGAAATGTAAGGGGACAATGCTTCCCTGTCCCTGTTAATAACCGTTTTCTTTGTCATGCTAAATTGAGTTGAAATTGCCTGAATGTCGTCTACAGCTTGTAAAAAAATGTTAAAAACATTTCGTTTCTGAAATACCATCATAATACCACTAATGCTTGAAATAAATTATTTTTATTTGTTACTAGCCGCTGCCCGCGGTGTCACCCGCGTTTAATTTTATGCACAGTAGCGAAACCTATTTTTTAGGGCGCCATTTCTTTCAGACTTTTGATCAAATCCTACGGTAATCGCGTACTTTTCGGGAGTAAAAGTACCCTATGTGTTAATCCAAGTTATAAGCTACATACTAAATATCATGAAAATTGGCCTAGCAATTTGAGCGTGAAGAACTGACAAACATACTCACAATTTTCGCCTTTACAATATTAGTGGGATTTTATTTTTATTTTTATAATGTGGTGGTAAGAAAATAATATTACCTGTAATAATTGATGTAACTATTAGATAAATTACAAGTGAAGATAGGACGAGAGAAAGAAAGTGAATGTCAAAGGCAAAAATGTCATAAAAAACAGACAGTTAAAAAATATATAAAAATGTTAAGTTGTATAAAAAAGGAGTTCGGTTTGCCAAAACCACTAGATAGATACACAAATATACTGCATGAGAAATATGTAGTTTTGTGAATAGCAGTACCGAGAAATGTTAGTTCAACTTAAAATATCCTGTGTGCAAGCAATTTATTTAATTTAACCCCGCACCTTTCAACTATTTCTCGTGTGCTAAATAAATTAAAAGAATTTCTATGAAAGGCTTTAAATGCATAGTTGGTCACACGACCCAAGCGCCGCTTTTGGAAGGTAAATTTGCGACAAGTTCATTTGAAATCATAGTAAAGAGAAAGAAAAGATAAGGCGAAAGGCATAGTTGGTGTTTCTGAAATATGCTCAAAAAAGAAACACTAACGAAGGGCGTTTATTATCAATAAACAAAGATTAACAAGGGCTTTACTAAAACCTGTTTTGTCACTGTCATTCTTGAAGAGAATTAAATAAAGTGCAAAAGTGATAATGTGCTTTTAGACCACACAGGGCAAGATTTTTTTTAAACCTATCCAAGTTAAGAATACCCAACATAATATTCTTTTATTCTGCAGTCTAAAGATAGTTAGAATACCTTTGTTTTATTTGCATTAGACAGGCAGTAATGCAGGGTACACGGTGTGTAATAAGCGTGTATTTGGAAGAAGGCGACCTTATTCCTGAAAGAAATACTTTCAAGGAAATCCTGCCGATGTAAACTGGTATTCAGTACATTCGTCACTTCTCTTTTTCTGTTTTTACGTATGAAATGTAAAAAGGTGCTTTTTAAAAACATGCAGCTCTGAACGCTGAAGTTCAACGAAATCTGGTATTAAAAACTTTTCTTAAATATTTTACTTTATAATTATACGTTTTGTGTAAACTTTTTCTACATTTCACTTTTTAAAAGTTTCTAACGTTTATTTCTTTCGCCTAGTTTTCGTACAAAAAGACAAGGATAGCTTTAGTTTTAACAAAAGTTTGGAATCCATTATTCTTTTAAAAGTTTGGCATAGTTTTCTACTACCTACTGTCTTTGTTTGACCTGATATGCACTTCTCTGGCTGTGAACCTCTGTTCTATGAACGCCATCTTCAGCATGCAGCGTCATTTTTCGTGTGTCCTTCCCGCAGTTACTGTCAACTGAAGGTAGCTGCTATTTTGAAGCCACCACAAGAGAGGTAGGGCACAGCGGATAATCCGCTCAAATCGGAGCAGCCCGTCTGGGGAAGGACCTCCACCTTACAGAAGATCGTAGCCAAATAGCATTGGTTTCGGCCATGTTGTGTTCCTACGGTGAGTAAGGTCTCCAGAGCTCCACTTGGGGGGGTTGGGAGGGTTGGCAACGCGTGAGTGATACCCCCGGTATTGCTTACGTCTATAGGCTACGGTGACGGCTTACCATCAGGCCGACCGTATGCTTGTTTGCCACCTGTGTGGTATAAAAAAAAAAAAAAAAAACCTAACGGTCACTGACTTGGCATAATTGTCATCTATTGACGACAGTCGGCATCGACAGCTTAAAGTGCCCTCTGAAACACGGAGTTGCACGAGCTTGTGTTAAAAAAGCTATCCAATCATTCCCTTCCAATTGGGTGATCGTTTCGCTTTTACACCATTTTTATTTTGTTGTACCTAAAACTACAACAGGGCTTTCGAGCTCCTAAAACTTATTGCTCTCTTCTCTTCTTAATCGTTCCCTCACTGCTGAGGATCATGACTATACACGATCTTGTTGACCAGCTGCCGCCATGGGTTGCGCTCAGACGCCTGGTGTAGTGCGGCCCTGACAGTCATATTCAGCTGACTGGATATCTGATCTGACCATCGAATGGGACTCTGGCCACGAGGTCTTTTACCCTCAATCTTCCCTGTAAAACTTATTAATTGATGGTAAATAACATCGATAAAATTAATAACATAGATAAATTCATTTAGACACGCGTGACATAGACGCGTAGGGTTGTTGAAACGATTTGTAGTAAACTTGTAAATACACATAGTAAATACATAAACATGTTGTAAATACGAGCGGTAAATTAGTTTCATTAATGTATTATTAGTTGTTCTCACCATGTGGCCGTATTCTATTCTCGTGTAACAGCGCCATACACTTACGTATAAAGTAAACAAAAAACTCATAAAAACTTGAACTGTTGTGTACTTCCTCCAGATCTTTTAGTTGTTTATAAGATGCGTATATCTTTTTAGTTTATAAAGGGACTTAGTACTTTTTTATAGACTAAAACTTTGCTAAGAATACTAAAGAAATTCGGTTTTTTCTTCCATTCCGTCTAATTAAATTTCGTTAATGAAAGAACTTTAATGAGGCTATGGTACGACCGGCACGAGTAGGTAGTCTGTAATTTATCAAGTGTCTAATGTTTTATTAATTTATAGTTCAATACTAATATGAAAACGAGGTAAAGTTTGTGAAGAGGGAGACCAAGAAAGAGATGGACAGACGAATTGACACAATTCCATAGCAATTGGAAAGAGGAAACAGAGAAGGATGTTGAAGGAGAGGCCTTTGCCCAGCGTCATAAATGTGGGTCGTGTGTCATAAATGGCTAATAAAAAAAATTCGTGTGGCACTCGGGACTGCCGCGGTAAAGCTATTGCATAGCGTCAACTTATGCAATTATAATTATTAAAATTAAAATAGTTAAATATAACACTGGTTAACAGAGAATAGTGGTAAATTTTATCGGTTATATTTCGTATGCATTAAATTGCGTATTGAATTTTGAGTCTTATTTCGATTACGGTTGAATTCTGTTTATAAATTTTATCGGTGTTAGGTTTTTTCGTTACGGAATTTCTTGATTCGGTCGCCGCGCTCAAAGCCCGCGATAAAAGCTATACAATAGCTTAAAAAGTTTGTGAGGTTGTAGAGGGCCGAGGGGTAATCTTTAGATCTACTGAACCGATTGAAAATTCTTAAACCAGAAATCCACGTTATTTGTCTACATACGTATGCCTCTTACGTGTTTTCTACATAATTTAATCCGTATGTTTCCCGTACATCGATTTAATTTGGTACTTTTCCATAGTATAAAATAGTAGAAAATGTTTTAAGTTCCAAAGGACATGTTTCGAACGGCAAAGGTCAAAGGTTTGTGGTGTACATTTGACTTCCTAATCTTGTTTGTTAGACCTCAATGTTCAGGATTGGTTCCCATTAGCATAACAGTGGGTGTTCTTTGCGTCCACAAGGGAAATAAACTAGTTGTAAATTGTGATAATACTGATTTATACTTTACATTTAAGATTGTAGGTAAATTTTATCTTTGAATAACAACAGATAAGAATATTAAATGCAAATAGGTCTTCACAATTTACAGCGCAGACCGCAAAACATTGAGTAATGAAACTTTACTGTACTTGTTCAAAACTTACTAGGTACTTATGTATTGAAAATACTGAAACATTTACAGCGCAGACCGCAAAACATTGAGTAATGAAACTTTACTGTACTTGTTCAAAACTTACTAGGTACTTATGTATTGAAAATACTGAAACATTATCAATGGACTGTTCTTTAATTATCTGGAATATAAACGAAACTTATACCATAGTTCCAAAATTAATATGGTCAATTAGTGTCGTTTTGAATTTAGATTTTGAATTATTTTGTTATAGTTTCATTTTTGAACGTTAATTTGTACATGTTCTAATAGTTGTCATATCGAAAGCCAACTAAAATAAACTAGCTCACTTCGGCAGCTTTGTTTTCTGAAATGCTAATTTACCACAATGAAAAATAAAGCAGCGTTGAATCGTATAACTTGTACAATAAAACAAACCATTACTTTCACTGACAAAGTTTACAGACTAGAAAATAAAATAAACGTCTTTAAGTCGCTGGAAACTCCATAAAACTGAAATAAATCGTGAAAGATCACTTCAAAACTCTAAACACGTTTAGGCTGTCCGTAAAATAGATGCCGATAACAGTTCAACAACTCATTCATTCGTTCGTTCAATTATTCATTCAATCATGCGGTCATTCGATTGGAATGGGGATTGAAAACGTTCAGCCATAATCGTTTATTTCCATTAATTCCGAAGGATTTGGAATGTTTTCTCGATTTTGTGCGGTGTCTTTCTGCGGTAAAGGATTATTATATTTTATGAAACTAGTTGATATCCGCGGTTTTATTTGCGAAATCCAGTCCCCGCATCGATATCGCTCACCAGTCCAGTATCGGGACAAGCAAGCCCACCACAAATATTCCCACAGCTGCTGTGCTGTGTCTCCTGTATAGCCAGGATTAACAATGACCTCAGATTGACAATAAGCAATGGAGCTTATTGACGTGCCGGGAAATTACAGCTGTCTTGGAACTCACAAAGAATCTAATTCGAAAAAAATTTAACGTAGGAGGATGTGTTGAAAGGACTCGCCAGTCCAGTAGTGGGATATAAATTGGTAATAAAACCTGCGTTATTAGAATCTGCATTATAACTAATGAATTTTGCAAAAATAAAATAAGTTTCCACGGTAAGAAAATGTGCAATTTACGTCAAATGTATCAAATAAATGGGTGTGAAAATATAAGCCTGAGATATTAACATTTCTAAGGGATTGAGGTAGGCAGGTGGAGTTATGGGAGAGGCGTGTTAATGCGTTATTACACCAGGATTAAGGTCGACGGTATGTATGGTCCTTAGAAATTTTATTTACACAGTACAAAAACGGTTCTTTTTATGTGTTTAACCGTTATTTCCACCTAGAGCTCGTAATTCGCCTCTTTTTCCTGCGATGCTTGTGAATGCAATATATGCAGGTAATATGTAGGTGCATAACATCTCGCCAATCGGTAACGCAAAAGAAAACTGCTCTTTGTGGTTTGTTGATGATGATTTTTTCACTTCAGATAAAAGATATCTCTTTTTTTATCTCCACTCTTCTCTGTCATTCTTTTCCAGCACTGCAGTGACTCCGAATCTTCTGATGTAAATATTATCAGCAAAAAATATCTTTTTGCCTTTTAATATTTAAGTCAAAAAGTGTTTCGACGTTGTCAAGTCGCTTCATTTCTCCGAGTTCATAATTTATTTCACATAATTTTGTACCAAAAAAATTCCCTTAGCAAAAATTTACACATTTTCCCCACAAAGTTTTCGTGATAAGACTTAACGTCTATTTCCTTAGGTAACGCTATTTTCCACTACGGAAATCGAAAATCCTTGGGGAACTAAGACCAAGTGTTGTAATTAATATTCGTTCGTCTTAAATGAACATCTTCTGTAATGAACACCGCAGCTGTTCAACTAATTGAGTAATTATTTTAAATAATTGCGTGAAGGTATAAGAGATGGATTTACAGCTAGTTTTTTTTCTGCTAAAGTTATTTTTTTTACAAAATCTTCACAAATTCTCGCTTATTTGATAGAAAAAAGCCATTGTTCTTCGATTCTGTCTTGTCTTAAAGCAGTATCATTGTGCCAATCAAAATAACTTTCCAGTTAATCTTAAAAGAAACGCACACATAAAAAAAGACTATATTATGTATAAGGCAGCTTTAGGCCACATAAATTTCGGCAATGTATTATCATGTGTAAACAATATTGCATATAACTACCGTTAGTTTTTCCGCGAAGAATTTTAAATGTAAATGCGACCTTACACTGCTACTAAGAAGAACTTGTAAAACGTTCTCATAAATTCTTATAAGCAAAAGAATTTCACTTAATTCAATGGATTCGGTATGGAAAATACATTTCTCCGATTCGTTAGTCAAATTGCCGCTTTTTCGCCTATCTTGGAATACTCGGGGCGTCGGAGCCTGGGCTCTAAATGACGTCGTTTTCCTTTAAAATCGAATTTCATCAAGGAAAGCTGAAAATGTTACTCCTTAGTGTCTAGATTCTAATTACATAATACGCTTTAGCTAACTGTTCCTGTTGACTTCGTTCAGCCTTGATTTTAGCTACTCTTAAAGGTCGTAGTGTGATGTCATATTGAGTATAAACTTGCTCGAATGCCTATTAAATAAAGAAAAAAAATACATTAAACTTGACGACCAACTGTTGGTCAGACAGAACAGAAGCAAGTTCAAACCAAACACAAATTCATTGCCCATCAAAGAAACAAAGATCAGCCAAGGTAGCCCAATGAACATTTTTGTCTGTTTAGCAGCCAGTTTCTGAAACGAATTTTAATTTTAATCCAGTCTCAACTCAAACACCTTTTTTTTACTTCTTTAGTTTGAAAGTGAGCTATATTTTGATTCAGCTATATTTTACGCTATATATTAGTATGATAGCGCAATTTAAGAAAAAATATGTTTTAAAATCCGAGCAAAACAGGAAGAGAAAGGCACCTTTTACTAATGTGAATTTACGAATTTGAAGAATTCTTAGAAGAGAACTTCCTGACAGTTAACAGTTAGAATAAAAACAACATTTACAGGTAACTGCCAATCAGGCAGCTTTTAAGGTGAGATTTGACTTCCTCACTCGCCGAACGAAACGCATTGCTGCTTTATCGATATTTTGTGAGAGGATGGTACAGTCACACCAATGAAACACCAGGGTAAAGAACAAAGATTTTTATGCTAATTGTCAGGGATTCGAATCTTCAGGACCGTCTTCAGTAAAACTACGCAGTACCTACTATAATTTATTATTCTGTGGTAAAACAAGATGAACAGAATATAACGTTCTTTAATTAGACTTTTTGATACAAGAGACGATTTCGAATATGTTCCGATTGCACCCCGGTCGCGTATTGTTCCGAATTGTATGTGTGTTGCGCTGGTTTATATACTCGAGAGCAATGAATGCGGGTCACTTAAAGAAACCTATAATGAAATGAAATGAAATGAAATGAAATGAAATGAAATGAAATGAAATGAAATCGTTTATTTCAGAAATTAGACCTTCACAGGCACTTTTTCTTGTCATTTACAACTTGTTTAAATAAAAAAAATAAACTACGTTATATACTACCACCATTTCGGACACAAGCAAAATGGCAACCGGTAAAAAGAAATGGCGAAAGAAAACCGGTTACGGCCTTTTTTGTCATTTTGTACTTTTTTTTTTTTTTTTCCTTTTTTTTCCACTCATTAGTTACAATGTAGGTATAAGTACATAAAAATTTATAAGAAGAATACGCGGAATGTTATACACAATGGTGTGGAATGAACAAGTCTTAAATCTATGTACAATAAAATAAAAAAAGTCAGTACTGACAAGAGTGAGCAGACCAGTCCCCCCAGGCAGCACCCGTTCACGAGTTGACGCGAGAGTCAGCCATCGCTGTGCTCAACCATATTAGAGGGAACTCAGCGACCCGACTCCCGACGCCACCATAAATCTCGGAAACTAAGAATGCTAGCTTAATAAAATAAACAGTGTTTAATAGACATTAAATACCCCTTAAATGAAAGTAGTAAAATTTATAAGTCACTACATTTTATTTATTAAAAATTACTTAAAGGAAAAACTGCTGATCTCGCCTTAAAACGAAAATAGGAAACATGTCATTTTTGTACAATATGTTTTTCTTGAAACTTCAATTCAAGAAAATCATATTTTTGTACAGAAATGTCATGTTTCTTATTTTTGGTCCAGTGAGATCAGCAGTTTTATTTTCCTTTATGTAATTTTTAATTAATAAAATGTAGTGACCCGCATTCATTTCTCACGAGTGTAAATTAAAATTCGTGTCACTCACGCAATATTTACAAAATTTCATATTTATGGCCCTGCTCATCTCTTTAATTGGCTGTACTTCGGTCGAACTAGCCCATTACAATGCGCTACTACTCCATAAAGGTTGGCGCAAGCAAATAATTCGTGTCTAGTTTATATAATAGGCTGTATGTTTTAGATTGTTCAACATCGTCTCGGTTAATTTACACTCCAGGGTTGGCATGACACAAAATTAATTACCAGTTTCAAAATTGTCCCTATATTGCCCGTTTATCATTAATTAGATTTATTAAAAGAATTTTCGTGTTGCGAGAACAGAAACCGGGGGTTTGATAGCGTAAAATTAATTAACACAGTTTCTGGTTTGTTCAACAAATTGGCTGATGTTTGATCTGATTTCGCTTTACGCCGCTTGGGAACATTTTAATCTATATATATAAACGTACTATCTATATAAATAATCTATATATCGAGAACGGCTGGACCGATTGCCATGGTTTTTGATTTGTTGGATTTGTTTCCGTCCCGAATAGCAGAATACATCTTAAAAACAATGAAAACTCGATTAGGGGTAGGGTAGGGGTAGGGTAGGGTAGGGTAGGGGTGAGGTAGGGGTAGGGTAGGGGTTGGGTAGGGTAGGGTAGAGGTGGGGTAGGGTAGGGGTAGGGGTAGGGTATGGGTAGGGTAGGGTAGGGGTGGGGTAGGGTAGGGGTAGGGTAGGGGTAGGGTAGGGTAGTGCCTCTAAGGCGGAACAAAGTTTGCCGGGTCAGCTAGTATTGAAATAAACTTTAATTGCAGTATGTAAATACCGTCACACTACTTGACACAAGGTTTCAAGTGAAATCCAATAATGGTGTTACTTAGTCATACTATTGTGGTAACATAATGTTGTGTGTTTTATCGCAATAGTGATTATGGTCGATTAATAGCATATCGATTTATATTTTCATAGAATAATTTAAATCCTAACCAAATTTTTGTAATAAGAAATAAAGATCTTTGAAGCGAAATCAGACGTTTGTTTAGAGCTTTTGTGCCAAGTATTGTGAAATGGAATATTGTTTGTTTAGAAAATTCATGGCTTACTTAAATAAAAGCTATATATCCAGATCAGTAAAAAAATATGGTTAGAATGACGTAAGTGCATTTCCTTGTCGTTGTCGCCGCGTGATTTCCATTTCTTCTTTGCATTTCTACGCAGAGATTCATAGTACAATTTTCTCGAGACACAATTTAATTCAATTTTAAAACGGCAGTGATCGTAAATACGTGTCATACATAAAATGATTTAAAAAAAATTGCTTTCCTAGTGTCTGTTTGTTTTTATTTAACAGACTCTTTATATGCCATAGCAAAAAAGAGGCTAAATTCGCAAAGCTTTGCAAATATTTTTGATAGAAAATTTTCACTTCCCCGCCCCATGTGGGATTCGGATATCGAGAGGACGTGAATTCGAATCCGGGCCGGGCCCAGGTGGGATTCGAACCAGGTGAATATTTTTTTTCTTTAAAAAATATTTTCAAAATAAAAATGGTTGATTGAACCTGTGGAAACTGAGAAAATGTACCCATTACTAGCCACTGAACCACAGTGTCCGTCAAAAACCCTGAAAATAATCGTTACGCAATATTTTAAAAAAATCACAATATTCAAATATGAATTGAAAATATTTATAAAGGTCGCTTTTATTTCAGTTCTAGCCAGCTTCCGCTTATTATCCAGCAATTAGCGCTCTGGATCCGCTTTTCCAATGGAACGTTCTGGGTTGTGGAGTATAAGGGCTGACGCTCACTAGCGGAATAACTGTTTTATAAATCATACAGTAAGAATTGTGCGCAAGAAAATAAAATAGAACTAGAAAAAAATAACTGACTCATGTGTTATTTACTATGCTTAAATTATTTTTAATTTTATTGCGAAAATATAAAATAAATAAAATCAATCGACAAATAACGTTGGTGTAGATTTGAAACGCACATTGCCTTACACTATAAAAAAGAATTCTGTAGTATCGTTGTATAGACGGAACCATAGTGAGTGACATCGTACTAAAGTGTTAACAAATCGTTCGATATGAGTTCCAATTTCCAAAGAAAGTTTTTTTTCTGTAGTCTAGTGTTAATCTGTGGGCGCCGATAACGACGTGACGTAAGGGACGTGTTACTACACAGTCTCAAGGTTATACTTTTCAAGTAGAGATAAAGATAGAATACTTTTAAAGCACTAATTATTCCTATGCTACTAGTCAGCGTCGACCTTTATAGGCAGCAAAACAAAAGGCTTTGGTCGGCGCCGCAGCCTAGAAACGCCACTCGTCCTTTTGTAACGTCATCAATCCAACGAGTGTTGGTAATCAATGTGGGGTTTGCCCATTCTCCTTTTCTTTGTTTTCAAAGTGGCACAGTAGGGTTGCTATTAACTTTTGTGAGCTTGAAGCTTTTTTAGAGCTTTTACAATCAATCAATCAATCAATCAATCAATCAATATCTTTATTGCATAAAATGTAGGTATATAAACAGGTGTTATAAAAATACAATTTAAATGCCCAATACATTTTGCTTTTGGAGAAAGCATGCAAAAATAAAATCTGAACAATAGATTAAAATAATTAAAATGCAAATGAACAATAAATTATTAGATTAAAAAATACAAATTCATTAACAGTAATTAATTAAATATTAAAATATTATATAAAAAAAATAGCTTAAAGAAAATAATATAAATTAAATGTCAGACAGAACATAATAGTAAACAATTATTTTTAAATATTTTTATCGTTTAAGAACAGTTTCGTGGAATAATAACACTTGTCAAGCAAAAATTTATTCAAACTATTTTTAAACATATTCAAAGGCAAGTCTCTAACTGCTTTCGGTATTTTGTTATATATTCTCGGAGCCATGCCGAAAAGACTCTTATCAAAAAGTGCAGTTTTATGCAATATCTGTTTAATTTTACCTTCACTGCGACTGGATTCAAAGACTTCGAACAAATTTATATTAGATTTTACAAAAAAGGCCACTTCACTTATATATAGCGCAGGAAAAGTTAATATGCGATGTTTTTTAAAATAAGGTTCGCATGATTCTGTTGGACGCAGTCTACATATAGATCTAATACACTTCTTTTGTGCTTTGAACACCCGTTCCTTTCCGGTAGCGTTACCCCAGAATATGAGACCGTATCTGAGAGCGGATGCAACGTATCCGTGGTAGGCCGTCATAAGTGCTGCGTGATTGGCTGTTTTATTCAACATATACAACGCGTATACAATAAGTCTATCTGGGTAGTTTGTAGTTTTTTTTGGGTCATCGATCACTACTTATTTGGGTTAATGTTTTTGTCAATAATGATTTATCAGTTTTAATAAGAACCTGCTTGAAATTCTTTCTAAAATGACGTAGGTATGTGGCCAAAAGCTTTGCATCTGGTGTAGGTATAGTGAACCAATGTAACAGGTAACCAGGATAGGGAACTAAGAACAAAGACTATGAAGCTTACAGAAGCTTCCTTACGAAACTTTGTAATTGTACTTTCATGCAATATTTAGGAAACTTGTGTTATATTTATGTCCCTTTTGGTTGACTGTACAATTTTGTACATATTACGCAGAATATAAGAACAGTAGGTACAGTCAAGAGCAGGTCGACCTTTACATATAGGACTTTGTACCATTCTTAAATTCTATGTCATAAGAGTCAAAATTGTACGGCAAGTGTAAAAGCTCAACGTGCTCCTGACTGTACAATTTTATGTAAAGTCTGCACACAATATTATAAAGAGTCTTAAATCAAATGATTTATGTAGTACTTTATGTTCAAAATTTCAAAGATTTCCTCAATTTTATTAGATTTATAAATCACTTAAATTATTCCCGTTAAAATACCCTCACTTCAATATTTATGATAAGAATTTCCTTAATGTTACCGTAAAAGTTCAATCGAGTTCAATAATGTATCGTATCGTCCGCATTAGAATACCACATTCGTTTATATACCTATTTATAGCTAGTATATGTATACAATGTATATATTCCTTTCAGTTCAACCTACCAACAGAACTACAGAATCTTACGAAACATTTCCTTTTTAGTGCCAATAACACGGTATTCGCTAGTTTTACATATTATACTATTGCAGTGTATATGTATTTATAATTTTTATTTATAGTTGTTAGGTCAACTAGCCATTCATATTTTGAAATTGATTTTTTGAAAGAAAAATTTCACCCCCTGGTGGGATTCGAACCCACGACCCCTCGATATCCGGCCGAGTGCTCGATATGAGTGGATTAAAAATTTTCTTTCAAAAAATCAATTTCAATAAAATTTACATTTTAGGGCTGTTTATAAGAATGTCATAACCCTTTTTCTGTCATATGGCAAGCAAACAAGCAAGCGGGCTATCTGATGGAAAGCCGTAATAATTACAGGGGCGCTACCAATGCCTGCCTGACGCTGCCTGATGCAAGAAAGATGTGAAGAGGGAGAAAAAATGAGTTGATATTTCGGATATCTCACTCGCCGAATGAAACCCATTGCTTCGCGTCGATATTCCGTGAGAGGATAGTACTTTCCAGGTCGAGCTAACGCATTTTTCTTACAAAGTATTATGTGAATTCAACATTTTTATTTACTTTAATTTGTATTTTAATAGTGCCTTTCTTTAGTTTAGTGCTTGCATTTTTATTAAACAAACAGGAAAATTGTTTTGAAATTAATGAGAAACAAATAATAAAACAACACCGTTTCGAGTTATGGCTCTCCGGCGCCATTTTTATTATGTGCTTGTGGAAAATAGTAAATACATTGTTAGGGTAACTTAGGGTTATTTATTTTGTGTGTATATTGCAGAAACACACGGCAGAGTTCCATCTGTTATTGTATTGATATTATATATATAATTTAAGTATTAAAAAAAAACTGAAAAAAATTGACGCGATATACAAGAGCCAGTACTTGCCTGCGCGTTACCATTTACCCTTTCTTAAGAATTTCAAACGTATAAAAATACTAAATCGATTTAGATTTTTAAATCTTTTATGATTTTCTCATTTTGTAATGTTTAAGTTTATCGACTTTAACTAAAAAAATCCCACCTGGGGCGGGTAGGTGAACTTTTACTTTCAAAAATATTTTCGAAATAAGAAATGGCTAGTTGCCTAACAACTATAAAAACCATCATAAATTGTATAAATAAATAGTATTACTATGGAGCTTTCTATATTGCACTGCTGGGATGCGAAACGGCAAAATTCTTGCAAACAAGCAAAACTACCACCAACTTGCACACTCACATTGGAATGTTGCCATGCATTAATGGTAGAAACTCCGAAATATTACATCCGGGACCTGAGCCATTCCAATATGGCGATTTTTGTACACATCCTTAAAATGGACCCGCGTTGGAACAAGTCCAAAGCCATAACCGCGTGTTTATTATAGGAATAGTATATCCTTGAGTAATGATAGTTATGTAGACTAGATAGATAAATAAATTAATATTCCTGGATATATTATTAAACTTTTCTACACAAATGTTTGTCTTGTGCTGTATTCCTCTGACTGATAATGATGACAAAAAATCTTGCGGCAGGCAAGATATAAAAAAAAAATTGGTGGTTGTGGTTGGCCCGTTTGAAGGACCACCTGATGGAAAGTATGTTTACTACCATGAAATCAGTATGAGGTTCAGATAATAATATATTTCTTATAAGTAAAATATTTTAATTAGTTATGTAAAGTAATGTAAAAAACATTGCCAAAAACATTGTAAAAACAGAAATCGTAGCGAAATCCAAGTAGTTTCTCAAAGAATGAAACCTTATTTCAAAGCTTCTACGAATGTAGCAACGTGCTACGAAACCGCTACGAAGTGCTACAAATGTTATGTCTCATCGTAAACACTCTTGTTTGAGAAACGTTATTTCTATTGTATTTAAATATAGTAAGTAAACTTACGAATTTAGATTGTGTTCTACTAATGTTTCGTTTTCATAAGCTTTTGGTTCATTGACATTTCCGCGTAGTAACCATGGTACGTTATTTCTGAAATAAACAATTTCATTTGTCAAAGCCGTAATTCGTTGTAGTATATATAACAATATATTTAAAATAATTGTAATTAAATTGTTTTTAATGAAAAAGATGTATGTATGTGTCTAAAGAAAGTATAAAGGCTTAAATCCTCTCTCTGAATAAACGATATGACTTAGCAGATTTACAATGTTTCACAATAATATAATAGCTAGCCGTAAATACAACGAAGTTACTTCTGTACAGTCGGGTCCACGTTGAGCTTTACACTTGCCGTACAATTTTGGCTCTTATGACATAGAACTTAAGAATGGTACAAAGTCCAATATGTAAAGGTCGACCTGCTCTTGACTGTACATTTCGTGCCGTAATGTTATGTAGCCTATAAACTGCCTCCAGAATTGGACTGTTCAATGAAAATCTTTTCAAATTACGATTGTAGAACTAAAAATGTTTGATAAAAAGACGTTTGTGCAAGTGTGCGTTCATTGTTCTCCACAAAAAAATCATCATCATCATCTCAGCCACAAGAAGTCCATTGCCGGACATAGGGCTCCCCTATAAATTTGTAACAAAAAATATATTATAGGTACTAGCTGCTGCCCGCGGTGCTACCCACGTTTTATTAATAATATTTGTGGGATGCGTATTATCAAATCATACATGTATATGTATTCGACGTATGATAATGTCCTTTGGGAGCAACCCTATGTATATTTCAGATTTGGTACATGTTGACGTAACCCTATAACGAAGGTATTTGCATAAAATAATGATGGCTTGTTCCGTCATCTGATATTCATATCTATAAATGTATATGAAAGGAGATTTCTGAATGACTACCGATCGGGCTGAAATGCTCCCACTTCGGCCTACTTCGGACACTGGGAATGTTATATCATACGGGAAACTGAGACTCTGTACACATGCACACGTGTTGGCTTCTTCTCTTTAAAATTTCTCGACAATTTCTTAGGCCGCGTGATCATAGGAGAAGTCGTGTTAGTGAAGTAGCTAATATCACTCTCTTGATCTACTAATCCAATCCATAGATTCCTTACGACCTAAAAGAAGGATAAATACATCATTTACAATACTAGTAAGATTTATTTATTAAGTAGGCATCGCGTCATCTGCGTTGTTAAATAACTTGAAATTAATGTTTCTTATTAAGTTGCCTAGGTAGTTGGTTATGCAACGTAAAAGCAGGAGTAAAAACAAGACACGCGGCATCGGGGTGACCTAAAACTGCAGGTGCCAGCTTCATGCCAACTTCGTTGATGTGAGGTCTAATTGATACGCTTTAAGAGAGATGAACCATACATACTCTCATGATGTTAATAATATGATCCATACATGAATAAAAATCATATCAACTCTCAAATTCATCTTCGCACTGCTGGGATACGTGTCATCCTTCAATGGAAGGGAATCGTACTCTGCCACGCCGCGACAACAGCCGGGTCTGACGACAGCGGGAGATCCGTGCTTTCCGAAACAAGTTAAGCTGCTTGGCGTCTACTCTCCTTCCTCTCTCCCTGCTGTTGGATGGTTGTGTTGATATGACGAAATAAAAATTTGGATATGATAAAAATCGCCTTTGCTTGTGATTTGAGACCCGCAACGCCAAGTTTCAACTAGCCCAGTGTTTGCTTTCGTTAATTGTCGGAGGTTCTACCTCAGTGTTTGAGGGCTTCTTGGTAGGTCAAGCTAGTGAAAGCATAGATTACGCGTACTACGGATGTCATATCAAAATAATTCTTGACAAGAATTTTTCGAAATAAATAAATTAGAAATCTGAATAATTAGAAAATTTTAATTTCGCCAGACCGCCACCCAGGAGATCCCGGGTTCGATCCCCGGTCGGGTCATGATGGAAAACGAACTTTTTCTGATTGGCCTCGGGTCTTGGATGTTTGTCTATATATGTATTTGTTATAAAATATAATATCGTTGAGTTAGTATCGTGTGTATAAAAAAAACAAAACAAAATAATATCTTTACGTACAAGTAAAAAGAACGAGCTAGATTAGTGAACAGATAATTCTTTATACGTTATTAAAAGGATAAATTTTTAAAGTTACGTCTTGAAATGGTTGAACGGATGAAAAACCTTATTTTCTTAATTTCCGTATGATTGGATTCTGTACATGCGTCTCCTAGTGTGTTTTTTTTTAATAATGTAAAAGTTTTTATACTTGTTTTTTGGAGACTTTTCGACAGCACAAAATTACAAAAATTAATATAAAGTTTTTAAGACACGATAAAGCAATTTTTAAGAAATTTTTAGCAAATTTTTAGCCAGCAATTTCGAAAAAGGCCTAGATATTAAGGTTGTAAAGCAGATATTCTCAAGTCTTACCTTATATTCAGGCTGTGGATGTGTTTACATCGTATCGTACATTTCACAAGTGATACTGATGTCAGCATATCTTGGGAGTGACGTTTGGAACCCTGCCAGCTAGCCACGAACATCCATCTAGTGACGTTGCATGATGTTAAGCCTTGTGCAGTATTTCAGTTTATATACCTACTTAAAGTAAATTATTTTCTTATATACTAAAGTCTTTTTTCTTATAAATAACTTATATATTTCTTGACAATTCGGTGGTGCGTTTTATAGTGTAGTAGTTCTTACCTTCGGCACCAGAGCTCGCGGTTGTGTTTGTTCTGGAGTCTGGGTTTTGTTTTTCTAAATGACTCCCTGTCGAAGGGTGACCCCGGACCCGTATTCCTGCAGTGGGATGATTATGGGTTGATAAGATGATAATGATGGATGACATAAAAAAAGTTTTAAATCATTTAAAAAACATCTAGTTAAGAATAACATCCAAAAATTGTTTTCAGTTTTGAAGCCATTCTTTAAAGAAATATTTAGCTTTATTGGAACAAATCCAAACTTAAGAAAATTTGCAATGAAAAGGATATGTTTCCGAGGCTTGTTAGTAGTTCTCAATTCTCTGAACTGGCAGCCGTTACGGCTGGTCAATGAACTTGCGAAACCATAAATTTAATTCATGAGCAATAACTCTGGAGTTACTTATCAGAAAGTGATTTTGTGCCAAATCTTTTGCATGCTCAATCTGATTTAGGGTTTTACCACTCGCTGTTAATCTCCTATCTGTCTGATAAATTGTTCTATGATTTTGATAGGGTTTTGTAATTTTTTCCTGGCAGAAAAGCTGTCGATTGAAATGGGTAAACGGTCAGCAGAAAACTGTAAGCAAAGAAGACTGCAATCGTCCCCAATGAAAAAACCATGATGATGGCAATATTATGGGCCTATGCAGTGCAATGGAAACGCTGTCGAAACGCAACAAACTGTATAGATACTAGCTATTTTTACTAGAAACCGCGAAAACAAAAAAAGAAAATCAGTTTGCCAAAAGTACTAACCATCTCTACTACAAAAAAAAAAGTGTAACTACAAAGACGTATTTTCAAAAGTCGAATAAAAAAAAGTAAATTGTAGTCGTTGCCAATATACAACCTTTTGTCAAGTAGCGTAACATAGAATGGCCTGCCGGTTCGCGTTGCTATAAATTTTTCAGTCGAACCCCCACGTCTCCCTTCGTACAGTTGCCAATAAAAGTTGACGTCTCTGTACGTTTTCCAGGAGAGTTATGGCCAGTGTTGCGTCACCTTATAGTGTTGATTTATTTGTGTTCGTATGTTTGTTCGTTGTTAAATGTATCGAGTGTTATTCTGCCGAAAGAGTTGTTTTTTTACGTTTATAGGGTTATAATTACTAAAACTTGTTATTAAGAAAGTTGGTAGTGGAAAAGACACCATTAATGGCCCAATAGGAGAACCAATACACTAGCATAGTCTATCTATGCATTTTCTAGGTTTCTAGGTTCTAGATTCGCGGCGCATAATGGGAGAAAAATCTTAATATTTTTCCAAGTAATCTGTTTTCTGATAAAATCCGGATGAGCTATCTCTTAGATAACTTTGACAGTTTTTATATGCTGCTAAGTACTTAAATGAATAAAAAATAATTCTAATCTTTATTTCGGCTTTTCTTTTAACGTGATTCTACAATACGCAACTTTAGAAAGCACGTAAAAGTTTGCATGACTAAAGAATGGGTGTACCAGAATCTCATGGCATTTAAAAAAAAAAGTATTGATTTGACGGGTGACACATGTCATTGCCATATATATATATTTTTAAATGCCATGAGATTCTGCCACACACATTATTGTACGTACATGCTCTATGATTTTAATAAATAAATACGTAAATCCAAGTTTTTATCGTTTCGATAAGCCGAAGTTTTGTGAATAAAATCCGTGTAAAGTTTTTTATTACTCTTAACGTCGTCGTTACGTGACTGTAGATGTCAGGTGTTTCATATCGTATAATAAAACTATGAATTCCATATTCTCTCGTTTCTTGGTATTGTTTCTCATCTGCTTGGAATCACTTTATACCCCGAGATATTTTTGTGGTGATTTGTGTGAGCGCCGGCTTAATTTTATTTCAGTTTTGTTTTTCAATATTCCACATTTCAAAGATTTATGTTTATGTATGGCAGTTTATATATCAGATTACGTGTGTACAAATCCGTATTGAGTTTCCGTGCTATCATAGATTGTTTGTTGTAGAAACTTTTTTGTCACAGGTGGCCATTTTCAACTGCCGTCTGCTATATAAGCTTGTGGTATTGCCAGCCGTTCGATAGCGTTTTAAAACTAAATTCGGCCTAGCGAGACACATTAGGGTAGCGTAGGGATCATGCTAGAAACTTACAATTATACTTTTTATTGTCCATTGATTTCGTCGTCGAAATCGATGAGGAGGACTCTATAAATTTGTGATACGAAAAACAATTGACTATTCCAAAAAGAATTTACTTCGATTTAAACTATGTTAGTAGAATTCTTCTGTCGCAAGTTGCCGAGAAAGAATAAAAATTCCTTTTTCACAACTGGTTGCGAAACTCAGTTGCCATGGCGGCCGAAAGGGTTAGTAGGAGTTAAATTGTATCCAGAACAGATAAATAACTAAAAGACTCTCCGTCATGACACAATTTCCACTAAGCTTGTCGCTATATATGGAAACCTTTTTGTGCAGCTGTTCACGTACTAATGCCTAATGTTGTTTGCAGTGTATTATTGTTAAAACTTGTACCGTGTGTAGCAGTTAACAAGTAGATATTCTATTTGAATACATGTATTTATTCCAAAACAAATGATAAATTGTCCCTATATATTTATTTATTTTATTTATTACTCATTTAAGCGGTTATATAACTGAAATATTGTTACAAAATACACAAAAACCAAATTTCCACCTGTCGTGCGACTATGCTGTATACAAATTTATTCTAGCGTTTTGTTCTGCTGTCAAATGCAGTTATACACAATATTGATTGTCAATATTGCTCGTTGGGCGTTCTCGTCTACCAACTGTTGTGTTGTTTACCAAACTCTTATTAATTGTCAACAAACTGTTATTGAATATGGAAATTGTTGTTTTATTGCCTATCCTATATCATATCAAACTATAAGTAAATATTGTACTGTACATAGTTCACGTAGTATCGAAATCTCACTAACGTCGACGTAAAAATGTACAACTCTAATAGCGATCATTTGTTTGAAACCGATACCGATAGCTTCGTATCTTGTGAAGTATGAATAATAGTTCTTAATTTGTTTTGTAAAACATCATTAATTAATGTCATTATTTTGTTCACAGGTTCAGGGAAGTCATACACCATGATGGGGGCACCGGGGGCTGATGAGGGCGGCATCATCCCCAGGCTATGTAACGCACTGTTTGAAAGAATCGCAAAACAACAATCGCCGCCTGCACTCACATACAAGGTATGTACGGGACTAGCCCACCACACATTCTCACCGCGGTATCTCCTGTAAAGCCAGGATCAACAACGGCGACCTAAGATTGACAAAAAGCAATGAACTTTATTGGCGTCCCGTTGGAGAAACTACAGCTGTCTTGGAACTCACAATGAATATAATCAGAAAGCAATTTTAAAACCATTTGCCTCTTTAGCAACTACATAAGACAGTAACACAAATTAGGCATGTTATGTCGATAGACTGTGGTATCGGGCTTTACTTTATTTACCTCCTTTTTTTTTTTTTTTTTTTTTCTACCACACAGGTGGCAATCAAGCATACGGTCGGCCTGATGGTAAGCCGTCACCGTAGCCTATAGACGTTTGCAATACCGGGGGTATCACTCACGCGTTGCCAACCCTCCCAACCCCCCAAGTGGAGCTCTGGAGACCTTACTCACCGTAGGAACACAACATGGCCGAGACCAATGCTATTTGGCTACGATCTTCTGTAAGGTGGAGGTCCTTCCCCAGACGGGCTGCTCCGATTTGAGCGGATTATCCGCTGTGCCCTACCTCTCTTGTTAAAAAGAGCCAGGCTATTGTCAAATTGCTACCTCTAACAGGCCATTCATGTCGAATTATTATGAAATGGGCGTGCACGACCGGGGAAGTACCACCCTCTCACAGAATATCGACGTGAAGCAGCAATGCGCTTCGTTCGGTGAGTGAGAGATCCGGAAGCCCAACTCCTTCCCTATCCCCTCTTTCCCCCGTCTTCTTCCCTTCCTCCTTCCTTTCATCCAACCCCCTTGGTGGACAACGCATTGGTAGCGCCCCTGGTGTTACTGATGTTCATAGGCGGCGGTGACCGCTTTCCATCAGGTGGCCCGCTTGCTTGTTTGTCTGCTGTATGACATAAAAAAAGGAATAGTAGGATAAAAAAATGACGTACAAAACTATTTTCTGTAATTCTACTTGCAATATATATATACTAGATGCTGCCCGCGGTGTTACCCGTGTTTAATTTTATGCACAGCAGCGACATCTATATTAGATTTTTGACCAAATCGTACAAAAATCGCGTACTTTTCGGGATAAAAATTATCCTATGTGTTAATCCAAGGTATCAGCTACTCATCATAATAATTGGCCGAGCCATTTGAGCGTGAAGAAGTAACAAACATACACACAAACTTTTGCCGTTATAATATTAGAAGGATTTATTTATGAAATTACTAAATTAATTTTTCATGTCTTCACAGGTGGAAGTTTCATATATGGAGATCTACAATGAGCGTGTTCACGATCTATTGGACCCAGAAACCACGAGGCGTTCGTTGAGAGTGCGTGAACACGTAGTCCTTGGACCGTACGTGGACGGGCTCTCACAGTTAGCTGTTACATCATTTCGGGTATGGGTAGAAATAACAAAAAATGTATTTATGTTATAAATATGAAGGTTTGTTTGTTGCACAATCATGCAAAAAAACACAAAATATCGCGTTCCTCCGGGTTTCGAACCTAAACTGAGCTGCGGGAAACACATGAAAATAATCAGAATGTTGCAACAAATGTTTATTAATTCGATCACCCATATCTTTATACCAAATTATCTTTATTAGATTTATACCAAATCGAATAAATAAACTTTAGAGGATAAATATTCAATATAGGATACATTGTATGATTTCGCGGCATAGATGTGATGCGAGCAAAGCCACGGGCACAGCTTATAGTCTACTAGTATTTGTGGAAAAAAAAAACAGTGCCCAAGTTATATAAGACAGGAAAAGGTAAAGCTCTCCCTCGCTAAATATTTTTGCTGAAAAACGTGCGACACTAAAATTGTGCCTAAAAGAATTTTATTTCCCACGAAAGTTATTTCACTCAGAATTTAGGTCGTAATGAAGATATAGAGATTCGCAATTAAAAGGTCTGAAATATTTTGAAAAGCTACTAAACAGAAGAAAAAGTAATTATAAAAACAAACAATCTTAAAATGAATTGCATGAATTCATTTTAAAACACATTAAATCTTAATTAAGGAAGAAAAAAAGATAAGTATGTGACTTAATGTGCCATTAACTTTTTTTTGCGTAACTCACTGTTAGTTTTATAACAGTAAAACATAGTCTAGATATACGCAATAAAGCCTCTTGATTGCCTCTATTCTTAGCCATTTTGAAGGTCCTAAGAGGATACGTGAAGCAATTTAGACCCTCACTAAATCTCCAAATAACAATATAAAAATATGAGCTGAAAATGAGAGGAATTATTTATGGAAATCCAACGGACGTTACCGCTACAAAAATTGCTTCGCCCCAGATTAAATCGTTGTTCCTTCGAAGATCGGGCCTGATTGGATGTACAACTTTATATTACAAACTTAGAAGTTATTTCATCACGAAGGCCCGAGGTCAAAGTCATTTCTACAAGCTTGGATGATTAAATTTATTTAGGTAGTTTCACGTTAAGTAGAGACGGTTATGGTTGGTAAAGATATCATGTGCAGTCAGCCATATTGCTGTAAGACCACCGGTTTTTTTCTTATTACATTATTGGCAGGCAAATGTCAATGAACATACAGCCAAGTCTTCAGGTAGTATTTTAAATGAAAAACATTTTATTGAAGACTAGCGAAACCCGCGCAACTTCATTTGCGTGTATCCCGCTTTCCCGTGGGAATTTTGCAATGTATACTTAAAAATCCTCCCCTTGAATCACTCTATCTATTAAAAAAAACGCATCAAAATCCGTTGCATAGTTTCAAAGATTTAAGCACACAATATAGGGACACACAGACACACAGACAGACAGCCAAAGCGATTTCATTCTATACTATGTAAAGATATGTCGAAGCCTAGTCTTCAATAACAATTTTACATAATGTCCGGTATTCGTACGACATTCTTCCTCTTCTTTTTATTATTGGCAACCACCTCTGACTTAAGAATTATTATTATCAATTTTTTTACAATTTATTTATTTTACTTCAATAGTGTAGCCTAGTTATGTTGTCACATTAGTCTTTAATGTATTCGTGTTTCTAGATCCTAGTGGATTTATAACTTGATTATATTTGCTCGTTGGTTTAATTTAAGTTAAAAACCTCATTAGTATCCAGTATCATTGCTTTTCGATGTTTCGTTTTGTTTTTCAGTAATTCTCTTGGAAATTATATTTACGCAGGCGAAGTTGGCAAATTAGTACCTATCTTGATTCATAAAATACCAATTTATTTTATTGATCCGAGTCAATCGATTCATTTGGGTACTGGCAGGTGCCTGAGGCTCAAATAAAGGTATTTGTTCGTTTCCAACGGACCCGTTCGCATCAAGGCTGCTTAAGTTTGACAAGGGCAAGATTCCTCGAATCGTCACGCCTCGAGGCTTAACGGCATTTCGGGTCAGAACTTTGTTGTACGACACTGAACGAAAATGATACTAATATTATAAATTCCAAAAATAACTGTCCGTCTGTGTAAAGTCTGTTTTATCTTTTAATAGCAGACGTATTTCCCGTGCAGACTGGTTATTTCCGTAGGGGATTCCAGAAACCTTCACCCCTAACACCCCTTGGGCTTCTATTAACACTGTCGCGTCTCGCGTCGGATAGATTCTTGGTATATCAATGGTGTAAATTGAGATTATTAATTTATAAAATATGGGCTCGTACAAAATCACATGAAATTTTATTTTACTAAAAAGGTATAGTTAGTGAGTTATTTTTTAACAGATTTTGAAAATTCTATTTCCAATAGAAAACCGCGTTACGTATGAGTGTCATAGGTTATATTTATAATGTAAAATTTCGTCCGTTTAGGTCCAGATTTTATCCGAACATATAAAAAAAAAAAGCTTTTTTATAAATGTCTCCAATGAAATTAATCATGAGAGAGAGAATACATTGAAAAGATGGAAGGTACAGTCACCTCCATAAATATGTAGTCACTTTAGTACCTTGTCACTATAACATTGTTGACATCTTCACTCAAATGTCTTAAGTAATTGAAATAAATAAATATATAGGGACAATTCATACAGATTGAGCTAGCCCTAAAGTAAGTTCGAAACTTGTGTTATGAGATACTAACTCAACGATATTATATTTTATAACGAATACATATATAGATAAACATCCAAGACCCGAGGCCAATCAGAAAAAGTTTGTTTTTCATCATGACCCGACCGGGGATCGAACCCGGGACCTCCTGGGCGGCGGTCTGGCGTGGTAATCATTACGCCACGGAGGTCGTCAAATGATATACGAAAGTGACAAGGTACTAAAGTGATTACATATTTATGGAGGTGACTGTACGTGTGTTTAGAGGGTTGCCAAATCAACTGAAGTTCTATGAGTAATTTGCTATGTGCTGAAACTGTTTCATCAAAGCCTCAAAATATGTTATCAGGTCACGTAAACAGCCGCCATTTTAAATCACACGAATGATAAACATTCAGTGGGCGTCGGAATTGGAAACACCTGTCCCCATTTCTTTTGGGACACGAGTGAAAAGGATTCACGATAAATATGTACAATCTGTTCCGATGTATTTATTGTAGGTATAGTAGGTGAGGTGTACCTACGTAAAGGCCTAAAAAGCTTTTAGTTTGTTAGCCAAATTTTAAGTGGTATGACGGTAGGACCTATTTAGTAACTAGTAGAGGGTTTATCAAATTGACTAGCAGGACCGGGAAAGTACCTTTAACGTTTGCTTGTTTGCCTGCGATATGACATAAAAAAAATAATGGAAACGTTTGTTTGTTTCTATACTTTCTATAATATTAGTAGAATGATGCTAAAATGTCACCTATTCAAATTATAACATCCTATTATTATCACATTTCTTGTTACTGTTCTATGAACACACTTTGTTAGGTACTGTTTTTATTCTGTATTCTTGCGTTGAATTAATCGCAGTTCTTGCGTCGCCAGTACGTAGTCGACGACGCAGGAACAGCGACGAATTCAATCAAACGTGTTGTTTTTTGCATTATTTCAATAAAGTATGGTTTTACAAGTGTGTGCACAAACACACTTTTTTGTACACATACAATTTTTTGCATCGGGTAAAAATAATGTCATCGCAACTCTAATAACTACGTTGTCCCATCGATCTTTTTATAGAATATTGGAGTTAGGTTGACTGAGTAGCCGTATCGTGCCTTTTGACATAAATAATTCATAAATCTTGAATAGATTGTCTTAAAGGTCGACGGAGACTCGAAAAGAAAGCGACAGCGTTATTAGGTTAGTTATTTTAAAAGACAATGGTTCTTTGGATTTTCCATTTAGTTCTCTAGTGTCTGGATAATAGTGAAATACGAAGTTATTTAGATATTTTAGGAATTTTCGGTTTTATTTGACAAATGTTTCACTTTTGATATTCCAATTGCTTGTTTTCTTATTACTTTGACAGTGACAGACATAATTTTGTGCAACTCCATTTGTTACTGTAAGGATAATGTGGCATTCTAATGATGAAACAATTTTTGAAATCGGACCAGTATTTTTTGAGTTCTCTCGTATTAAATAAAGATAAGTACACATTTACAAACCTTTCCTCTTTGCAATATCGGTATCATATATATTTTGTATGAATAGAAATAAGTACAATCCTTTTGAGCTCTTCAATTGAATATCAAATTAAATAAACCACCCTTTGATAAAAAAATTATTACGTTACAGCACGTTAAGCAAACTGTCGAGCATATTGCATCGATCATTCAATTCTCAATTGGGCATGGATCGTGAGATTGAATTTCCCTTGTATTCAGCTTCCAGTGAAATGGGTACAGTTTTCAATGATGTAATATTATTGTATGGTATATTTTCAATACATTTAAGATATAATACAGGACAGTGATAACCCAGTTTAACCGACTCGTCTCGTTCGTTCAATCGTGTACCTGCATATAATCATGTACCTGCATATAACACTAGGTAGGTTAATATGATACGTTTTTATAGTTAATCACTTCATCGGCAGTGATGGAAATCATTCTTATGGGATCATGCATGTACTCGAAAGTTATTAAGTAATATACTTACTTAGTTTTTTAATATAAATTCTTATAGGAAAATGGAGAAAAATACAATTTTCCGGATCGTCAAGTTTCTTGTGAAATCACTATAATATGGACAAAGTCGAGAGCAAGTATATTATAAATGTAAGCAGGTACAAACAAGCATATACCTGGTATATAAATGGTTAATCGTATTTCAAAGTTTGCAACTAAACAAATTAAATTCAATACAGCTCGGAACACTTGAAAGTTGGCGCACATTCGAGTTCCGCCGTCAATGAAAACGGTAAATAGCTACTCGAACTTATGTAGTTACTGTACTTGTATCAAGGCTAAGGCTACAGGTAAACAGGGCTACAGATTATGCGATTTCATTTGATATTAAATTGATTTCTTTCGGCAACCCGTCGGGACTTAAATTGTATCTACTAAATGTCAAGAGAAATATACTGGCCATCTACTATTTCGTGCTGTTAAAAATAAAATAAAAATAGAATATTACTGGCCAGTAACATTATTTAAGACAAGCCCACCACACATTACCACCACTGTGTCTCCTGTGTAGCCAGGATCAACAACGGCGACCTCAGATAGACAATAAGCAATAAAGCTTATTGACGTCCCGGAGAAGAAAACTACAGCTGTCTTGGAACTCACAACGAATTTAATCAGAAAGAAGATAGTCGGAGTAGGAAGTATTTAAAGGATTTCCCTCCTTAACAACTACGTGAGAAACAGCAATTTGAAGCAAAAGGCATTATACCCTAGAGAGATGGCAAATCAAGTGAGGCTCAATTGCCGAGCACCACGGTCTATTGTTATATTACTATTGGGACCTAATGGTATGAGCTGTTGTTTACTATTTTGATTGCAATAATATGTATTGTAAAACCTTCTAAATGCCTGATAATTCTCTCTGCTTGCTACGAGATCAGAATAATAAATAAATGGCCAGTAACATTATATAAACCTCTTTTATTAGATTCTACTACATACGAATTCAAAAGACACTGGCTGTGAATAGAAAGAATATTAAAAAATACTGCCACTAAAATTTAAATTTCTCGGATGTTCTTTTTGTCAATAGATAGACGAAAAAGTTCAAATTCTATCTATTAGCCAAAATAAAATGAAAATATGACAAAGCAGTGAATAACTAATCCCTCGCCAAACTACGTTAAACGTATTATTAAGAGGTAGTCTTAACTTTTCTTGGTTTTTTCATATTTTATTCCTAGTGAAGCATGCCATTACTTGTTCTGAATTGAAGCTTAACTCAAAGGTAGTTACGTAAACAGGGGCTCCTGCTTGGGTAATAATTTAATATATTAATTCATTTCGCCTTTGCCGTTTTTCGTATGCTTGTTTATTTATTGTACAGTGTTGAAATTTGGCTAATTTTAGCATTTTCTCATAAATAATGGTATGCGAGATGCCTAACATTGCTGCTTTTCCATTAGGTATGACACAAAAAATTTTGTTTTCAAAGTCCAAACATATTTTAAAATCAATGGCACGTTAAGGTAGGAGAACACTTGAGAATTAATTTAGGATTAAGATTAAAATATGTATCTGCAATCGGCTTTGGGGGCTCAAATTTTCATACATGTTGTATCTGTGGCAATATGATGATTTTGCGTGATTGAATAACAAACTTTCAAATTTAATAATAATATGCAGTGAAATAAATCGTCTTGAAACTTAGCATAATTACAAATTTGTAATACCGGTAATATTTTTCTTACAGGACATCGACAATCTTATGACAGAAGGCAACAAATCCAGGACAGTTGCAGCGACGAACATGAACAGCGAATCGTCGCGTTCACACGCAGTTTTCAGTGTAGTTCTTACGCAAACTCTGTGTGATGCTGCGACTGGTGTCACGGGTGAAAAAGTCGCACGATTATCGCTTGTCGATCTAGCCGGGTCAGAACGCGCGGTCAAAACTGGAGCTGTGGGCGATCGGCTGAAGGAAGGATCAAATATTAATAAGTAAGTGTGATTAGTAGTGATTGTATTTTGTTAAGGCGTTAAGACCTCTTAAGTTATTAATTTGTCTTTTTTTTAAAGTCATAGCCCAACCGCTGGGCTAAAGGCACTTTCCTGCGCTTGTCTAGTTATTAAAATTTTATTTTATTTTCTTTATCTGTGTTTCACGTTCCTAACGACGAAATCATTTCAATTTTAAATACTCCTATCTCATATTGTAATTTTACATTAGTATTTCCCCCTGTGACTCTGACGAGCTTCATTGTTTACTGTCAATCTGTGTCCGTCGCTTCTAAACCAGGAGATAATATATGGTAGAATAAGTATATCTTGTTGCAGATATTTGTACTATTTGTCCCAGAAACGACCACTAATTGAATGCCCCTAAGGTCGACATGTTGCACTTGACGTGTGGTCGATTGTACGCAATCAATCAATATAGATTACCAGTAGGCGTCCAACTAATCTGTGCAATCCGTTCACTCTATTGAGTGTCCATATTATTTGTAATTCATTAGGATTAAAAAATAATTGAAGATAGTAAATTTGTTTCTTATAAGTAAGGCAAACAGGCAGGACGCCAGAAGTGGTAGCTACTGGCTCGCGACAGACAGTTTTAAGACGTTTTTAATACGAAAATAAACCCAGGCAGGTATCTGTGAAATTTGTGTAGGATTTATTATAATTACAGTTTATTATTTCTGTATTTTCCAGGTCATTAACAACGTTAGGGTTGGTAATATCTAAACTGGCGGATCAATCTTCAGGGAAGACCAATAAAGACAAGTTCGTACCATACAGAGACTCTGTACTAACATGGCTACTAAAAGACAACCTTGGAGGCAACAGCAAAACTGTTATGGTAAGTGTTACCCAATAAACAACTCTATATTAGGGTGATTAGGGTATATTTTTAAATAGAATTTTAATTAGTTGATATTATGTGAGTATGACAATCAAGTCCTATCCGATAAAATTCTATAAGGTAATGTTATGCATTTCCTGATTATAAAAAGTGTTTTGTATTTTGCCATGATAACCAAAAAGGATCAAGCAAAAAGTTTTTGTCAAAAATATTTTTATAAATGTTCTTCTTTTAAATGTTCGATTAATTATAATTCATGAACAAGAAAAAACAAATGAAGCCAAAGAAAAATATTGTAATTTGAAATGTTCGATTAATTAAGAAGAAGAAAAAACGAATGAAAGTCAATAAAAATATAGTAAAAAATATTGTTATATATTCTTATATATTCCACAAATGTAGTTGTTATACATGTATATATTTTATGTATATTCAATTTCACATTCGCCTATATAATTCTGAGTACTGCTGCGCCACCTACCTATTCTTTATCTTTGTTCTTTTTCTAACTGGTTGCCTGGAAGAAATTGCCTAGCGATAAGGCCGCCTATTGTACTTTTGTTAATGTTTATTTTCTTTTGTATTTTATGTATATTTTGGTGCAATAAAGAGTATTTATTATTATTATTATTATTGTTTCGTGTTAGGGAAAATAAAAAAAAAAGTGATTGGAAGACAGCTCTAGACATAGACAGAAAGACATACCTATTTGTAACAAAATACATGCAATACGCACACAGAGCGGAGACCTTTTTGGTACTAAACAATTAGAATATTGTATTTTTATGTATTTTAAATAAATCAATGTAACACAAACAGGTAGCGACAGTATCGCCAGCCGCGGATAACTATGAAGAAACTCTGTCTACTCTACGATACGCGGACCGAGCGAAACGTATCGTGAACCATGCTGTGGTCAATGAAGATCCAAACGCGAGAATTATTCGGGAGTTGCGACAAGAGGTCGAGGCTCTCAAGGAGATGCTTAAACATGCATGCACAAACACGGTAATATTTTATTAGTTTCTTTACATGAATTGACCATTTTGACCCATTTTTACTCGTTTTATACATATAAATACTACCGTTTTTGCGTGAAAGAGAAACGAACATCCATAAGAAAATTGTGAGATCGTTGATTAGATCGAAACTTTTCTTTCTTTGCAAAATTATTTAGTCTAAACAAAATCACATCCAATTTCCATAAAACCCTGTCAATCCTAATGAATTAGGAAAGACAACTAGTTTCTGAAAAGCATTTTAATTATATTTTAACTGTGTAACAAATAAACGTAGTAAACGAGTGTATTAGTTATTCACTGTTGTGTCACTCTCTTTCTTGATGAGAATTAAATGAAGTGTGAAAGTGACAAAACATTGTAACTTATACTACGTTTATTTGCAACACAGTGAGTCTCAAGCTCTCTTTTTGTTCTTCTTTACTTTGACAATGACAGCCATATTATTATGTGTCATTAACTGTAATTTTCCAGGGGTCACCTGTGGGCGAAGACGTGCACGAACAATTGGCGCAGAGTGAACATCTAATGAAGGAAATGTCTAGAACATGGGAAGAGAAACTCGTTGAAACTGGTACGTAATATTTTTTTGTCACTTAGTTGACAAACAAGCATACGGCCCGACTGATGGTAAGCAACATGGACTGATGGAAGGTATCACGTGTCGCCAACCCGTTGCCATTCCACTGCAGGGATACGGGGTCTCCCTACAATCGAAGGGGACTAAAGCGTACTCTGCCACGCTGCTCCAATGCGGATTGGCAGAGGCCGTTTTCAAGCTGCCCGAAGGCCACCGACTTGGCTTAACGACTGTCATCTACCGATAACAGCCGGGACCGACGACTCGATATAACGCAACCTATCCAAATACTGGCTAAGGTCGACGTCGCTTGACTTGCGTGTTAATATTAGAGTGCGACACACAACGACGCGATCGAGCTCCTTTGCTATGTAGGTGTTTAGTTAAGACGAAATTGATGTTGAATAACTTGAAAAATATTTAAAAACAAATTGTAAAATTACAGGTCGAGTACAAAGCGAACGGCAACACGCTTTAGAAAAAATGGGTATAAGTGTGCAAGCCAGCGGAATCAAAGTGGAGAAGAACAAATATTACTTGGTGAACTTGAACGCGGATCCCTCGCTAAACGAGTTATTAGTCTACTATTTGAAGGTACATTTTTTATATTTTTATTTAAAAACATATGTATTATTATGTATGCTATATAAGCGACATAATAGTTGTGTCTATTCTATAGATAAGGGGTAAGACTAACATCCTTTTCTCCAAACAAAAAAATCAGTCTTTATGCAGAAATAGTATCCCCTATTCTTGAGATGAAATCAATGATTAATATGATAACTTTTGTTTGTTTTGTCTAATGCTTTGTTGAATAGTATTAGTTATGGATGCTGCCAAAACTATAGTCCGGCAATCTCGTGCGCGACCGTCCCGCGGGGTGACAGACGGTGGCGGGGACGAGGTACCTAAGATGTCAGCGGGTAGCGGGTGGTGTAGCGGGGAAGGGAAACGCGTGCATCGCGCGTCAAATACGGCAGTCTCGGCTACGCTACCTCGTCCCCGCCACCGTCTGTCACCCCGCGGGACGGTCGCGCACGAGATTGCCGGACTATAATTACTTAGCCAAATAAAATCATATAGCTTTCATTATCAATAGTATGACTTAAGTAATGTTTTTTTTATTTCAGGATCGAACTCTCGTCGGAGCAGACAGCGCAGCAGATATCCAGCTATCCGGTTTAGGCATCCAACCTCACCATTGTTTACTGCTAGTCGAAGGTGGCGGGTTACATATGGAACCAGTAGGTGGCGCCAGATGTTTCGTCAACGGCACCCCAGTAGTGTCAAGAGTGAGACTTGGACATGCCGATAGGATACTCTGGGGAAACCATCACTTCTTCAGAGTCAATTGTCCGAAAGCTGCCGGTATGTTTTTTTTTCTGGCAACTATTTCTCTTGACTGGCAAGGAGATAGTTAAAGTTTTTAATATTAAAATGAAATTTTAGTAACACTAGAAAAAATTACTACTAACAACTGGGTCTTTGTTAACTTGAGTAAAGAAATATTTAGTATTTATTATTAAAAGATTTTATTTTTATAATAAATCTATACTAATATTATAGAGAGGAAAGGTTTGATTGTTTGTTTGAATTGAATAGGCTCCGAAACTACTGGACCGATTTCAAAAATTCTTTCACCAGTAGAAAGCTACATTATCAGGGAGTGACATAGGCATAGCTTTTCCCGAAATTCAATGTGGTTCCCACGGGAACGGGTCCGGAACTTCACGCGGACGAATTCGCGGGCAAAAAAGCTAGTAAATAATAATTCGTTAATTAGTGGACTTTGTTCATCTTCAATAACCTTACTGCTGCCGAAATTCTATAAAAATTTAGGATTTTACAAAATAAATTGTAACTATTTGTAAACTCTTGATCAGCCCTTTTTAAGAAATATCTTTGTAAATAAGTTTCTTATGTTTATTATAGAATATTAATTCTATTTTTTTCAATACAGCGGCGTTAGCATCAGAGCCACAGACGCCCGCGCAACCAATTGATTACAACTTCGCTCGGGACGAGATTATGCTGAATGAACTAAGCAATGATCCCATACAAACGGCTATTTCGAGGCTCGAGAAACAACATGAAGAGGATAAACAAGGTAAGAGCAATGTTTTTGTTTATAAAAAAATAGATATTGTGATCTGAGGCCGTACTGTGATGTCAAATGTAATTTGTGTATTTATTATTATTAAAATTTGTTGTGTGTAGTACACTCATTTCACTGTAGGATCCGTCGTATGACACTTCAATTTGACATTCCATTTGACATAACTAGAGACAAGACAACTTTTAATAAAATGAGTAAATTTCGATTATCGATTCTACAGACCTAGTATGTTCTATCGATTAAACGAATAAAAATAATTCTAAATATAAAAAAGTACATTATTGGTAAATACAAAAAGTAATAAATAGGAATTACGTAGTTACCTAATAATATGGCAATTAAAGCTAGCGCTAATCAACTAAAATCGACGTCTTTTTTTTTTATTGTAGCAACATTTCCGTGCCGGCCGATAGTCATTTTGTTTGTTTGACATCTGACATCTGACAGGCTGTTGTATGATTATTACGAGTGCTAGCGCCTTGTATGCTTTACGTACCGTTTTCTAAGAGTTCAAATTGTTACAGTTATTGTTGTTATTTATTAAGTTCATTGTTGTTATCTTGTTGTTTTTCGTTAAGTTTATTGTTTGTTTGTTTTTTTTTTGTGTTTGCTCCTCCATCATGCCTAAACGAACCAAAAAAACTGTTCTGAATAGTCAGGCGAGAGAATTGGTAATGCGGCTTCGTGACTATTTTGAACGCGAGCAACAAAATGGTGGGCCGTTGTTACCAGTGATACAAGTTGTGGAACGAGTTGCTGATGCTCTAGACATTGGACGCAGTACTGTTTCGAGTATAACGCGCGAAAAGTTTGGCCAAGACGGTTCATCCACAAATAAATTATCAACTCCGAATAAAAAACAAAAGAGAGTGAAGTCAGTAACGGACATAGATAATTTTACTTCCGATGCGATTAGAAACCACATATACGATTATTAAAAAAAAATGGAGCTACCAACATTGGTAAAGCTGCTGAAATCTTTAAAAGAGGCAGACCTATACAAAGGTGGTATTACATCTTTGAGCAAAGTTCTCAAAACAATTGGTTTCTCTTTTAAAAAAGTGGATAAGCGAAAAATCATAATGGAAAGGAAGGACATTGTGCTTGCAAGGTGCCGATTTTTAAGAAAGGCTAAGAACATAGCCGATTGGGAGAAGGTGGTCTTTTTAGACGAGACGTGGCTTAACGCGAACCACACTACTAGCAAAAGTTGGACGGACGACACGGCACACTCTTCCACGAAAGTTCCGCAAGGAAAAGGAGATCGCCTAATTATTTGTCACGCAGGTACAGCCAGTGGATTCATACCCAACTGTTTGCTGGCTTTTACATCAAAGAAAACTACGGAGTATCACGAGGAGATGAACTATGAAAAATTTAAACAATGGTTTTGTATTTTACTGGACAATTTAAAAGAGCCTATGACAATCATTATGGACAACGCTCCGTACCATTCGGTACAATTAAATAAGCCCCCGACACAGGCTAATCGAAAAATTGAGCTGGTAAACTGGCTTAATGACAATGGAGTTGCAGCGGACTTAACCATGTTAAAAGTTGATCTCCTGCATTTGGTGCAACTTCATAAGTCATCAACGCCAACCTATGCGTTAGACGAAATGGCAAAGGAAAGGGGCCATCGTGTCGTAAGACTGCCACCATACCACTGCCAATATAACGCAATTGAGCTGATTTGGGCTCAAATTAAAGGTAATATTTTATTTATTTATTCTATACTACTAACGTGGCAAACACGTATTTAAACGGCTGCCTGATGGTAAGCAGTCACCCCTACATACCTATAAATTAAATTTTCATTTTAATATATTTATGAATCGCATTAAAAAAACTCTTATCTTTTTTAGGTCACGCAGCACGACACAACACTGCACCACCATTTACGGCCAACAAAATGTTAAAATTATTAGAAAACGCAATTGAAAGTGTAACGGGTGAACATTGGGCAAAAGTTGTGGAAAAGACGAAACGGGAAGTATTTGCAGACTGGGATCGAGATATCCATATCGACAATGTCATCGACGAGACGCCCTTCATAATAACGTTTACCGAGTCTGACGACGAAAATAGTAGTGGTTTAAATTCATCTGACTCGGACAATAATTTAGGTTGTGAACCATTAAATAATTAACAAAAAATACTATTATTTAACATTTATTTTGTTTCATTTATCACCACACTACACATCATCGCATTGACACTTAGGTCAATTCATCATCATAATAAATTGTCATTCGAATGCTTTAATTTTCCGACTCCTCGTTAAGAAAAGTAGTACGATTAAAAATACTATGACTGAATATTCGGAACTTATAGTGATAATGTTTCGATTATTCAGTCGCATCTCTAGTACAAAATGGCTGAACGTAGTCGTAGTACGTAACAAGTTGTGCAAGTGAAATAAATTAAAGTTTTATGTTTTTCACAATGAAAACAGTGAATCAAAAGATTGTTTTGGACTGAAAGATCATTTTATAATATTAACAGATAAGAATTATAGTGTAAAAAAATATTACAGGACGATTTACACATTAATTCTCACAATCTTTTTTTTTTTTTCAATTTGAATACATCCTTGCAAGTTACGTTCTACCGACCTGTCATACGACGGATCCTACGGTGAAAGGAGTGTAGTTGGCAATTAAATATTCTATCTATCTCTTATAGCAGTCCTTAGTGATTGTGTGAACGAGATGTCGCCATAGATCATGTATTGCGATGTCTCACTTGCTTACTGGTTTTAATTTTGATAAAATCGCTTATAGTGGGCAGTTTTGTAATGAAAAAAAGTGTTCCTCCCACCACCTCCGGTGCTAAAGGATGCAAAATTGATTAGTCTAAATTCCACATCAAGTCTCGGACGTAAATAATTATAATATGTCATGAAATTGTAGATTAAATGTCGATATTAGGTTGGTCTTAAATTATATGTTCTATGTGTAAATTATATTTTTTCAGTGGCTTTGGAGAAACAGAGGCAAGAATATGAGAGACAATTCCAGCAGCTCAGGAACATACTGTCGCCGTCGACGCCTTATCCGCCATATTCATACGATCCGCTTAAACTAGGTAAAAAAACTAAAAAAACTTGATTACATGAAAATTTGTTGGCCTAAGTGCAGTTAATTACAGGCACGTTCTCTAGTCATGTCGTGCATATTATTATTAAATAAGTAAGTCTATAAACCACCACTTCACTTAACACATTAGATGGTGTTTGCTACTTCAAATTAAATCTTATGTTAACCGTACAATAAGGTTCAAAATATGTTTTTACCTGTTAAAAAGCTATAGAGAAATTAGTATTCTCTATAGTATCTTTAATAGCAAAAAGGATCTATAAGACAAGCATCTTTACCTAGCCAAATTATTTGACTAAGTTATCATTCTTACGAACAGACTCACTCAGACAGACTGCTACATATAATATAATTATTTTTCTGTAATCAACCTATTGCCTGTACTCTTCTTGTTTCTTGTTAACTACATAAATAATCTGAAATTGTATTTCACAGGTAAAATGACAGCTTGCACGCCAACAACAGCGGCTCGTGTCGAACGCTGGGCGGCAGAAAGGGACGACACGTTTAAGAGGTCTTTAGGACGACTCAAAGCGGACATATTACGAGCCAACGCGCTGGTACAAGAAGCGAACTTTTTAGCCGAAGAAATGCGAAGAAACACGAGGTTCAGTGTCACATTGCAAATACCACCGCAGAATTTGAGCCCTAATCGAAAGGTAATAAAATAAATGTTTTGATTTTCTATTTCGTGTTACATAGATTTTTTTATTATGATACGACTCTCCGAATATGAACATCATTTTGATGGCATTATCCCTAATGATAAATACGTCACAATAGATATTTAATGAAAATATTTTTAAAATAAAATTTTTACATCTCCCCGCCATTTTTTTTTTAAGTATAGAAAATAGGAGGCAGAGGAAAGAGATTAACGTAAATATGTTCTCTTTTTTAAATGACTAAACGTTTTCCGTACATAGATGGCAGAACTTCTGTTAATAAATCGTAAAAGTGTTTCATGAAATGCACCAATGATGGCGTTAACAATTATTTTGTATATTTCAGCGCGGTGCTTTCGTATCCGAGCCAGCGATCATGGTGAGGAGACCGGGGCGCGGCGGACAGGTCTGGTCGATGGAGAAGTTGGACAACAAGCTCGTGGACATGCGCGATATGTACGACGAGTGGCGGCGAAGACAGCAAAGGGCTGGCGATGATGAGGAGATTGAGGAGGTATGGCAGTTTCTCGATCCTGGCTTTATTGAAAATACACTAATTGTTTATACAAACTAAGCAACTAAGCTTGTACTATGGGTACTAGATTGCTGATAAATATACTTAAATACTTATTTTTGGAAATAAATACTTATTATACATAGAAAACACCCAGACCAAGGCAAACAGACATGTTTATGCACACAAATGTTTGCCTTGCGCAGGATTCGAACCTGCGGCCCTTGGGATAAAGTGACCATTGCTATATAGCCACACGACCACCGGGCCTGTCAATTTTAATAAAAATATTGTATAGTGGGCTTAATTAATAATAAAAAAAAACCCTTAGGAACCAGTCGAGAAGACGGTAGACCCGTTCTACGAGTCGCAGGAGAACCACAACCTCATCGGGGTGGCGAATGTCTTCCTGGAGGCGCTGTTCCATGACGTCACACTGGATTACCATACTCCCATCATCAGCCAACAAGGAGAGGTCGCCGGGAGATTGCAGGTGAGATATGCATACACATAAATAAAATAAATCTGACTCGTAACTTCGTACCTACTGAAACTTGTATTTAAGGCAGGCGTCTACATATTCGCATCGTACGTATCGGATTCGCAGATATAGATTCGTGCGATCCGTATGATTCGGATCAGTGGACGCACTTGTATGGCTTTTTAAACAAAGAATACTACGATCTGTTTGATCCGATACATACGATGCGGATATGACGCCTGCCTTTAATGTGCTCATCGTTGTAATGTTATTTACAGGTCGATGAATCTGTTATGTTTTTAGTGTGAAATAAATTTAAAGGGATTGGCCAAAAAAATTTTTTAAGGACACTGGAAATTAGTGGCCCTTATTTTGTTCTGAGACAAAAAAACAAACATTATGCTAACTGGTCAGTCTATTGCATAGATAAAGTGATTGTTCGGAATTAGGTACTTATTATTTTACGTTTACATTTTAGGTGGAGCTCAGTAGAGTTGCAGGACAATTCCCACAAGACAGAATTTGTGAAGCTGCGTCTGATAGTTCCGGGGACATGAGAGATGATGATGAACCGGCCGATCCAGCAACACAACAGGTAAGTTCTAGAATTTCCATACTTACTTCTTAGGGAGACTTTTATAACGGTAGGCAGGTAGATTGAAAGGTACTCCCTGGACTGAAAAATAGTTATTTATTTAGAAGTTTCCTTGTATCACTGAAACAAAACTATATAATTATGAACTTCGTGTTCATAAAGGTGGAGACTGATTAGAACATTTGCTCCATATGAATATGTGTCTGTCCTTAGCAGTTCGCGCATGTGTTTTCGGCAGAACCGCGAATAGTACTGACTTGTTAAGAATTTTTAAAATGGATTAATCAAAAAAGATGATAATCGATCTAATTTCATTTCAAAAACGAAAAAATCTTTTTTTTCGTTGACATCCTGTAAATAAATGTAGAATTAAAAGAATAGTCGTTTTTTTGTGACGATTCGAAAGAGCTTGTAATACGCATATTTGAATAAAAATATTTGAATCTAAAATTTTGTATGAAATCTTTCTTGTCTTCCACAACAGGTTACCATCCGAGTGGTGATAAAACAAGCAACTGGTCTACCACCATCGTTGTCGCATTTCGTCTTCTGCCAATACTCGCTATGGGGCGGTGGCGAGCCAGTGGTGGTGCCGCCGCATGTGTCGGCCGATACCCCCCCTGCGCCGCCGACTTCGCCGCGCCATCAACCCCAGGTCACCTTCCGCTTCGACCATAAGGAGGACTTCACTGTGCATTTGACCGAGGAGTTTATAGAACATTGTGCAGGTAAGTGAAGTGATGTAAAGAAACACTGTAAATAGGTAGATTTATTTTGAATAAAAAAATTGGCTTTGAGATATAAAAATGTATATCTATCTAGCTTGCTTCTCAAGTCATACTAATTACCTAATATTTTCCATTTTTCTCTACTTTGTTAGGGTCAACTCATACTAGCGCAGAGTCGAAGCGTCAATCTGGAACGTGATAGGAAATGCACATTGCAAATTCACTCTTATATCCACGCGTAGTAATGCAAAACGTGCGCATTCGACGGTATTCTCGCGTCTGTGCTAGCGCTAGTTTGAATTGAGCCTTACTCGTAGCAAGACTCCAGAAGTAGTCGTTTGTGTCTGCAGAGGGCGCGCTCTCGATCGAGGTGTGGGGCCACCGCAGCGCCGGCTTCAGCCGCGCCAGAGGCAACTGGGAGGTGGAGCAGCAGCAGCTGGCCAAGGCGCGCTCGCTGGCCGACCGCTGGGCCGAGCTCACGCGCAAGATCGAGCTCTGGGTCGAGATCCACGAGCTCAACGACCAGGGCGAGTACGCGCCCGTCGAGGTACGAGCTCGCTTCCCATTGTCTTGTAATGTCCACCCACCATCGCAGGGCATATAATCTGTTTGATTCAGGTGTTACTGCGCAACGACATGGTGACCGGCGGCGTGTACCAGCTGCGCCAAGGCCAGCAGCGCCGCCTGGCGGTGCGCGTGCGACCCGCGCTCAACTCCGGCACGCTCCCCATCATATGCCAACACATTGCCAGCGTTGAAGTCGGTTCTGTTACTGTTAGGTAAGTTTCACTGTTTGCAACATACTTTATATTATTTGTAACATGGTACAGTCAACAAATTAATGAAAGAATTTACTCGAATTTTTATTTATGTTGTAATAAGTAATTACAAAGTTTCATAACGATGCATATACTACATATTGCCACAAAATTATTACTTTGCATACCGAATTCATTTGTTTACCGTTCACTACTTATAACATACCGTATGCTCTTTGTTACATGTTTATCGATATATGTATATTATTAAAACATAGAATAGAATAAAAAAACATTTGTCGTAAACTTCAGCACACAATTGATATCTAAGATACATAAACACCTTAAATCTAAATACAAATTATAAAACTGGGGGAATATATCATGTGTGTCGCTATATATATAATATTAATAATTTGTCGATAAATGTGACTAATGTTAGGTGCATTTTATTTTAGATCACGATTACAAAAACCACTAGACTCGTACCAAGAAGAAGATTTAGCGGTATTGAGGGAGAGGTGGAGCGACGCGCTCGCCAGAAGGAGACAGCATTTACACGCACAGTTACAGGTGTGTTACAATACGCCACAAAAATCGTACCGTCAAATAAGGAAAGGGTTGACCCGGGCCTTAAATATGATTAAAGATTTTTAAATATTGCGGAAACGTAAATAGATTTACATTTTACATATTTATCAATACTTTTCAAATTATACTATGTAATAACAAATTTTCTAGTAAATCCATTTGATGCGGTGGGAATATGTGATGGGCTTGTTCATATTCTTTTTCCCTAATCAATACTTATAGTGTCTTTTATATTCTCTACTTTAACCCGTTTCTACAAATTTAATATTTTTAATTTTATGACTGAAAATTATGTTTGTTTTCAAATATTTAAGGTACTAAATATTATTGTTTAATTACAGAAATTAGTGAATATGTCGCCATCGATGAAGAGTGAGAGAGATATGGAAAGAGAACAGTCTTTGGTTGAACAATGGGTGTCGCTCACCGAAGAGAGGAACGCGGTAAGTGATAACAGTTTTAACATTTGTGGGAACCTATTAAGCTGCGGTTACATTAGCGGGCAAGATTCGTATCGCCTTGGCATGTTAAAACATCGTTTTGATACGCGATGTTCCTGTCTTAACTCACTGTTGTACAAGTTCGAGTTTCGGTTTCTTGTATGTAGCATTGACTTGTTTGATTTTATTACATAACTTAAAAATGTGTGTGTTTTAAGGTGTTGGTGCCGAGTCCTGGCAGCCCTATTCCTGGTGCGCCGGCAGCTTGGAACCCGCCTCCTGGCATGGAGCAACACATCCCCGTTCTCTTCCTAGACCTTAACGGTACTAACATATCGTCAAAACACTATTACTTAATCAGAACTTTTATTTTATATTGTAATATAAAATATAAAAATAATAAGTTCTACATAATTCACACAGGGCCATGTGGTCCCAAAGTAAGCTAGAACCTGCTTGTGTTACTGGTAGCAGACAATTTATATATGTATGAGTTATAAGTAAATAAATTCTTATATAACATAGAAAACTCATAATACAACTTACAAGAAAACTTATTAACCTAACATACATATATATACTCTGGTGTTTCTAGACTAGATAAGTGTCATTACCAACGCACCACCACCGGGCTGTCAAAATTATGTCATCTAACCTATATCTTTTACGCAGCCGACGACCTAACGACGCACCCGTCAGGCGAAGAAGTAACAGTGTCGGGTCTCCACTCCATCCTTCCCAAGGAGCACGGGAACAAGTTCTACGAGCTCCAGATCTTGCATCATCACGACAAGGATGTGTCTGCCATCGCATCTTGGGACTCGTCTATTCACGACTCGCAATACCTCAACCGGATAACTGAAGGTGCCACAAATGCTATAAGTTTTTTGTCACTAAACGTCAAATGTTTTGTTGCAATATTTTTTTTTAAATCGTTATAAAATTTTCCTTAAATATCAATTTGGAATCGGAGTAATAGAACATCGAAAGTGAGGGCCGTTTCGACGAAGTTTAATGTTAAAATAATTTAGAGTTTATGATCATAATTTATGCATATTATTATCCATACTCTTTACTTTACTAATATTATAAAGAGGAAAGATTTGATTGTTTGTTTGTTTGCATTGAATAGGCTCCGAAACTACTGGATCGATTTCAAAAATAATTTCACCAGTAGAAAGCTACATTATCAGGGAGTGACATAGGCTATAGCTTTTCCCGAAATTCACTCGGACGAAGTCGCGGGCAAAAAAGCTGTTTCTAAAAATAAACTATTGAGCTGGAAACGTTTGGGGACCTAGCAGGAGAATTCTTTTGGGTGAGAATATAATGATGAAACTATTGAGTTAATATTTTAAATTCAAATTCGCCGCGATGTTAAATCGATAGAAATCTGAATAATCGATTATAATTTATAAGTCATTCATAGTGTGTTACTTTGCTTATTGTTGTAATATTTCAAAATAGACTTAATTTCTATTTTATAATATTGTTTTTACTTTGTTTTCAGCCAATGAACGCGTGTACCTGATACTGAAAGTGACTGTGCGTCTCTCGCATCCCGCCCCCATGGAGCTCATACTTAGGAAACGGCTAGGATTAAACGTTTACAAAAGACAGAGCTTCACGGACAGGATACGGAAGAAAATTGTTAGGTAATTGGTTTTATAATATTAATGCTAGTATTGAGTGTAATTATTTATGGTGTGTAAATCATTTATTGGGGCTTGGTTAAGGATTTTAAAAATAATGTACCGGAGTAATGTTTTATTAAACGACAACAACATGAGATCAGATTGTGTAGATGATAGAATATCCGCAAAATTATCAATGTTCTTAAAAGACAATGCCCAAATTCCATAGAAAAAAAAACCAGTTGCGAGAGTAAAGAGATGTATCTCAAAAAATCAGTAATAAAATAATAACCAGTTTTTGATCGTGATCCTTACACATCGCATGACTTTAGTATTGTTCAGGCGTCGATTTAAAATCAATAATACGTTTTCATCAGTTTATTTTTTTTTAGTTATTTTTTATTGTATTAAGAACAGTGATAGCCCAGTGGAAAAGTAACCAGCTTATTATGATCAAATACTTGTAGTGAGTCTCGGTAACATTCTATGTTGTACGTTCCTGTCCCCTGCAAATGCTCATTGCTGTAGGACCCTCATTCCACTTGGATCCATTATTTGATCCCTCAATGGATTCTAGGCGACTTTTTTTGGCGAGAGCTAATTTGACATGATATGTACCCACTGAGAAACGTATCAAGTCTTCAATTGACAAACGAGGAAAATCTCGAAATTGTGCTTTTCTGCATCCATTACTTCGAATAAAATTCTTTTTATATTCATATTATTTTCTATAACGTATGTCAAAAGATTTGGTTTACCTATGTATATTTTGGCCTATTATTTCAACAAATTCATTAGTGTACATCGTAATTATTATTCATTCATTTTATTTAATAAGTAATTAAAATTATTAATGTGTCATTGTTATCTGTACCTGCTTTGATATTCTTTTCTATACTAAAAATAATTAAAATGTAATGAAAGTTTTTATTTTAAATAGCCGCCTGAACAACGCAACAGGCAATTTCGACGTGTTTGCCCGTAAGGATCAGGATCAAAACTGGTTATTATGTTATTACTTATTATTACTGATTTTTTGAGATACATCTCTTTACTCTCGCAGCTGGTTTTTTTTCGGGCCTTTTCCTTTGTATAAAATTTACTGCTTTATATATAAGCTACCACCATATCGTCGTTGTTGCTTACGTTTAAACAAAATGGTCACTGGAAACAAGACAAAAATCCAGTTACGAAAGAACGAATAGATAAACTCGTATTTAGACTGCCTATCCCTTCGTGGTAAATCAGAAACAATGTATTTATTAATCGAATCTTATCACAGGACCGACCAGCTTACCAACACGGGCGTGACATACGAAGTGGTTTCGAACATTCCTAAGGCCTCTGAAGAGTTGGAGGAGAGGGAGAGCCTCGCGCAGATCGCAGCGACGGGAGAGGAAGCCAGCGCGGCTGACGGCGAGACTTATATTGGTAAGATACTACTCTTTTTTGAACTATTAAAAATATAGTCATACAATGTGTAAAATTAATAATGTTATGTACAAAAGTCAGTCTTATTACAAATTTTGAGAGGTAGGGCACAGCGGATAATCCGCTCAAATCGGATCAGTCCGTTTGGGGAAGGAAGCTTACAGAAGATCGTAGCCAAATAGCATTGGTCTCGGCCATGTTGTGTTCCTACGGTGAGTAAGGTCTCCAGAGCTCCACTGGGGGGTTGGGAAGGTTGGCAACGCGTGAGTGATGCCCCCGATATTGCAAGCGTCTATAGGCTACGGTGATGCTTACCATCAGGCGGGCCGTATGCTTGTTTGCCAACATTGTGGTATAAAAAAAAAAAACTTCCGGACAACCTGGAGGGCTACTACGAAACGTTAATCCGATATTTCGGCCGAAGTATCGGAAGAATTTTAACCGTAAAATGTAAGGTATTTCATGGTTATTTTAGTTATTCCATGAAATAAATCCATTAAATACCTTGTACTTTATGGTTATTTTAGTAGTTCATTGAATTATAATCATGAAATAACTTGTATTTCACGGTTAAAATTCCGATACTTCGGCCGAAGTATCGGATTTACGTTTCGTAGTAGCCCTGCTGGCATAGAGATATATTATTATTATCATCTGTGCGGTATTATACAATAACGCCCCGTCCAAGCTGAGCACAGGTTTTACTAAGGCCTATGTTACACGGGTAACTTTAGCAACGGTGCAAGAATTTTTTAAATAGATCCAGCAGTTTTTGAGTTTGTTCGTTACAAACAAACATACAAATCTTTCCTCTTTATAATATTAGTATAGATTAAGACTGGGCCTTGGCGGTTACCACGACGTCTTACAGCGATTTATAAACGATTGAATAAATGAGACGTCGCCTTACATTTTGCCATTTCACTTACTCATTTTTGGATTACTATAAGCTGTCATGGTATGGAGGATTGAGCACATAATAGTGCGGTATGTCTGTTGTCAGTAAAAGGTGGCATATCAAATGTGGGAGGCACACGAAACGAAGAAAAGGAATATTTACACATGACAAGTCACCTTATTATATTGTGAACCGTGCATAACAATATAGCGTCTTATACAGTCATAAAAGGAAGTTCGAAACTCATACTTATTACTCAGTGCATAACGACCATCGATTTCAACTGCCTTATAATTTGACGCGTATTATAAACGCCTACCCTAATCATTATTCTGTGTTGGTTTCAAACAGAGAAATATACCCGAGGTGTCAGTGCAGTGGAAAGTATACTTACCTTGGATCGGCTGCGGCAAAGCGTCGCCGTCAAAGAGCTCGAGCAGGCGCGCGGCCAACCAATCACGATGCGGAAGACTGCATCAGTTCCTAATTTCTCACAGGTAAGTTTGACTCACCACTCACTTTTGAACTACATATTAATATATTCGTGATAATGCGACAATGATGCGGATTGTAATGAGGATTAACGAATTGAATAGCATCGAGAAATGAACTTTAATTATTAAAGTAAAAACGGGTGACGGGCCTATTCTTTTACAGCTAAAATCTACGAGTCGTAACAAAAACAGTGTAAATCGCATCTCAAACTCGTGAGTCAAAAAAGTGAGCAGACTAGTCCCCCCAGGTAGCACATGTTTAGTTTTCTAATAAAGGCGGGTCTCCTGCAAATGTTTTAAACAAAACATTGTTTTGAACACATGTTTTGAATGAAGAAAATGAAAATGTTTTGTTCACCAAAAACACATTCATGCGGGTCTCCTGCTCCATGTTTTTGTACAAAACATTGTTGTGAATAAATGAAGTGAACGAAATAAAAATGTTTTGTTCATTTGCCTTCAGATAGTGCTTGAGATTGAGACTAGATTTTTTACTGTTTTTTTTACGGCTTCATGCCAGTCTTCAAAGATTTTTTGTAGAACATGATAATGTAAAGTGATTTTGAAATAATAAAAAAAAAATTTGTAAATTCAATTGTAAAAAAAGTCAAAAAGCACACATTGCACTTAGTTTAACCCACCAGTAGTGATAGGTTTAGTCAGCACGCGATACTAACCCAACAGTTGACTAAAACTTTTGAATGTCAGAAAACTAATAAGTTAACGGAGCAACATTTTTTTATTATATTCTTGTTAAATTATAAAGCAAAAATTTGTTGACTTCATAGCTTCGGAATTTTTTATATCAAAAAATAACCCGACTGTTAAAGATTTAACTTTATATCCTGTCCATATAATAATGATATAAAATTATCATGTAATTAAATTAGCAAAAAAGTTTCGATGTGTGTATGATTTTCAGTAATTTATTTAATTGGTAACAAAAGGAAGTTGCTTTAAATTTAGTTTTAAGCTAATCGGTGTTGCTACTAACATATTTTATTACCTAATTTTAGTAATTAGCATTCTACATTGTAAATATAATGCCAGGTGGCTCACTAACACGTAAGGTTACTAACAGGCCAATATTTGCTATTCAGTATATAACCTATATATTAAAATTTTGAATTTGTGAATAACTGTTATAATTCTTTGTTTTTTTTTTTGGATTTCGTTTTGTTGTTACATGGAGTGACATGGAGCAACTATGCAAAATAAACTGCTAACTTGTGTGAAGACATGCTTTAATATTTTAAAAGTACATATAAAACAATTGTGTGTACAAAAATACACTTTATATTATTGCCTACTTTGCCGATTTTCAATTCAATGTAAACCTAACCTAACAAAGTCAAGTTAAACCTAAGTAAAGTCTAGTGTACTCAATTTATTGTGTTTTGTAATTCTGAGATATATTTTTTTATTTTTGAGGCAAAGCGTTTTGATGACAATCGCATTGCCTACGTACTCGTCAACACCAATCAGAGTATGGAATGGCGTCGCTGGACCAGTTTTCTGGAGGGCATACCGGGGAACTCTATTTTTAACCCTTATTTCGATTCTTTGATAATCGTAAGTCAATACTGAATAGCAAATGTGGTTTTGATGTCGCAATCATAGATTTGACTGGACTACTGTTCGACGTACTTTTTAGTGAAACTAGAGCGGGGTCTATCGCGATCATATTGTGTGTGTGAATGGGACACGGATCCCATGACCACAATTTTTGCAGTTTAATCAAAAAATGAGAATGAGAATTAAAATGTGAATAATTTAGTTGTGATCATTCTGTTCGTAATTTCAACCTTATGTCATCAAGACTCATTAGAACTCGGAAAAGTTACAAATCATAAAATTACATTCTGGAGTTTGCGTTATATTTTAGACAGAAGTGTTTATAAAACTAGTACGCGTAGTCCAGTCTATAGACTATTATGTCTATGCGTCTATGATCGCAAATTAGCGGTGTTGTACGCTTGCTAACATGTGTAATTGTCGCTACGCACGCCGCAGCTGTCACAGGCCCTCGAGAACGCAGCCAAGAACGGAACCAACGTGAGTTTAGCATGGCGCATGAGCACTTGCAATGTAACACGTCTTATTTATTTTTTAGCAGCCAGTTTGAGTCATGGGAGAGACCTCTTTTAGCAGCCATTTCTGTCCATCAACTTTTTATTTCTGTCATTTGGGCGTGCGCTGGCCAGTTTCAAACATCGAATTCGTCTTTTTTTTTCCGGTTTTATTTAACTAGACTTTTGGGTAGTGTAAAGTTGGGTTCCCATGATGCGTGCGTTTGTGGACTCCTACGGGTGATACTCTGTTTTAGGTTTCATGGGAAGCCGCCTTAACATTTGTTCCTTTTTTCTATTAAGTTTAGTGTGACTGTCTATATTGCTACAGCAACGCTTTTTAACTTTATAATTGTTGTTACTTTTTACCTTTATAATTGTTGTTGCCTATTTTTGTATTATTTTGTCTCGGTGTATATTAAAAATACCTACTTCATGGATTGTTTTGTCATGTCCTGCAATTTTCAAAAACAAATAAAGTTTGTTTTTAAACGTTAGAGAACTGTAGCAAATATATCCTCTTTTAGAGTTCTAATTTGTATATTTATGTCTAAAATTATTCCTTAAATCAAAATCAGTCAATATTGTTCGATACAATAATCACTATTTTACAGATCATGCGATTGGACTCGTCATTCGAGTCGCTGGCTGGGTTAGCTGGAGGGCGGTCAGGAAGCGTAGCAGATCTAGTCGACGAAACACCAAGACGATCAGTACACCGGCATTCGTACGCGGCGCCCTCGCATAATGATCCGGACATGCCAACTCCGACAAAACCATTTGGACTGGGTAAGTTCACCATAACAATACGGACTTCGAATGTATTGGAATTGAGAATAGTGATTGATTCATGGTTTTCTAAAATAATTGTTTTATTATAATTACTTTCGGATACAGCCAAAATTCTATTGTCAGGATATCGCGTTATAGAGTATGTATGCGTTTTTGTCGCGTTTTACATTCCATTGTCGCATTGAAATAATAAAATATATAAGTCTAACCTACTATGAGTTCAATGTAACATCAAATGCGGGGCCAACGTATAATTACGTTGATAGGATATGACTCGATGATTATTCAGTTATTGCTCAATTAGGTCTTTGCTTTCATAGCCTGTAACTTTACAATAGTGTCATCATTATAGTATAATTTTATTAATAATGCTGCGTCCACTATAGACAAGTGTCGAGTTGTCTATGAATCAATCACTAAATTCTCTACTATATTGTAATTCACACTTGATGTAATCACAGAGTTTTAGCTTTAAAGAGATTGTATTGTATATTATTGTGATTGTAACCATATTTTTCTTTACAGCAAAAAGATACAACAAACACTCCTACTTCCAATACATTATTTTTCTGATTTCTGTCATTCATGCGAATCACACATTTTGTCATGCATAAAGTAAAGTTTACAGCACTAGTGCTGTTTTTGCATAGTGCATTCGATTACCACATATTCGAATAATCGAATAGAAAACATTGTAAACACTAAAACAGTGTATTTAGAAATTAGTGCACTATTATGTAGTTTAGGTAAACATAATAGAATTATGTACAGTTAACTAAAGATTGCACGATATAAATAGGGCTTAGAATAGTTTGTTATCGATTAATACACTACGGGTGTATTAGGGAAAATATATAAAGATTTACACGATAATATAGGCAGTTCATTTTCGACTTTCACTAAAACTAAACATCCACCTTTTCATATTTTCACGATTACATTTTATTTCAACTTGCTTTGTGGCAACGCTATGGCTCAACCAGTCTCTCTCTTCTCTGTCTCCATCTCTCTGTGATTACCTATTCCTCTTTCAACTGTGTCGAGTGAAAATCTCTCTTAAAAATATTCATGCGCATTCTTTGAGAAATTTTTGCTCTGAATGGAGCATCCCTTACTGTTTTCATCCATGCTTGCAATTTTTAATATCTACAAATTCTATATTATCAAAATTAGTTGTCTAAATTAAAATAAAAAACCATTCAAAGTGGAAACGTCTCAAAGAATTTAGGGTTACGAAAAATTGGTTCCCGGCTTTGACTAACGTATTTTCTGTATCTTCACCCCCGCTACCTTCAGGCTCGTTCCTATCAGGTACTGTGACAACATAATGGTCTTGAATCGGAATGGCAATGTATGGCGAAATATTAGTCGAATGTTAAATGCAACGTACCATCGAAACAAATAGATGTGTTGTGATCATTGTTAATCTAAATCTTTGTTATGTATGTAACCCGTTGATTGGCTGTAAACTTCGAAATTACACAAAAAAAAAAATTGGCAACTTTTCGAAATTTCGTACACAAAAAAATAGATTAAAAACTCTGTTTAAAAAACTATAGACAGAATTTTTTAGACCCTTTGTATTGGCTATTAGAAAGCTACACAAAAAAATAACTGCAGGCTTCAGCAACAAGCTAGCTTCTGTTGTTGTGTTATGTATCTATTCGTTTGCGCGTATATTTCATTTGCATGAACCGAGCATGACCTCTGTTTATTATTCCCTCTCCTTCCCTCTTCGTTAAATCTGTGGGTTTCAGCATTCGATGCTTTCGGAATAGAAGTCGAGTATAATAACTTTGCTTCTGACGATATTAGGACTACGAAATGAGCCAAAGAGAAATAATTTTTTTTTCTTGAAAGTTAATGAACTAAAATGTATAAAAACTTAAGAAAGCAGTCTATCAGTAGAAGTAGCATAGATAAAAAATGGATGGTAGGTTGTGTATGTGTTAGGTAAAAAATGCATGTACAATGTAGCAATTTGAAATTGTGTATTGATGAATTAAGATGTTTATAGAAAGGTAAAGCATGGAATAGAACAATTTGTATCGTAATGTGAAGTAGGTTTTGGATATTGTGTGTGTGCGATACTGATAAAGTGTGTTGGATTTGAGCATAAAAATATATGTACCTACTTATGTACATATTATCTGTTTTAGAAATTGAATTATCAAGCAAAATGTGTTTTTTTTCAGGAGTGTATTATATAATTGCAATAATAGTATTATAGGAAAAAAAGTATAATATTTTTGTAGTCCTCTCTAATGACAATTTAAGTACTTAATTATAAATATTGCAAAGTGAGTGCAACTATTTTATTGTTTGATTAACTTTCTGAAAATGTCTAAATATATCGATTGTTAAATTGTAAAATGACTGAAAATATTTTTTATGATTTCAAATAATTTTAAGTAGGTTATGTTTATGAAGGTAATATTTCTATTACAGCTCGACCAACGTTCCTAAATTTGAATTTGAACCTGAACTCATTGCGACTGCAGACACCGAGCAAGTGTACGTCTACTAAAATCGTTGAATCACTAGTTTTGCTTGTTATTTTAATATAAAGATTTGGTTTCCGCTAAAACAAATTGTCTTATAAATTGACATTATAAAATGAAGCGTACAGCTGATACGTATTCTTTTTTTTGCTGATTAAGGTAGCATTCTACGCATTCACTGTAGTATGACTGGCCACGTTTGTCGGTCGCACGATACTGTCGCTGTCGTGCGGTTTGGTCAGCGTTCCATATAAATTCAAACTAAGCAGTAAGTCGTGAAACCCTTTTTGAGTCGCGGGATCAAAATGCTACCTACAAAATAACAGTTCTGTTTCTCAACACTAAGATATAAAATCAGAAAAAGTTTTTTCTGATCGTCAATAATATAGTGACGACACGATACAATCGGGAATTAACTTGCCGGTTGCTAATTTATCAAATGGCCTATCTGTCGTATAAATTGCTGATAAATCATGCAAAATTTATTAATCTATGTGATAGATAGACTAACTGGAACTTATCAACAACCCATCAAACTGGTTTTGAACGTTCAAATATGCCAATTTATAATGACTATATAGAAACTGTAATGTGTGATTTTGTTTGTGAAAAGATTTGTTTTTATTTTGCTACATATCATGTGAAATTAGTTCGGCATGATCATTGTTTCAAGCATGTATTCGCCGCCAAATAATGTGATTTGTGTTCAACTAAGTCATTGTATTTATAATTTAAGATTGACTTTGTATATTTAGTTATGCTATCATTTTTTGGATTTTACCATATGCGCGATTTATTTTATTTAAATGTAATTACATAGTACAATATGAATACTATTGATAAATAAATTTTCAAGTAAATCCCTTCACGCAATATTTAGAAATCTTTAATCATATATACAGGGGGGTGGGCTTCAAAACAACCGTTTTAAAAACTGAAGCATTGAAAAATATTGATATATTTTTACTAACTTAAAAAGAAAAACCAATAATTGAAACATGTTTTGTCACTGTCGTTCTTAACAAGAATTAAATGTTGTGCGAAAGAGACAAAACAAAATTTCTTAGAACGAAACAGGTGAAATAAAAACGCTTATGGTATAACCGTATCACTTCATTTCATATGTTATTTGCACTATAATCAAAATTGGATTGAGTTTTAAAGAAATAGACAGAACTTTATAAGATGAATATCTCTATGAATTAGATTTTCGTTGTAAATATTTTGTTGTTTTTAAAAAACCAATCTGATTTTGATTCTTGTACAATTTTAAAAGGATTATTTAAGTTGCTAATAATTATAGCTATTAGTGCTATCACATTATTATGATTTTGTAATTTAGACTGTAAATGTACGGTCAGCAACAAAAATAGATTAACACTGCCCAACTGTTACCTCCGTTTATTAAATAGGCCAGTGGTTTGTGTACAATGTCATGGTACTAATGTGTATACTACTTCTGTTGTAGACCGTACAAGTCGTGCACGATCATGTTATCTCTAGAATTACTGAAATTAATTAAGCTGTTTCTTTTTACATGCATTTTAAACTCTACTTTGAACTTGTTGAAACTTAAATTAATTTAGTAGTTTTTATAAATATTTTATTCGATTACATATTTTTTATTCTGTTTTTGTCTTAATAAACTTTTATTATTCCAATTAGATATATAATGTTACCGTAAAATTGAAAAAAACCGTTAGATTATAATTTAACAAACAATTGTCAGCGTAAAATTGTATATTACACTAAGTCGACGAAGCCCCCTGCGCGGGACTCCTATCCTATCCTATTTCTGGGTTTGGCGCCACAAGGTAAACCTAACGAACCTACTGTCACACTATGGTGTTACGGTTGCAGGTTAGCAGTATGTTACGGTTTTTACAATTTTACGGTGCCCTAGACACTCAATACTATTAGATAGGTTTTAGAGCATACTCTGTCTCTGTCACGATTAATTTATATTTTGATGACATATTCTCCGAATGCCTTAAAAATATAAAAACAAATGTAGTTGCTTCTTTATTATTTCTTTTCTTTTGTTCAAATAATATTTTCTTATGGATATGTCTAAAGACTACTATTAATGTTACAGCATCACCAGCTAGCGGTAAATTAGGTCTCCGTATGACGACACTTCACGAGGAGCCAGGACGAAGAAATGATGACGACTCACATTCAGAACCTGAATCGGCGCCAGTAGATGAACTTACTACACCACGGTCACATGTAAGTAAAAAACACTATCCCCCTTTATAATTAAAGTTCAGCCAAGGTTTATTTGTCGCTTTGTATCTTTATTACCTACTAGCTTTTCCCCGCGGCTTCGCTCGCGCTTAATTTTATGACATAGATCTCCTTTGACAACAACACAACCCAAAGCGCAACTTGTGGCGCCATCTGTTGTACTCCACCATCCCATACAATACAGCGCCCTCTATATTAGAAAAAACGTTTTTCCTTTGGAATGACATACTTTCACGGGATAAAGCCTATGTTGTACCCCTGACAATATATTTACAAATTTTCATAATGATCGGCTTATTAGTCAAGCCGTGAAGGAATAACAAACAAACAAACAAACTCACTTTCTTATTTATAATATTAGTATGATTTTCTCTCAAGAATGACAGTGACAAAACAGCTTTTAGTTTATCATCGGTTTGTCTTTTTTAGGGTTCCGTACCGCAAAAGGAAAAAAAACGGAACCCTTATAAGATCACTTTGTTGTCCGTCTGTCAAGACCTGTCTGTCAAGACCCTTTTTCTCTGGCACGCATGAAGGTATCAAGCTGAAATTCATTTCAAATACTCAGGTCTAATGTCTCTAGGAGCTGTGAATCACACTTCTAAGCCAACGCAATCAAAAGATATACAGCCGTTTATGCCGCATTTTCAACACTCGCAAGGAAATCAAAACCTACAGGGTACTTTCCGTAAACTCAGAATCTTGAAATTTGGTACAAAGCAACCTCTTATGGTACATGAAAAATGAAAAATTGCGAAAAGCATAAATGTTTGGTTACATCATAACAATTAAAATATTTTTAAAAATTTTAAACTTATTACCTACTCCTTTCCTCATGAAGAAGTAGAGATATTAAATTGAAATTCATATCAAATACTCAGGTCTATAATACCTTCAAGCTGTAACAAAATCAAACTTCTATGTCAACGCAATATACCTACAGGTTTGTACGGAACCCTCGGTGCGCGAGTCCGATTCGCACTTGGCCGGTTTTTTTAAATTAATAAACTGTTGTGAGTATGAAGTTTCCGATAGAGTCCCGTGTGTGAAAACTTCAGTCTTCATCAAGAGTTCTAGTTTCAAGGCGAAGTTTTTAAATAATTTTAAATTAAATGTAATTAAGTATCAAAAAACCCAAATATCTCGAGAATCACTTTCGCCCATACATTGGGGTTGTTCATTTTAAATGTCCTCCTGTCGCTCCTAATAAATGTCGAATTACGAGTAGCCCAGTATAATCAAATGTGTATTTTTAGCGTACTCGAACCCGTGCGACGTCACGCGGTTTCCTGCCCACTTCGAAGACGCTGGATTCCCTTCACGAACTGGCATGCGAGCGCGTGCCTAACAAGAACTCACCATCCATATCGTCGAGTGGTTATGGTAATTATGGTTTAATATTCCATTAGTATATTTATAGGACTAACTAAGGATAACAGAAAAAAAAAACAATAGAAGTGACTTTAAACTGGAGAAGTAACTTTACGTTAAACGTATGTCTCCGTGTGAAGTCTTCCCATATCTCGATACTACGCATAAAATTTCATAGGCATGGTTACATGAATGTGATAGTCTGTGTGACAAGGGGGAATGTGTGAAATTATAATGTAATTTATGGCCTTCCAGTGTGTTGGCAACTTTTACTAGTTTATTTTATTACTGTAAAGTAAACCTAATGGAAAATTTTCCTTTTTTTATTGCTGTAATGTAAAGTGAACTTTATGAATAGCATAAAACCCATAATAATTTCAGGTTCGCAAGCGGTATCATCGACAAATCTAACAAATGACGACACGTTATCAATCAGAAGTATGTCCGTTGACGAAACGCCAGATTTCGACAAGACAATGGATTATACGCATCTCAGTCGAACGAAGAACTCGATGTTAGGTCTCAGAAACGAAATAACAGAATTAAGAAACGATATATCGGAACTCAAAAATGAGATCGTCGAATCGAAAAACGAATTGGAAGATGCGTCGTACGAGAAAACGAAGACCCCAGTGCTAACACCGGGCTCGAAAAGGATTAATCCGTTTTTACGGGATTGTGAAGAGTCTGCGAAGGTAAGGTGTAAAGTTTTTATTTTATTTTTATACCACAAAGACAAACAAGCATACGGCGCGCCCGATGGTAAGCATCACCGTAGCCTATAGACGCTTGCAATACCAAGGGTATCACTCGCGCGTTGCCGACACTGTAGAAAGTGGAGCTCTGGAGGCCTTACTCATCGTAGGAACACAACATGGCCGAGACCTATTTGGCTACGATCTTCTGTAAGGTGGAGGTCCTTCCCCAGACGGGCTGCGAAAGATGCGGAGCGGATTATCCGCTGTGTGCCCTACCCCTATTTTCATTTTATTTATTTAAGGAACAATAAGCTACATTATAAATACCTTTACTTACCATATTTTTTATATTTGTAAAAATATGACCCAAGGATCTCAAATATAAATAATTTTGGTCTATCGCTTTTATCAAAGGAAATCTAACTTCCTCTTTAATGATCCTATTGTATGGAAAGAAAGATTTCCCTAGGCCACACAAAAACGATATGGTATGTATATGTAGGTATAATTTTCTTTCCATAGGTACTATAGGAATCTATCATTTCTATGGTGTGGAAAGATACGCTTCAAAATCGAAACTATTAATGTGAGCTATTGTTTCAGGATGGACAAATATTGGATCCGTTGGGCGCGATACCAGTTGAGAGCAACTCGATAATGTCTAGTCAGAATAAGAGCGCCGACGCTGTCCAACTCAACGGAGAAATGCATCATGAAGTATCATTTGGTACGCTTCAATGATCAATTTGTATTTTACATTGGTTATATTCAATTGGTCTCGATTTAGGCAAGGCTTAATAAAAGATACTTTATTACCTACTTCATATAATTTATCATCATTATCTTTACTATTATAGCCTTATTGCTTTTAGAAAATAAGACCGCCTTGTTGCTAATATACTGGTATGTAACGTATTTAAATAAATATATAGGGACAAATCACACAGATTGAGCTAGCCCCAAAGTAAATTCGAAACTTGTGTTATGGGATACTAACAACAACATAAATAGATAAACCTCTAAGACCCGAGACCAATCAGAAAAAGTTCGTTTTATAAATATGCAGAGTTGGGCAGAGTAATTTGTGATCTGTTTGATCAGGCGAAGCGGACGTAGAGTCGGTGAGCTCTGAGCAATCGAGTCACGACGCCGAGCGAAGTCGGGAGGCCTCGTCGGTTGGCGAGAGTGATTCAGCGTCTCCGGGCCCCGAACACGGAGTTGTTAAGACACAGCTTCCAGCTGGCAAGGTTAGTAGTTAATAACCGTCTATTACTCCGATTAACCGTCCATTTAAACGTCTTTTTATACGTAAATCATCTTACTCTTTCCCACTTTTTCTAAGGCAAATATGGTATATATTTGTCTTAGAAAGAGAGGGAGAGAGTAAGATGCATATTTACGTATAAAAAGACGTTTTTAACACAAATATATACCATACCGGTTGTTATTAAACTTACTGACACGACCATCGACATACACATTGCATACCACCACCCTTCAGTCAGTTGCGAGCGACTGACAGAAGCAGTGGTGTCCAATTGCAGATGGTGTGCATGTGCATCATCGCAATGCCGCAAAATCTCAGTACCGGACAGCTTGTCTATACTTTTATGTCGATGGAAAGGACCGATATCATCATTAAATAATAGTATTTTTTATTCAAATTGTTTCTAGTTTTCGTTATTTTAGCTTAATTATTTTACAATAAGCTGATTCACTGTGGCTTGTGTGTGTATTGTATAAATTGTCATTAGGTACTTCTATAACATGTGTTTACTGAGTGTTTAGTAAATGAAATGATTGTTGTAGGTGGTCCGGCGTCGCGCGGGCGGCGGCGCGTCCGCGCGGGCGGCGGCGCGCCAGTCGCACCCGGCGGCGACGCGGCCGCGCTCCGCCGCGGAGGCGCCGCGGCCGCTGCACGACACGCCCGCCTCCTCCACCGAGCGCATCGGAGACGGTCTGTCACTATTTATTGATATGTGTGTTGTAAAATTATGTCACCAGTTGGCGTGATTTTGACAATCGGATTTAAATTATTATATTGTTAACGTATTCGTAACCTTCTAACTATCTAGTATCGCGGTACTGCGCAGACAGGTTAAGTCCCTTCAAATGGGAATATTTTTGTAAATGTCTAGATACACTGCTATTGTCTAGTTTGTAAAAAAGAGGTTTCCATCAGATTTTTGTAAGTGTGTAAATAATGTGAATTTGTATTGACAGACGAGTCGTCGGAGGGCGGCAAGGCGGCCTCGCTGCCGGAGTGGGTGTGCGTGGGCGAGAGCGTGCAGCTGCGGCTGAGCAGCCACTCGGGCGTCGTGGCCTACGTGGGGCCCACGCACTTCGCCGGCGGCCTCTGGGTCGGCGTCGCGCTCGACGCGCCCACCGGTCAGTTCTCTTCTCACCTTGACTAATTCTAATGTTTATTTGCACCTTTGGTTTCACAGCTTCCTCAATAGTTCCAGTTACCCGTCAGGAAATATTGCAAAATCATACGAAATTGTCAAAAAACATCTTTGCAAAAAAATCGCAAACGTGCGTGTGATTCACGTCTGTGTACGTCCTTGTACTGTCTGCCATCACAATATAAGTAAATGGTTGTCTCTCAGGTAAGAACGACGGGTCCGTAGGCGGCACGCGCTACTTCGAGTGCCGCGCCCGGCACGGCATCTTCGTGCGCGGCGAGAAGCTCGTGCAGGACCGGCGCGGGCGGAGCGCGCGCGCCTACCGCGAGACGGAGCTCAAGCGCGCAAACAGCAAAGGTATATAATTACTACAAAAACACCAAAAAAATCTTATGATAACTCACATCTTGTCATAGTCATTTAGACCTGTACACATGTACGCGCGTTGGCGTCGCGCTTCGTGCTACTTTGAACTCTTTATATGTTAGAACCTTACGTTGAAATTATTGCAATTCCGTCGATGGATAATAAAGCTCGCAGCGTATTCACGTCTACGCGCAATCTTGTCATCGACGAGTGCAAAGTTTGGCGACCTCCGTGGCGTAATGGTTACCACGCCAGACCGCCACCCAGGAGGTCCCGGGTTCGATCCCCGGTCGGGTCATGATGAAAAAACGAACTTTTTCTGATTGGCCTCGGGTCTTGGATGTTTATCTATATATGTATTTGTTATAAAATATAATATCGTTGAGTTAGTATCCCATAACACAAGTTTCCAACTTACCTTGGGGCTAGCTCAACCTGTATGAATTGTCCCTATATATTTATATTTATTTATTTATTTATATTTAAAGTAATACGCGCGAGCTCGTCTCAATTTGGAAAAAGTATTTCAAAAAAATATAGCAGAATAACAATTAATTGTTTTTGAGTTATCCGTTTCCTTTGTTATTTTTGGCTATGTATTGCAATTAAAGCATACTCTATCTATCTATATTGATATTTGTTTCAGGTGATGGCCTACATAATCTACATAGATCAAGGAGTCGCGGTGAGAGTATAAACGCCGTCGGTACCAAAACTAGAAGCAAATAAACTAATTCGCCCTCGTTTAGTTCGTTAGGAGCACCGCTCCCTTACTGTCCAACCCATCGCATCGTCCCGTATACGGACAAAACCAGCAATGTATCGGACCGAATTTATATTGACGTCCACTTCTGTACGACTTTTACTGAGTAAAGGGAGAATAGTCTGAAGTTACAAACAATTGTAATTACGAGTATATATTATTTGTTTTAAATTTATTATTGGAATAAGGTTTAATTTATATCAGCAAATATTTCTCTTTAATAAAAAAATGATTATGTTTTTATAATAGTTGTGCATGCAAAAGAATGAGCGTACGAGATAAAGTATATTGCTGCACTGTTCACACCAGTTTAGTCAATATAAGGACCGTTAAAGTTGGTAACCATAACAGAAGGAAATAGAACGAACATTATATATTGGTTCAATAGTTGTCACCATAAATTAAAGCTTAAAGGCAGTTATAAAGTTTAAAACAATGCTTTCAAACTATTCTCCTTCTACCCACTACCAGTTTTGTTTTGTTGCAGTCGTTTAACGCATTGGTGCTTTGTATGTATGTAGGTGTTATTGTTTCTTTACATTACCATATCGATAAAGCAATATCTGTTTGTTTGTTGGTAAGTCATCGCTCAATGCCTTGTAATAAAATCCTCAAAGTACAATAGAAAATTTACATTATAACTTTGAAGTACATTTTACATTGACGCTGTCTCACAGTAAAATTTACTAATTTTCATATAAATTGCTATTTTTTTAGTTAAACCACTATCATTTTAAGGGTACAGTGTATTTAAAAACGTTACAAATAGAGTTAAATTTTTGTTACGTTATTTTGAAGAGAGATGGCGTCTAATAGAAGCTTACAAACGAGCGATGACCTTTAAGGACCATTCATATTAACAGTACGTATGCTGCAAATCAATATTTCAAATGAATCAGTATTTTCAATGGAACTGAGTAGAAAACAATTCGCCAAAGCCGAAAAATCTGGTCATGAAAGGTCCAACCAGAATAAATTCTGCTTTTGATGGACCCAACTCGCATAAAATCTGGTACGATACGTACTGGTCGAACGGGAATAAGTGAACCAGCATAAAATCTAGATATGAATCGACCATTATATACTCCAACTCGCATAAAAATCTTAAAATTATGTGTTTGATGGACCCAACTTGAATGACCACCATAGACGTAGTAGGCGATTGCCGTTCTTCTACATTTTCCTCGTACAGCAAGACACGTGCTGTTAATTTTGAATGCTACCTTATACAGGATGTTGTTGGCCGGGGTTGTTAGGGAAATCAGATTATCTCTCTTTTATTGACATGATCAATAAAACGCAGAAGATATATCGACTCGTTTCCGTACTTTCGCAACTATTAGTACAATTGACTTTCATTTTAATTTTATTCATTGACAAAATGAAATTTGAGTTCTATTGAATATGTAAATAGATTTGAAATTTGTGATTAAATTATGTTTTTCTGTCACTTCATTTCGATGTAAATATGTGAATTTTTGTGTGTGTATTGTATTATTAATATTATTTAAATTAAATAATTTAGAACCAATGAAATTTTTGTGATCGGTGATGATAAGATTTTGATTAATTATTTGTATAGATTTTTTTACTGTATAGTTTGTGGTATAGATATGGTAAATTATTTATGTATTTTAGCTCATTGACTGTAACTTCCTTTTGGATATTCGTACAGGTTTATTTCTCACGCTGATTATGCTGCACTGTACGCATTTATACTATTATTTTTTTATTTATATAGTGATAAATACGCATTTATCAACGCGGAACCACGTTAGGAATAGCCTTATGTCTATACAACAAAAAGAAATGGATAACCTCACTTCGACTCGGATGACATGACTCGACACCGTTCGGAAATGAATGGTCATCATAGAGGTCATAAAATAAATGCATTAAACCTTCTTACAGTATTTAAAAAAAGTTTTAATTGCATTTACTCTTCTTCCAAAGCAGCCCGCCTATTCTCGTTACAAAAACACTTACAATCTCATGTCAATCTCAAGCGTCTCATAAAAAAAGTGCGTGAGTTCTCAATCTGGTCTATATTTGAGTGGACACTTATTATTGTATAGACATAAAGTAATTTTCCGCTTCGATAAGTGTGATCATTAATAATTTTAATTCCGTACGCTCAGCATTTTGTGTTTAAACACGTTTGCCAATTTTAAATGTGATAGTATTTCTTGCCAGGCGTAATTATTATAATTTCAATGGCTCTTACCTTATCATCGCCCAAGTAGAAGTTTACGAAATCGTCCAATATTACATCTTCGTCCTTATAAAGACTTGTACTTAGTACATTATACCATTGACGGATAAACTTGACTCGCAATACATTCATTGACATTGTGTTTGGTGCAAGTGACAAGTGGAAAGTTACAAAGTTGCGTATCATACAAAAAAATGCATGTCCCATACACGGTTATAAAAAAACTTGCGTCTTTGTCAAACTTATAGCCAGAAACCGCGTTTCAGAATCTGGCTGTTTATTGTATACAGTTTAAATATGTATATGATTTCAGTCTTACCCTCATTTGTGTCCTGAATAACACATTGTGATTGTGGTCTGTATTCTCAATAAATACATAACCATCTAATTGTAAATAATTTAAACAATGGATTTTATTATTTCGTGCACCTGACTACTATTCTAATAATTCGGTCTAACGACTTTTTATCATCTGACAAGACACATTTCAGTAATTAGTATTAAGAGGTCCGCTCGTCACTTGCGCCGCACTCGTATATCGATTAGGTTGCGAGTTATCCAAAATCTGTGTAAAATGAATGTGTTAATCGTAAATCGGAACGATGTAAATTATCACTATCGTAAAATTGTCCTCAATTTAATATTTCCATCCACTTTCGAACAATAATAGACGCTCTGTCTGTGAATTAGAGAATGTTAACGAGGAGTGTTGGTAGTTATTTTGAATATTGGCATTTTTTGGTATATATCAGACCTTATAGCGACGTAGTACGCGTGTAATCAGTCGTGTTAGGAAATGTCCACGGTGGCTCCGTAATTATGGAGCGACTAGAATAGTATCACTTTAATGTATATTCCATCCTCTTAGTGAAGTAATTGTTCATAAGTACACTAAAAAGTACACAAATAGTAATAAAGCCTCGTTGTTTACTAGTGTTTGTAAGAGTTCCACTTTCAGCGATCATTATAGTACGCCACTTGCCTCCATTCCCGTAAACATATGTATATTAACATTAACACTTAAGTTATGGTAATAGAAAAACTTATCAAAAATATTAAAATCAGCTGTTTGAAAGTATGCACTCGAGAATTTAATGCCAATTTGTAAGCCGCGGCCTTACTCGGTGAGGAGCGACTGGCGGCCTTCTGACGATCGAACAGTATTTGTTTCTCATCTGCTTGGTATTTCGCGTCGTCCGTCGGAAACCTCTGGTGGTGAGGCCGCGGCACATACTTTTGTAAGCGTTGACTGACATCGTGTTGTCGCGTAGTTAACATTAACCATTAATCGAATGCTTATTTAGACTGTTGTACTTAAACATTCCATATTTTCTATACATCTATCGTCTAGCAGAATTTACAGTAGTGATATTTCTGGCGATTAGTTAGTAACAGATGCGTTGACTTAATGGCATTAATTTTGCATTTTTGGATTTTAACTTTGAATAAATATATACCAGTGTATAAAGAAATCTGGCCCTAACTAGGACGGCTCAATGTGTAGTCGAAGTTAAAAAGAAATAATGATAAAATATTTTCAAATATTGTAGGATGTCTTTGAACTCTCGATGTGCTTATGTCCAGTAGTTACGGTAGACCACGGGCAAAGGGAGACATTACTATCAGACGGCGGGATCGCTTGCTGGTTCAGTTGGGCGCAGTATGCACTAGGGCTCCTAGTATAGGCAAATAGTGACCTTATATGCAGCGTCTGTAGGTCCTAATTTAATTTAATAGTGAATAAGCTGACCATGTGCTGTGCTTTTGTTTTAAACAAATAGTTTTTAGGTAAATGAAATTATTTGTTTTATTATTATTTTATTTCACGTAGTAGATTTTGTATTTATTGCAGTCAATTGAAACAAATTATGAGCTTTTATGATGTTAATTGTAATTAGTTTCGTGATGACGTGCCGCATGTTTCATTTTACTATAGGACGAGGTTATTCAGTTGCCAGAGTTGAAACTGTGTATAATAAAACATAGATCACAAATCATTATGTATTTCTATTTCTTTTTATGTGATAAGCGAATTATAGGCAGCTACTTGTTAGCATAGATGGTTGCATTTTCATGTAAACACATATAAAGAGATTCTAATATAAAAATAGTTCACTTATAGTGGAGATATTTTTGCCAAGTAGCAAATTCGAGTCAACCATCGCTGTCATTATCAATAAATGTATTATAAATTATTTTTGATCGTTTTTATTACTTATACATTCATCCTTTAAAAAGTGGTTTTTGTTGACGGCACCTTACGTTATTTTTACCTAATGAATGAAACGATGCAAGTTATACTTTGTAGTAACAAATATCGGATTTTTATAGCGATTCTGTTTTTTCTTTGCAATTGGCTCATAATAGCGGCCATCGCCGGTCGCCACTAAACAGCAGTTAAAAGTTTACCACAAGTATAGAGTGGGTCGTTTCGTGATACACAATCGGGAAATTCAAGTTGTTACGGCTGCCACTGTCAAATTAAAGAAGTATAAAAGAGACAGCATGAGGCTTAATTTGGAATACAAATAAAAATAATTCAACCAGTTGGATGCGACATTACGCTAGTCTTCTAGTTAAACAAGATGCATGCAGTAGCTATCAATATAGAGAATGATATTAGTGACTTACGTAGTCTGAAAGATTTGGTTAAAATTTACCTATTTTATTAAGTAGCTACGTACGTAGTAATTGTCATCAGGTACCTTAAAAGTTTTGGATAAAGAATTTTAGTCCCTATAAAGCTATAATATAAAAAACCCTCCCTTCCTCTCCTTCCGGTGGTGCCACGGTGTTTCTCAATTCCATTCTAAATTACTAGGACATCATATGTAATTAGAACATCCGCATGTTGGATTGCGACTCGCGCGACAGAGACACATCGCCCCATCCCAGCAAGAGTGAATGAAACAGCAAGCAAGGGAGGTTTGGCAACGCGTGAGTGATACCCCCGGTATTGCAAGCGTCTATGCTACGGTGACGGCTTACCACCAGGCCGACCGTATGCTTGTTTGCCAGCTTTGTGGTATAAAAAAAAACAAAAATATATAATACTTGCACTATGTACTTGTACTATTAATATTGTACTTTATGATATGGAGATAAAAATATTTATATATAAATATTAGGTAATTATTAGGTTTTAATTCTATCGAGGACTAAAATTTATTATCTTTTTGTTGAGAGTTTAGCGTTAAAATAAAAGCTTAGATAAAGAAAGTAAAAAATATTTAAAAAAAGATTAATAATTTTATTATGAAATGCACTAAAAACTGCGGGAGGTCGCCCGTTGGAGCTTACTAGGTTGTAAAGAAAAGCAGTAACTCTGGTAATAGTTGTTAATTATTTTTTTTACATAGAAAGTAATCTGATGAGTTCCACGTGAGATAATTTTTCTCGAGATGATGTATGATCTTAACGGAACTTATTGAAATGCATGAATGAAAAGATATAAAAAATATCTACAAAATGACTCTGTTTCTTTCCTCGCACATTTAAACTTATTACCCACGGAGATGGGTATTATTGTATCAGTTTATAGCAACGCAGAAAAAAAATCGGTAGGTACCTACCTACTCATTTGTCAATAGACAATACCAACCATACCAACACATTCTGTGATCAATATTTCGTTACGAATAAATAAAGTTTTTGATGTAAAAATAGTTTTATATAATGAATTTGATCAGCGATATTACCTCCGAAATCATTCCTATTCCCATGGATATAGATAAATTTGTAATATTATAGTTCATTTCAGTTAACTTTAAAATAAAACCGGACGAAGGGTACCATAGGTAGTAATTATAAATAATGCAGAAATCGAATCGCCCAGTTTTTCCGAGTTTTTCCCGAAAATAAACCCCCTTTTTTTTAAAGATTTACTTAATTACAAAAGGTTCAAAACATTTTCATGTCATATACAAAAATGATGGCGTATGATAATATAATCACACATACCAATATGACCAATGATCAAAAATTACCACTGATCCAAGTTTCCCAATAATTAAAAAGCGACCAATTATCAACAATGAGATTACTCATTAACATTACTTTTTAATGTAATTTTAATGTAAAATTTTGATAATTAGTACAATACAATAACCAATGACAGAAAATTACCAATGATCCAAAATTATCAATTGTCAAAATTACCAATGGTGTTATTATAAAATGTCAGATGGTTGGGCAAACATTCGCTAATGCAGTTTCAATCCAGTACCGATCCAAATTACTGTAAGAAGTTGTTACTTGTCATGTTAGAAACATTACGATATTAAAAAATCAGGTCGATATTTACAGGCAACGAACGTAATTTATGAAAATTTGTTTCGATATTGCGTGTTTAAAACTATGCCGGGGTAGTAATAAACGAAATTATTGCTAGGTATGTATATTATGCTTTCTGTTAGATAAAGTATTTTCAATGTACAGCTATTTTATTGTTTAGTTCTCGTGTCCAATGTCAAGCAAACCGAGTTATGTAACGAATAATCTTGATTATATTTTGGTTTAAGTTAATTTCTTTAGGCGGATATACTGAAGGAAGAAAGTGACCGTTTACCGTAGTTTTGGTTATTTCGTCTGAAGGATAGATTATTATAAATATTAATATTATAAATATTCTTGAACGAACCACACAACGCCATCTAGTCCCAAACTAAGCAACTAAGCTTGTACTATCGGTACTAGATTGCTGATAAATATACTTAAATACTTTTTTTTTGTAAATAAATACTTATTATACATAGAAAACACCCAGACCAAGGCAAACAGACATGTTCATACACACAAATGATTGCCTTGCGCAGGATTCGAACCCGCGGCCCTTGGGATAAAGTGACCATTGCTAGCCACTCGACCACCAGACCTGTCAATTATATTACAGTGCTTTATACAGGAAAGATGATTATTTTTAAACACATCCAAAAAATGATTTAGGTCATTGTTGTTTAGAAGAAGCAAAGTTTGCTCCGAGCAAATGTGTAATGTAATAGTCGTAGAGAGTCGGTAGAGCATTATGAAGTAGGTTAGCTTGACCGGAAAAGTACCACCCTCTTACAAAAAACAGAATATTAATGTGAACCAGCAATGCGTTTCGTTCGGAGAAAAACATCACATCTGCTCCATGGGCAGTGATCATGATCACTCACCATTAGATGACGAGAATGCTCGTTTGCCAATCTTATCAAAAAAAAAATTACAGTTGTAACAAAGATTAACTTGAGTTTGAGTTCGCCGCTTGTATCTTGGGCTATACCTCTGGAGGAGACAGTTGGCCTGATTCGCGACGTCGCGCGAGTGTCATCTTTGTGGTGGGCGCAGGGCGGTGCGCCGTTCCCCTGGTACGCGGGTTGCTCACTTACCGTCGAAGGTACCTTTGTACTGATAGCAGAACTAACCTCTTTGTTTAAAAAAATACATTTTTAAAACTATTATACTGCTTTTATTCAAGTTCATTTTGTTTGTAAAATATTTCTCGCTTAGGAATTAATTTTATAAATAATGAAATTGTTATTAAGGAAAGTTTAGTATTAACTTGACTTGTTGTTAATCACAATAACTTTTAATAGGTAACGTTGAAATAAATAAATCGATAATGAAAGCACAGCATCGGACACAATATACTTATCATTAGATACTTTAATAAAATCAACTTGCACATTCAAATACATAATATCCTCAAGCAAATACATAATCTTAAAAGTACTTGACATCCAAATTGTAGACAATCCGTTATGTTAATGTCCGTGCATTATAATAAAACGAATATATTTCAACGATTTCTCTGCGCACTCTACCCCGTAATATATTTTCGTATAACCAACCCGATAGCTCGTTACAAAGGAGACATCGTTCCATAATGGCCCACCACTGGGACTTGCGTGACTTGCCATTTGCCACGCTCTATGTTTCCGAAGAAGGCTCAAAAAGGCACTGGCTTTCAACAAAGCAGCAAGTCTAAAAGCAAATGAATAAAAAAGCCCTTAAAATGTCAGGGAAAATAACTTGATAATGGACCCGGCTCCATCATCATCATCATCAAATCAGGACCCTCGCTTTGATTTCATTGGTTCATATGCAGTGAAATCACTAAAACTAAAACCGGAGAAATGGATGCGAGTATTGGGTTTGGAGGAACACAGGACGACGCTGAAGGATTTCGTGGACAAACCGCTACCGCTGCTTTTGGTGGTAGTCCTGACGAATGCGCTGCAATTGGTGCCGGTTGTATCATTTCCATGCTATTTGAAGAACAAAGCGGTATACTTCGTAAAGAAGAAACCCGATGCCGTGCCCAAGGAGAATTGCTCGCATATGCTTATTTTTGGTAAGAACTTGCTTTCCAAAATCGTTTATTTAATGGATCTGATTAATTTAATGGTTTATATGATTGACGACCTCCGTGACGTAATGGTTACCATGCCGGTCCGCCACCCAGGAGGTCCCGGGTATAAATTCCGATCGGGTCATTATGAATGGCCTGGGTCTTGGATGTTTATCTATACATGGATTTGTTATAACATTTAGTATCGTTGAGTTAGTATCCCATAACATAAATCTCGAACTTTGGAGCTAGCTCAATCTGTGAGATTTCCCTATATTTTATCTTTGTCTTAGAGCCATTAAAGTTAAAATTCCATAGTTTTATAATAGATGTTTAACCTTATCGTTTTCTATTCAGGCGACTTAGCACCAAGATTAATAGATGAATTGGCAGCGCTTGTTGATGAAGTTTTCGTTCCTTTATTATCAAACCCACTTAACCACGAAGGTTGGCCACTAGTAGTTTCCCAAGATATCCTCAAGCAAATACACAACCTTAAAAGCACCGTCTATGAGGTAAGAATACACAAAGAATAAATGTCTAAAGTTTGTCGTAAAGGTATTGAATGACGCCGTTGTGTGTGTAAACGCAACTCATATCATGCAATGACAAGAGTAGATTATGATTGTGTCGATGTATACTGAATATTGTGTCTCAGAATAGAAGACACCTTATGATTTAGTTTCTAGATTTTGTAGATTTAAGCTATACAAGCTTTAAGAGATTTATAACTCCACAATGGAACAGAATACTTGTAAGGGCATTGAGGTAGGTTGGTGTAAAATATAAATACAAAAATGACATTCTCTATCAACAGGTCAAAGGTAAAGTTAATGGCCAAACTGTACTTCCAATGCCCGTTGGAGTAGAGTTGGTACATGATGCAGAGAAAGAGTTATTGAAGGGCCACGAAGTAGATTTATATCTGAAAAGTGCAATCGAAGGTGTTGTTATAAAATGGGCGCAACAGATCAATGATGTTATGACGGATGATCCATCACATGCATTCGAAAACGGACAGAATCCTGTGCCATCAGTCGGTTAGATGCATTTATGTGCCTTATTTTGTTATTAGGTTTTATATACGATGTTGTCCCAAGACATCCCTTGTCTAACTAGGGTGAAAATAACATGCAAATATAAACCATGAGTGACGATGTTTACCAGGGAGAATTTTGTTCAAAAGACTATCTTGTTTCGCTGCTCATATCTTAATAAATATAATTTTTAGCACACGGCTAAACTGGCGTCCCTCGTGGCCACAACGACCACCCGAGGAAGGTAACAACAGCGTGTCCGCCCAGATTGCCGCCATGGCTTCCGCGTCATCGCGTCGGACCCGCAACAACGACGCCGCCGTTCCCAACGACGACGATCAGGTACCGCCGTCGCCTCCTCGAAGAACTGAGTCTAGCCGTGTGCTAAAAATTATAATAAGTATATAGGGACAATATGTTAAATTTCCTATGTTTTGGTCTGGAAGGAGTATTTGTAGGCAGATCATATATTTCTCTAAAATATTTTATTCTAATATTTTTTTTAGAATTGGCGTTTTGGAGATCAAGATTAAGCAATTTAAACTACATATACGATCAACTTCGGTCTGAGAGAGTTCGTTGTATGGCAGTAATATTAGAAAAAACGACGTCTGCATACTATCCCTGTTTCAGTCGATTATTCAAAAACATTGTTTCTGGTAAATATGGTCGTTTTTTAATTTTCGCCATTTCTTTTACCGCCATTTTGCTTTTTCTGAAATGGTGGTGTTTATAACGTAGTTTATTTTCTTTTATACAAGTTTAATAAGAAGAAAAAATGCATTTGGTTCAGTAAATTTTCTCTTAAATAGTTTTATGGACATAAATCTTAGGTATTAAAATACAATCTAATTGTAACTGTGGCGTACCTAGATTTATACGACATTTTCTTTACATATTGAATTTATCAATATATTTTCAGCATTGGCAGAAGCAAGAGAAATCGATTTGTATTTAAGGACATTAGAACGACATTTCCAGGCATTGGAAGACACCGATTTTACAGAATGCCAACCTCTATTCAGGCCGTTGTTTCACGTCATATGTATGATTTGGAAGGATTCTAAGTACTATTGCAGTTCTTCAAAATTAATGGTTTTGCTCAAGGAAATTGCAAATTTGCTTATTTATCAGGTATAATACACTTTATAGAAAATAAAATACAAGTTACCAAAAAGTGAAACTTATTGAGAATAACTTTCCTTTTTAGGCAAAAAAATGTCTGGATCCAAGTACGCTATTCCACAGTGACATTGATGAAGCAACGCTGCGCATTCAGCTTACAATAAACATACTTAAAAAGTTCCGATGCACCTTCGATTACTACAAAGACAACTTGCATAAGTACTTCGTCGATAGACGAGTAATTCCATGGACCTTTCATCCAAACGTTGTTTTTGAAAGGCTAAACAAGTTCTTGGACAGATTGAACACTATTCAGTGGTTTTTCAAAACTGTGTTAGAGTTTCAAAAACTGGAGAAAATTGAAATAGGAGGAATGAAAGGACGTGTGCTCGGAGGACAAATACGTGAGATATCTGGGGAATTTGAGGCTTATTTTCATGGGTTTGCGTCGAAATCATACGACGTACTCGATCCTGACGATGGTAGATTTAATAGAGATTTCAAAGAATTTCAAAAAAATATCGTCGATTTAGATTTAAAATTATCAACGGTATTAGTAGAATCATTCGAAAATTGTTCAACATTGGAAGCTATTTTCAAGGTAATTTCTATAGTGGTAAATAGCAATTTATGTAGTAACGAGATTGCAAAGTATGTGAGTATTAGATCTTTAATTGAATAACGAATTTTAATTTCAGTTAATTGACATCGTGGGGTCTGTTTTAGATCGACCTCTGATCAAAAATGAATTTACAGCAAAGTATATAGAAATAATAGATAAGCTTGAAAAAGAAATTGAATCATGCGAAGTAAGTAAAGAATTTAATTTTAAAACTTTTAAGATATTTCAATATGAAAAATAATAAAATTTGGTATCAATTTTTGGCTATTGCATTGCATACACATCAATAAGATTTTCTAGCATTTTTAGCACTACTTATAGATATAGTAAGATCACAGGTAGAATATAACTATTATAATTAGCTTCCAAGAATGGATACGAGCTGTAGGGGTCGTCCGAAGTACATTGCTTGCAATTATTTAGCCATGAGTTTGCTAAGGAAAGCAAGGTACTTTACACAACTGTTACAGGCCACGTCTGTTTTCGGAAGTCACTATTCTGCTTTGGAAAAATTACAACCCTTCCATTTTAGGATCTATTCAACGAGCAGACAAACCGTCTCCTGAAGTACGGTATGATGGAAGTTGACACTTTTCTACCACCAATAGCCGGCGGCCTACTCTACATGACGATGCTAGCTGCAAGGATCACCAAGCCCGTAGCTAGCTTTCGCAATTTGCCGCACCCGTAAGTTAACGGGGTGGGGCAAATTGCGAAAGCTGATTATGTGGTTTATATTCTTCTAATCCTTTGCTATCAGATTCAAATTGTAAGAATACATATAATTATGTGGTTTTGAATTTTCCACCATCAAATTCCACTCTGCCACAGTAGTTAATTGTAAACGAAAGAATTACTTTGGGATAGACGTAGATCTACACTTTTTACGCTAGTAGGTATTTTAAAATTTACAGTATTTAGAAATTCACGAACTCAATCAATATTAATGGATTTTTACAGTTTTAGTTTAATTATCTTATATGTTTAGGATAAAGGATACGGAAGATGCGATGAAAATTTTCAAAAGACATGAAATACTCATAGAAAATATAAATGAATTCAAAAAAAAATATTTTAACGACTGGACGAAAAGCGTCCCAAAAATTATCGAATTAAGGACAAATAATAAAATACTGGCTCGGCAAGGATCCGATCTTGTGCTAAATTTCAGTCCAATGGTAAATACAAACTATACATTCGTAAATACAATAGCTATTAAGAGCACTAAATTTGTATTTCATTGTGTAGCTTTTAGACATTTTAAAAGAAGTCCATCATTTGCGAGGGAATCCTGAGGTCCAAGATTTATTAACAGCAGAAAGCTTAAAACTATTCGAAAAACAAGAAACTTACAGACAGTATAGAATAAATCTAGGAATAACTATTGACTGGTATAATCAAATAAGAAAGAACAGTCAAAAAGTTGAGTTCGATTTAGTCGAAGAAGAAATAAAAGCTATTGATCAGAGGATCGAAATGGCACAAAATCAATTAAATTGGAATTCACAAGGTAAGAAAAAATATCTTTAAAAAAAAATTGAAAATTGAGATTTTTATTCCACTTTGTTTTTAGATTTGTGGAATCCATTACAAGAACTACACACCTTAGTTGGAAACTTGTTTGACCGTATGTCAAAAATACAAGAAAATTTGAAAGAAATTAAAGCAGTAATGAAAGAATGGTCTGTGCAGCCACTGTTTGAAAGACGAGAAGGGAAAAAAGAAACTTTACTAAACTTAGAAGATCGCGAAGATAAGAAAACTAAACGTTATAATGATATTAAAGAAACGGATAAACGAGTCAGGGAACTTTTAAATGAAAACATGGAATTATTTAATATGAAATCTAATCAAGACAGCGAAATATGGATAAATTATGTATCTTTTATAGATAATTTGATGGAAGAATCTTTATTTAAATCCGTTGCATGCAGGTATAGTCTTTTTTTAAGCTTTTATTATAAGTGTCTACTTCATTTTATTTAACATAAATGTGGTTTTGCTCCTCTATGTGCCTTTTCTGCAGTACGTAACATTAATTGCTTGCCTGCAAGAAATGCTTTAATTTTCCGGGATAATTATTATCATGTAGGTATTATGTTGATACAGATTATAAACTATTTTGTACCAAACAAGCAATAGCCTAGCCATTTTTAAGTGAAAGTGCAAAAAACATATCACACATAAACATTACATTCTTTAAAATTTTAGTTTGGGATATATATCTGAACACATGAATCCCGGTAATAAGCTAGCCCCGTTATTCGAAGCTCAGTTGGAGTTGTTAGAACCAGACATGGTATTTGCTCCAAGTCTCGATCCTAACAACGAGAAAGGTTTCACAGCATTAATTAAAAGCCTTATTGATGACATACTACAAATATCAGCATTGACGGAAAGAATAGAAGTTAAAAATACAGAAACTTATCAAGAAAAGTTTGTCAAAACCGATGATGTGGTTGAAATGAAAGCAGAAATCATGAGTGGAATAGAAAAGGTAAATAATTTTGATTTCGAAAAAGATCTAGTACATTTTGTAAGTTGTATAGATACACTGTAAATAAATGGTACGAAAGTGAATAATGAATTTTGATGTTTAGAGGTTTCACTGTTTGTGAATCAATTCTTTGATACAGATATAAGCCATGTCAATAATAACACTGTTTATAAAAAGATACTATCCATAAAAAAATATCTTTACAGGTAATTGAAGATGCAAATGAGTTTTGTAAAACCTTCGAGAATTATTCTTACCTGTGGCTGGAGGAAAGGGATGCTGTAATGGAAATATTCTTAACATATGGCAGGATATTATTGCCTGAAGAGATAGACAAAATTGGCAGTGAAGACAAAGATGATCCTCCTCCAACACCTTGCCCACCCAAAATGGAAGGTTTTAGAGAGCAAATTGACAACTATGAAAACCTTTTCATGGACATTGAAGATATGGAGCCTTATAAAATATTTAATTGTTGGTTTCAGGTACAAATGTAACAGATTAAACCTATTTTGTAGAAAACGTGAAGACAGTTTCATAATTCAAAGTATTATTGTTCAAATTGGTCTATTAAATCTCTTTAGCTTTTTGTAAATCATACTGTCTATTCTACAACCAGTTCACATATACATTAAAGCAATGAAAGATATAAGGGTAGAGAGCTAAGAAAAAAGATTTCTGTAATCATCGTTATAAAATGTTGTAATTACATAGTACAATTTGAACACTATTGATAAATAAAATTTTAGGTTAATTCTAACTTAAATCATAGTTATGGCCCTGGTTATCTCTTACATTGGTTGAGTGTACTGAGAACTGGCAAGATGCTTAGTACTTACTTGCTTTTTCAATGCGTTACTGTCTAAATCTCTTAAAGAGATTAGCTCATCTTTGTACACTGTATTTATTACTGTAAATTGTATTTAAAATGTATGTGCAATAAATATATAAATATTTTAGTAAATTTTGTATTTATAATATTTTTTTATAGGTTGATGTGAGACCATTCCGTCAAGCTTTACTTAATACTGTGCGAAAATGGGGAAATATGTATAAGGAACATTTAGTTGAAAATGTGACTTCCAGTCTCAGTGATTTATCTAACTTCATTCGCAAAGCCGATGAAGGTAAATTTTTATCACATTACACTCCACTTTTATTCTGTGCCATAAGGTCAAAACAATTACTGCAAGGCTATTTCATCCCACGGATTCGAATCCCGGGCAAGACAAACATTTGTGTGCATGAACACGTCTCCTTGGTCTGGATGTTTCCTAACCATTGTACAAGCCTACCATATAAACCACAGAAAAGTATCCATAGTATACGCTTTCTTTATTTTAAGACTAAATGCCTGAATTTAGGTTGATTAGTGCGAGTGCAGGTGATTAGTAATTGAGGGTGAATCACCCTCAGCACGAAAAATTCTACTACCGAAATCTTTTGCACCGTAGCAATTGAGGGTGAATCATTCTCAGTTACTAATCACCTACACTCGCACTAATCAAAATAAATAAAGGCCATAAGGCGATGTTAAATCATTAAACATCTAGTAATATTTATTAATTTTAAGATTCATATATTTTTTTAAATTGTTAGTGGATTTTTTTGTTAGGTTTACTCCAACCGGTGCCAGAAGGGGACTACGATGCATTGATTGCAGTAATGGGCTATCTGATGCATGTCAAAGAACGTGCTTTAAATACTGACGATATGTTTCAACCTCTAACAGAAACTATTGAATTATTAAAGTTTTATGACATGGATATTCCTGAAGAAGTAAACGTTTTACTACAGGTGACTACATTATACAAATAATAGGTACCTATTACACATCTCAAGGCTATTAGGTACAGAAACATTTGTTATTTTTTTAAATTGTATGTAGGTACGACAAAATATCGAAAAATAAAATATTCTAGATAGATGGAAGGGAATTTGTAGTGCATATTGGCCATCGAGCACATATATGCTGGCCAACGAGTAATATGCCACAAACGTCAGTAAATTTTATTAAAAAAGAAAGTTAATTACATCTCTTTTAATATACACGAATATTTGTGGCCAGTTCGATAATACAACTGGAGAAATTAAACCTTATTTCTTTGAAGTTCATCTGCGGGATTTTAAAGAACAGGATAGTGGGAATGAAATAACTGCAGAAAGAACTGTTTTAATAAAAACTATTTTGATACAGGAATTACCAGAACAATGGCAAACAACAAAGAAACTGGCCGTTACCGTCAAACAGCAGGTTGCTCCCCTACAAGCCGCCGAAGTGAGCGGCATCAGAAAGAAAATAGCCATATTTGATGCTCATGTCACTTATTATAGGGAAGTTTTTAAGAGATATGAGGTAAACACATACATTATATCTATTTAAGCCCTACGTGTTATTCCTTATCGGAATATGATTTGTAAATATTACTGTTAACCGAAAATATTATAATATTGGCTAATTTAAATTATAAATATTATTACTTTTTTTTTATACCACAAAGGTGGAAAACAAGCATACGGCCGGCCTGATGGTAAGTCGTTATTTCAAATAATTGTTAATATTTAAATTCTAGTTTTTCAAATATGACTGCGAAGATCCATACGATGTGATGTCCCGAGTTGATTTCGAGATGTTACATCTAGAAGAAGAAATGAGAGGCATACAAGAATCGGGATCTTTGTTTGAAGTGAATGTGCCTGAATTTAAACTATTAAAACAATGTCGAAAAGAATTACGTATGTTAAAGGTAAGACAAGATAGATCTACGGAAGAGAAATAAACTATGGAAATAAAACTTCTCATTACCATGTTAGCTTAGCCCAGACATGATACTACAAGTTTGAAGCTCTTTGGATTCTGGCAATTTATTACAAAATGTTGTCTATATTTTTTTTTTCATACAGCAACTTTGGGATTATGTACACATAGTAAGAACAAGTATTGAGGATTGGAAGACAACTCCATGGCGGAAAATTGATGTGGAAAATATGGATATAGAATGCAAGAAATTCGCAAAAGAAATAAGACTTTTGGATAAGGAGATGAGAAGGTAAATGATCTATTACATTAAAATAACGAAAATATTTTTTAAGGTATAAATCTTTAAATTCTTTTTAGTAGAAAAATGATATTTAAATATTTTAAAAATATGTCTTTCAACTACTTCAGCTTTTATGAGCTTGACTAAAATTGTGAATATTTAGCATTATACAATATTTTTTGTAGCTGGGACACATACATTAATTTAGAATCTACAGTGAAAAATATGCTCACATCATTGAGAGCTGTAGGAGAGCTTCAAAACCCAGCGATAAGGGAAAGACATTGGAACCAATTAATGAGAACCACTAAGGTGATGTATAGATATTTAGGACGTCTGCTGAAACAACTGTGTGTAGGACCGCGTGTACGCGTATGCGCAAGCGGGTATTTGCATGCCGGTGATTTAAATGAAATGAACATCGCATAAATTGCGCACACACAAGAGTTTTAGCATGCGCCCTAAACTATTGAACGTTAGTTACTTTTTAAATAAATGAGCATCGTAGGCTCATTACCATACAAGTTCAACCGATTGTGTTTGAGATAACTTTGCAAGTAAAACTGTCAAATTGTTGAAAATGACGTTTGATAATATTGCAATTCCAAAATTATCGTAAAAACGATCTGTCGCATTAGAATGGTAATTATGCTGCCTAGATCTAAAGATGTAAAATTATTTTGAATGAACGATGTTCATGTTGGAATAATACTTATAAGAAGTTGCTATCGTTCATAAGTGTAATGTAAAGAATGTATTAATCTTGTATATATAATTTCAGTGTAAATAATGTCATGCACACTTTGGTTTGGGAATGCCGGGTTTGAAGTTTGGTAATGCATTTTGCATGTGATTGTACAGAATATGTTATATTTTATTATATAACATAATAACACTGTGTGACACAATATTATAGTCAGATGTATAATGTACATTTTATACTTACACAAAATAACAAACAGGATGAGTTAGAATGAGTTAGAATGTACTGATAGAGATCCGAAAAGAGAGAATTGTATTCTATGATTCGTGATTATTGGCACATATTTTTACTATTGACTGTGCTGGTAGGACATAAGTTTGACGAGGAAAAGCCTGTCCTTCATTTTTTTAATTATTTCGCTTTACTGTCTTTTGTTTTTAGTCAGATCGTAAAATAAAAAGACTGCAAAATAAAGATGGGAATGGTCGGGTCATGCACGGAGATGGCTCAACCAAAGGGCACACTCCAAAACATAATTACTTCTTTAAGATGGACATTATTGGACATGGGAACTACCAACAATAATACGGACAGACATACTTTTTTATAAACATTTCATTTAATACAATATACACTTTCAAAAACAATTATACACGATTTTTTGTAAATGATGGCATGTCTGCTTTTGGTGTTCACGAGATTGTACAATAACATGATTGTATAAATATTAATATTATATATGCATTGTATAATATAACTGTTATATATATATAATGAATGATTGCGAATGTATATAATGTTTGATTCACAGAGCTTAGCCGCATTGCCACCTGAACTCACTGTGAGTATTATATGTCATGAAGGGTACAAAAAGATGTACATATGTATTGTATTATATACGCAAGTGATTGCATGTGCATGTTTGTACATATAATTTAATATCTTGTATCATTCATTACCATTCACTCACTTCTCCTCCTTCCGTCGTTTGAGGTGGATTTTTTTTTTCATTCTTATCAGAAATCAATCTTACACTCTTGTTACGCATAATAGCTTTCTCAATTCTCGTAATACTAAGAAGTCCAACCTTTTGTAGGGTGTAACACTTTAGTATAAATATTATGTACATTGTTCATAGTTTTTCTTTTTATATAATTATCTGCAAAATTTGGTTAACATATATTTCTGCTTTTATATGCATGTATTAAATTGTATATGTTAAAACTCTAATTACTGTAAATTGTCCCTAGAAATTATTTTGTGTTGAATGAAACTGAAGTTCTTAGATATTATAATATACATATATATTTAAATCATGAGTATTTTGTATTTGTAATAACACTTAACTTTTAGGATATAACATGTCACGTGGCAAATAAGAGTATCGTAGAAGAAAATAGTATTAGACAAAGCAAAGCCTGTAGTGTTTGATATAGATATTCTAGACATCAAGTTTTATTGTACTTAGATTTTTAGTAATAATTAATTAACACAGTATATACAATATCGTTTAACTCGTTAATAAATATTAGGTAAGAATCGTTATGGACACAAACACGACACTGGCAGACTTATTAGCGCTGAATCTTCACGAATGTGAGGAAGAAGTGAAGAATATAGTTGATAAAGCTGTAAAAGAAATGTCAATGGAGAAGGTACTCAAAGATTTGCATACTACTTGGAGTGGAATGGAATTTGAACAAGAAGTACATCCAAGAACGGGATGTGTTTTGTTACGAGCTAGTGAAGAACTTATTGAAACACTAGAGGAAAATCAGGTAATGTTTAAAAATAAAGTAATAATTTTCCACTGGGAAGCGACATACATATGCCAAGATATGGGCTTAGTCAAAACTTAGTTAATAATATAATACCTAAATAATATAAAAGAAAATTTAATCAGTTCTAGCACAATATAAATAATTACGATATTACAGGTCCAACTACAAAACTTGATCACTTCGAAATTTATTGCTCACTTCTTGGAAGAAGTTTCGGGTTGGCAGCAGAAACTTTCGATAGCAGACCAGGTGATAACAGTTTGGTTTGAAGTGCAAAGAACTTGGACACATTTGGAGAGTATATTTATGAGTTCGGAGGATATCCGAAAACAGCTGCCTGATGATTCAGCGAGATTTGACAGAATTGATACTGAATTCAAGGTAAGATTACAAAATTTCATTTGAAACTTTAATACTTATACAGCTAATAAATTTTCAAATAAAAAGTTATAATATAAAATGTTTGATGTTTCAGTTTCTATCCACAGAGATAACAAAAACTCCAAATGTTGTAAAAGGTACGAATAAAGAGGGATTAGTGGAAAAACTTGACATTTTGCAGAAAGATTTGGTAATATGTGAGAAAGCTTTAGCAGAATACTTAGAAACGAAAAGATTGGCATTTCCTAGATTTTATTTTGTATCGTCGGCTGATTTGTTGGATATTTTATCAAACGGCAATCAAGCTGATCTTGTTATAAGGTTTGTATTTGCAGCAAGTGATGATATGAATGGAATTTATAAGCAAATACATTTTATCTAACATTAATTTCAGACACTTGACAAAACTATTTGATTCGATTGCAAAACTAAGGTTTATTGAAAGTGAAAATCCCGCTGAGAAAGTTTCTTCGGGTATGATAGCAAAAGATGGAGAATATGTACCGTTTCACGGCACCTGTGATTGTACTGGACCGGTAAGTCTATTAGAACTAAATTTTTATTTCTTTGAAGAATATTTCTAATCTATATTTTTGTAGGTGGAAGTCTGGCTAAATAGATTACAAGACATCATGAGATCAACCATACGCACCTACTTCGGGGAAGCTATAGTTTCATACGAAGAGAAGCCCCGAGAGCAGTGGTTGTTTGATTTTATGGCTCAGGTATCCTTGTGTGGCTCTCAAATTTGGTGGACGACAGAAGTAAGCATAGCTTTTTCCCGATTAGAGGAGGGATATGACAATGCTCTCAAAGATTATTACAAGAAACAACTGTCTCAACTGAGTACATTGATTACTTTGCTAATCGGCGAATTGAGCAAACAAGATAGGCAAAAAATTATGACAATTTGCACGATAGATGTCCATTCTAGAGATGTTGTCAGTAAGATGATACAGGGGAAAGTTGAAGCAGGATCGGCTTTTCAATGGCAGTCGCAACTTCGACACAGGTTCTGAATGAACAAAATTGTAAAAGTTCGTTTGCACTAATTTGTTTTTGGATGTCATCTGCATAAATACACTGTAGCGTAGGAACTTCGTCACTATCATAATCATTAGTCACAAAGTAATTATTTTTTCTTAAACAATATTCATAGCAAAAAATATTTTTTTCTACAATTAGAGTATTATTTTAGGTGGGACGATGGCGATAATCATTGTTATGCAAATATTTGCGATGCTCAATTTCAATACAGCTATGAATATTTGGGCAATACGCCTCGTTTGGTCATAACGCCGCTGACTGATAGATGTTACATTACATTGACACAGGTACATTACCGTTTAAGAACTGGATAATAGTATAAAATTTGAAAGCTATTACTAAATAATAATTTTTATTTTAGTCTTTGCATTTGATAATGGGCGGTGGACCAGCAGGACCTGCGGGTACTGGTAAAACTGAGACTACAAAAGATTTAGGGAGAGCGTTGGGTATAATGGTATATGTGTTTAATTGTTCAGAACAAATGGATTATCAGGTACTAAAACATCATAATTTTCTGTTTTCTATATTTCTGGATTACCTATACATTTGATAATATTATTACAATTTTGTAGTCTTGCGGTAACATTTATAAAGGATTGGCACAAACGGGTGCTTGGGGATGTTTTGATGAGTTCAACAGAATTTCTGTTGAAGTGTTGTCCGTTGTAGCTGTTCAAGTGAAATCAGTACAAGACGCTATAAGGTACCCATTGCATTACTTTCAGATTTATAAAAAAAAACAATTTACTTTAATACACGAATAATATTATTTTGCAGAGACAAAAAACAAAAGTTCAATTTCATGGGAGAAATAATATCATTAGTTCCAAGCGTTGGAATTTTTATTACCATGAATCCCGGATATGCAGGCAGGACAGAGCTGCCTGAAAATTTAAAAGCTCTATTTAGACCATGTGCAATGGTTGTACCCGATTTTGAATTAATTTGTGAAATTATGTTAGTCGCTGAAGGGTTCCAAGAAGCTAAAATTTTGGCAAGGAAGTTTATTACGCTGTATACTTTATGTAAAGAGTTGTTATCGAAGCAAGATCATTATGATTGGGGTCTAAGAGCTATCAAATCTGTGCTTGTAGTGGCCGGATCTTTGAAAGTAAGTATTTTAACATTGCTAAAATAACCATTACAGTTCTGGTTTTGTTTTTTTAACACACTTTTTACATTTATAGCGCGGTGATCCTGGAAGACCCGAAGAAGAGGTATTGATGCGAACCCTTCGAGATTTCAATATACCTAAAATCGTCACCGACGATATGCCCGTCTTTATGGGCTTAATTGGTGATTTATTCCCAGCTTTAGAGGTACCTCGAAAGCGTGATTTAGACTTTGAACGTACTGTTAAACAAGCAGCTATGGATTTAATGTTGCAACCAGAAGATAATTTTATTCTCAAAGTTGTGCAACTAGAAGAGTTGCTTGAAGTTCGACATTCGGTATTTATTGTCGGAAATGCTGGCACTGGTAAGACTCAAGTATGGAAAACGTTGTTCAAAACCTATCAGAATTTAAGGAAGAAGCCTATCTACAATGACTTAAATCCTAAAGCAGTTACAAACGACGAGTTGTTTGGTATAATAAATCCAGCAACCAGGGAATGGAAGGATGGGCTTTTTTCTGTGATAATGAGAGATCAAGCGAACCTCGTTGGCGAGAATCCCAAATGGATACTTTTAGATGGTGATATCGATCCTATGTGGATTGAGTCTTTGAATACTGTGATGGATGATAACAAAATTTTGACATTAGCCAGTAATGAGAGGATAGCTCTCACTCCGACCATGAGACTCATGTTTGAAATTTCTAACCTTCGTACTGCCACACCGGCTACAGTTTCAAGAGCCGGTATTTTGTACATCAATCCCCAAGACTTGGGCTGGAATCCGTAAGTGTCATCTAAGACGTATGTCTTTCACGTCCTAACGATTCATGTCTTCAAATATTAACTACGTTTTTTTTTAATCAATTTTAGCTATGTTACAAGCTGGGTCGAAACAAGGAAGATCCCGGCGGAGAAATCCAATTTAGTAATGTTATTTGATAAATACATTCCGCCATGCTTGGAAACGGTGAGGACCAGATTTAAAAAGATAACTCCAATTGCGGAGATGGCGCATATACAGATGCTTTGCCATCTGTTACATTGTTTGCTCGTGCCCGAAAATACTCCGGCGGATTGTCCGAAGGAATGGCATGACATCTTCTTTGTGTTTGCCTGCGTATGGGCATTTGGATCAGCTATGTTCCAAGACACTACTATTGACTACAGAGTCGGTTAGTATTTCTCTCTATCGACATACGAGTACATAACTACTTATTTCACACTTGTATACTACAAGTATTATAACTACCTGGTTAAAATTCCCTTTTTCCTTTCAGAATTCACCAAATGGTGGGTGAACGAGTTTAAAACAGTTAAATTCCCACCTGGTGGTACTGTGTTTGATTTCTTTATTGACCCCGAGACTAAGCAGTTCACACCCTGGACGGAGAAAATCCCTAAGTTTGAATTGGATTCTGATATACCTCTGCAAGCGGTATTAGTTCCAACTGCAGAGACGATTAGAATTCGATTTTTCTTAGACTTACTAATGAAAAACAGACATCCTGTTATGTTAGTAGGTGGGTCAGGGTGTGGAAAAACTGTATTAGTGAATGAGAAATTACAGGGGTATGTACATATAATTAGTATTTTTTCTTATATCTTTAGTCACCATCTCCGTCAACCTCTATTATCTGCGGGTGCATTTTTCAATGAAACTCCCGTTCGAATTGCCTCGTTCGACCTTCATCTCAGAGCCTTCTGCTTCTGTAACTGCCCGAAGCAATGGCACAAGACCACGCATAGCAAAAAAAATTAAGGGATCTTCCATTGAATTTCTAATGTCGTCAATAATTATTTAGACAGTATTAACTTTATTCTTACAGCCTTCCGGAAAACTACGCAGTACAGTCCGTTCCATTCAATTTTTATACGACGTCTGAAATGTTACAAAAAGTCCTAGAAAAACCTTTAGAGAAGAAAGCCGGCCGAAATTATGGACCACCTGGGAACAAAACCCTAATATATTTTATTGATGATATGAATATGCCTGAAGTGGACACTTACGGAACAGTCCAACCTCATACAATAATCAGGCAGCATATGGACTACAATCATTGGTACGACCGTACCAAACTAAGTTTGAAAGATATACATAATACCCAGTACGTTTCGTGCATGAACCCGACGTCTGGTAGTTTTACAATAAATCCAAGATTGCAGAGGCATTTCTGCGTCTTTGCAATTAGTTTCCCTAATAATGAAGCTTTGAATAATATTTACCACTCAATATTATGGCAACATCTAATGAACCCTGAATTACGGATCAATCCTCTAATAACAAAGTTATCAGGTAAGATATAAAATCTTTATGAAAATTAAGTCCTACTCACTTAATTTAAAAAAATAAATAATTAAAGAATTTATCGGGAATTCATTTTTATTGTTGCAAACAAGAAGTTGATATGTACTCGAAGTAAATATAATCTCAAAAGTTGTCAACGCACCAGTAGCTCTTTCGGAGTTGATGTTTATAGGACCATAAGGTGACCCGTCGTCGGCGCGTTTGTCTACTATATATTTTATAATAAAAAATAGTTGTCCCAATCACATGGGAATTTTAAGAATTGTAACATCGTTTGTTATTAAGGATCTTGTTAAATTCGTTCAGTTAGATTTAAGTTTATAGCATTCAGTCAGCTATACTGCACTGCAAGGCTTTTGTCTTCTAATAATGATATTTCAAATTATGTTTTTTTTATATTGTAGCAAGTATTGTGACGGCCACTGTTACTTTACATAATAAAGTATCTCAAGTCTTTCTACCGACTGCTATTAAATTTCATTACATTTTCAATTTGAGGGATCTATCAAATGTCTTTCAGGTACTATTTTATTCATTATTATTACCGTTATCGCACTGACATGTACCTTCAACCGAAGAGTATTATTTACAGTTCCAGTAGTTCCTTACTGTTTAAGACTAGTGGACTATATAAATACATAACTAAGACGTAGATGCTTATTATATTTTCGTGCTAGCGAAACCCCCGGAACTTCGTTTGAGCGTGTCCCGTTTTCCTTGAGATTTCGGATAAACTTTCCTCTTGAATCACTTTATCTATTAAACCGCATCAAAATCCGTTGCGGAGTGTAAAGATCTAAGCATACATAGGGTCACGCAGACAGACTTCATTTTATACTATGTAAGGGTGAATAACATTTACGATTAATATTATTCTCCAGGGATTCCTATTCAGTACGAATGAATGTCTGGTCAATCCATCAGACATACTTCGATTATGGCTACATGAAACACATAGAGTATACGGTGACAAACTAACAGAAGATAAAGATATTGACGCTTTTCTCAAAATGCAGGTAGACATCTGCAAGAAAACCTTTGAGGTACAAATAATTTTCTTATTTCTTTAAATTATTATTATATACCTATTAATTTCTATTACTAAAGTTGCTATGTAATTTGGAACTTCAATCATTTCGTCAGAATTTGAGAATCGGACAATTTCATCCATAATAATTCAAAAATTCCATTTCTATTAGCCAAATGCTCTTCGTGAAATGGAATATCTGCACATGTAACATCACGACAGTTTTTCGTTTTTCAATTTACCAAAATTGTAGCTGTATGTTAGATTATTATTATTTATCTTAAGGGTTAGTTAGCATTTCTCTCTTTCTCTCATAATTTGCCTTATTAAATTCAATCTTACAATTAATATCTCCACGTCCACCTTTTGCACCCTCATACTAATGTTATAAAAGTGTAAGTATTTTTTTATTATTCAGGAAATTGACGAAGGTGTTGTCTTTGAACGTCCCAATATTTATTGCCATTTTGCTGGTGGCATTGGTGAACCGAAATACATGCCCATCACCGGCTGGGAGCAGCTGAATCATCTGCTCACTGAAGCTATGGCTAGTTACAATGATCTAATAGCAGCTATGAATCTCGTCCTGTTCGAGGATGCAATGATGCATATTTGCAGGTGAGAAAAAATCTTGGGTTTTAATTTAAGGTCGTGTACTTTAGTAACTTTGTTGGAAACTTTTTATTGTTTATATTCACATTGACGCTTAATTTTATTAATATTTAATTAATATTTAATGATGGCAAAATTGTATTTGCACAGAATAAGTACATAATTTCTAAGAGCATTCGATTCAACTCTAAATATTGAAATTTATTTAAATCTATGTATATAAAAACAAGTAGAAAGTAATTTAAACTTTAAGACATTGAATCGAGGTATTAAGGTGTTAGATAAACGAATTGATTTCAGAATAAGCCGCATTCTAGAAAGCCCTAGAGGAAGTGCATTACTGGTCGGCGTGGGTGGATCGGGCAAACAATCACTTTCTCGATTGGCCGCGTTTATATCCAGTTTAGAAGTTTTACAAATACAATTAAAGAAAGGCTATGGAGTCGGCGATCTCAAGGTAACAATAAATTGAATGATTTGTCTAGATTTTGACCGTACTCTATAATGCGACATAGATAGATTTAGACATTTAATTTGTAAGACTGTTACAAACACAAAGCATACAAATAGCAATACAAAAAAATATTAACAAAAGAAATATAACCTTGTGCGAGAATAGAACAAATGGGCTACAGCTCAGCATAATGCAGCTCGAAAGGAGCAACCGCTGATTCAGCTGCAACTTAAGGAAATAGAGGAGACATAAATATTTCTCCTTAATATTTTATATGGTTGGCAAAACGGGAAGAATAAACATAGCACACAAATTTGGTTAATCATGAAGCTGATCTTAGTACATAATCTTGATTTCAGAATGAATTATCGGGCTTGTATATAAAGACAGGCCTGAAAAATGTAGGCATCATGTTTCTAATGACTGATGCTCAAGTGGCAAATGAACAATTCCTTGTTCTTATAAATGATTTGCTGGCTTCTGGCGAAGTTGGAGATTTGTTTCCGGATGATGAGATTGAAAATATTTTGGCTGGAGTTAGGAATGAGGTACGCTAGAATTATTATAAAACAAAGATAATTAGTGATAATAGCTCACAAGTTACTGTAACAGGTATACATTCAATAATAGGTTAACAAGCCAATAGTAACAGTTATACCTTACCCTAAAATAATATGAATAGTAATGCTATGACTAGATGTAGTACGGCGTAATATTATGTATGAATAATGATAGATAGATGCACCGCGAATCTGCAAGTGTTAGAAACAAAACAACCCCCTTTTAGACACAGTCTACCTTTAAAATTAATGAATTCCATTTCTATCAACTTAGGTGAAAGGTGCCGGGTTACCCGACACAAGGGAAGTTTGTTGGAAATTTTTCATAGACAGAGTTCGGAAGCAACTAAAAGTGGTGCTGTGTTTTTCACCCGTCGGCTCCACTTTGAGAGTGAGATCGAGAAAGTTTCCTGCTTTGATAAATTGCACCTCAATAAATTGGTTTCATGAATGGCCACAAGAAGCTTTGGTGTCTGTAGCTATGAACTTTTTACAGGATTTACTTGTATTACCTGTAAGTAGTATATTGTTATCTCTTTCTATTTTGTTTCTTTTTAATTTAATGGAAAGATAGAAACGTGTTCTTTGTTTCTGTTTTCAGATTGCCCTAAGAGATTCCATTGCAAAATTTATGGCGTATGTGCATACGTCCGTGAATACTATTTCAAAGGCGTATCTATCTAATGAAAGAAGATACAATTATACCACACCAAAAAGTTATTTAGAACAAATAAGTCTTTATTCGAAATTAGTTAATAACAAAACTGAAGAGCTGCGTGCAAAGATAGTAAGGTAAGTATATTTTTTTATAAAGTAAAATAGGTTAATATGTAGGCCCTGCAGTGGGATGATTATGGGTTGATATATTCTGATGATGATGTAAGTTTCATAATCAAGCGAATAATTAAGAGCTGAGCGAGCTCCTAAAGCTCTCAAATAAGAACCTTGTATGGGACCTCTACTACAGGAGGAAAGTGCATATTAAATTTATACCTAGACAATATTTTTTGTCTTCTACAATGTTGATTATATTCCGTAGATTGGAAAATGGTTTAGAAAAACTACGCAGTACAGCGTGTCAAGTTGAGAAATTGAAAGAAAAATTGGCCGTTCAAGAAATAGAATTACAACAGAAAAATGATGCAGCTGACAAGCTGATCGAAATGGTTGGGGTCGAAACTGCTAAAGTTCAGAGCGAAAAAGCACTCGGTTTGTAATTAATGTATCATTTGCTAATTACACCTTCAATAATACAATAAATAATTTCAATTAAACATTTAGTAAAATAATTTAGTAAACTTCGAGAAAAGTTATAAAATTTAGTAAATAATAAAAAGAAACAAAATTTCACGAAATATCACATTTTTTTCTATGGAAAAATAAGAGACATAAATGCATATAACGTACTTTATAGGAATTGTTGGTGAAAACGAGCAAAAATGTTAGAAATCATCAAATAATTTGTCATTTTTAGGATTCCAAGTAATTTAGTAAATCATAGCAATTCCTTAACAAAAATGTATACAATGATTATATTTTACATTTTAGCCGATGAGGAGGAAGAGAAAGTTGCGATGATAACAGAAGAGGTATCAAAAAAACAGAAAGATTGCGCAGAGGATTTAATAAAGGCTGAACCAGCGCTGGTAGCAGCACAGGAAGCTTTGAATACATTGAACAAAGCAAATCTTACAGAGTTAAAGTCATTTGGCTCTCCTCCAGGAGCGGTGACAAATGTAACCGCAGCTGTTATGGTGCTTATGGCACCTGGCGGGAAGATACCTAAGGACAGAAGCTGGAAAGCAGCTAAGGTATTTTACTTGTTAATGAGATTGTTTAAGAGATTTACTACCTAATCTAGATTAGACTATAGAACTTTAGCCAAGGTTATTAAAATTATTTAAAATTTTGTTAATCAAAAACTTTGCAAGATAGCATTATAATTATATGTTACAGCTAAAGTGCTGTTTATGTTACTACACTAATCGATCGATTGTCGATCGATGGTAAAATGGAACAGTCGACGTCGTCGATAGTCATTAGTATGGTAACAACTGACGATCGACGTCGACTGTAATATTCTATTATCGTTCGTTGCCGTCAGTGGATAAACAGTACTTAAATTGAATAGTGTCAGTATTTAAGAGATTTTTATTATATTTACAGGTGGTGATGGCAAAAGTTGACGTATTTTTAGAAGCTCTAATTAATTATGACAAAGAAAACATACACCCAGACGTTATCAAGGCTATCCAACCGTATCTCAAGGATCCTGAATTTGAACCAGGTAAAAAATAAGGAAATCCAATCAAGAATCAATCACGATTCTGCAACCGTTCCCCTAAAGCCATTGGACTAATTCGTTGACAGAACGAATCTTTTATTACCGTTTCGCCAGCAGACTCTTTCATCTATGGACATTTATATATTGAATAATACACTGATGGTGATGTAAAGGGGATTTTTGTTCACAGAAGTTTAGTATCAGTACCACTACTTGAATAAAATTAGGTGATGAGAAAAATAATTTGTTGTTGTTTGAAAGAAAAAATAAATAAAAAATGTTTAAAAAATCATTTGATTCGAAAGAGATATTATACCTATTTGAATAAAAATATTTTGAATTTAAATTGAAATTGGTAGGATGTATTATATTTCTTACTAGCTGATGCCCGTGGTTTTATCCGCGTGGTCCATAGGATCTGCCATTGGTTATTTTTTCCCGTAGGAATAAGATGTTTTTCCGGAATAAAAAGTAGCCCATGTCGTGAAAGAAGACGTAAAAGAAGGTCAAGTATGGATGGCGCCGATAAAGCAGTTGGTTTTGATAATCATACTAATATTATAAATGAGAGAGTGAGTTTGTTTGTTTGTTATTCCTTCACGGCTTGACTAAGCAGCCGAACATTATGAAAATTTGTATTCATATTGTCAGGGGTACAGAGCCCAACAGAGGCAAATTTTTACGCGAGCAAGGCCGCGGGTAAAGTTAGTGGTTATATATTCACAGAATTCGTGAGATCGAAATCAGGTGCTGCAGCAGGCCTGTGCGCCTGGGTGATCAACATAATCAAATTTTACGAAGTGTTCTGTGATGTGGAACCGAAACGCAAAGCCTTAGCAGCTGCGAATGCCGAACTGGCCGCAGCTACTGAGAAGCTAAAGTCCATTAAATCTAAAGTTGCAGTACGTAATAAACTTTATATATCCATTAATTTGTTCACAAAAAAACCTCGTATCAACTTTTTATACACAATGTATTATTTAGTCTGTTATCCAATTCCATTAAAGAAATTACAGTGCCACAAACTTATCTATGCTGATGGCGGGGGCGCTAGGATAAAAGCATTGAAGGTAATTTGTCAAGGTATTCAAGGCGTATTCATTAGTTTTAGTTTTGGCCACCGGCACAGATAAGTTTGTGGGGGTGCATCCCAGGAGTACCCCATACCTCAGAGGCGGATTAAATGTCGAGAGCGCCCTAGGCAAGCATCGCATGGGCGCCCCTAGCGGCCATATTACAAAATTTTTACTAAATACCACGGGTAATAGTAAACATAGATGACTGTATTTTAACTGTCTCATTGCATAGCTGGAAGTTTTATATACCTACACTACATAAATAAAATAAAAATTCTTGGACGAATCACACAACGCCATCAAGTCCCAAACAAAGCAACTAAGCTGTTATGGGTACTAGATGCTGATAAATACATATAAATACTTTTATTTGTAAATGAATACTTATTATACTTGAAATCACCCAGACCAAGACAAACAGACATGTTCATGCACACAAATCATTGCCTTGCGCAGGATTCGAACACTTTATCTCGAGGGCCGCGGGGCCCTCGAGATAAAGTGACCATTGTTAGCCACTCGACCACCGGGTCTGTCAAACTTGTCACTTTATATTAAAGACGAGGCTGTTTCTATCATTTCAAGATAATAGTAACGAACATGGAAATCCATCTCACCATCATCATCTCAGCCACAATTTGTCCACTGCTGGACATAGGCCTCCCCCAAACGTTTCCAGTGCGACCTGCTGGCCTGATTCCTGCGACTTGCCGTCGTCTGACCACCGTAGGCGGCCGTCCTACGCTGCGCTTTCCAGTACGTGGTCTCCATTCCAGACCCCTTTTGCCCCACCGGACATCGGTTCTGCGCGCTATATGCCCTGCCCACTGCCACTTCAGCTTGCTGATGCGTTTGGCTATGTCGGTTACTTTGGTTCTGCTACGGATCTCCTCATTTTTGATTCGATCTTGTAGAGAAACCACAAGCATAGCTCATTCCATGGTTCGCTGAGTGACCGTTAGCCTTCTTATGAGGCCTATAGTGAGCGACCACGTCTCGGATCCATACGTCATCACTGACAACACACATTGCTCGAAGGTTCTTCGTTTCAAGCATTGAGGAATTTTGGACGAGAAGATATGCCGTAATTTCCCGAAAGCTGCCCGGGTCGGATTCGTCGATTGACCTCTTTCTCGAAGTTAGACCTACCTAATTGGATGATTTGTCCAGGGTACTCGTCAAAGACTTCGAGGATCGAGCTTCCAACTGAGACCGGGGCGGGTGTGACATGGACATTCGACATGATTATTTTTGTCTTGTCCATGGTCATTTTTAGACCCACATATCAAAGTCCTTGCGACACGATATTCGCTCCTTCAATGCTAAATGCATCAAGGAGTCAATTGAGCGAAATAAAGGTTCGAAAGTGTTCGCAAGAGACATTTTTGGGCAGAGCCGGCTGACTAAGCTTAAGACGAAGGATGGTAGCATGGCGCCAACGACGGCAGAGGTGTTCAAGGAAGTCGAGGTTCGACAGGCAGCTTTATGATGCCTAAGTCACCAAACCCGTCAGCAGCAGAACTGCGAGGGACCCAAGAGCCACGCTAACCCAACATTACACCGAAGACATCCCGGACATCAGCTTGTACGAGATTAGGATGGCTCTTAAACAGCTTTAGAACAACAAGGCGCCGGGCGAGGACGGAATCACTGCTGAGCTTCTGACAGCGGGTGGTACGGTACACCGGTACTTAAAGTCCTTCAGAAGCTCTTTAATTCCGTGTTATTCGAGGGCAAAACGCCTGAGGCGTGGAACAGAAGCGTGGTGGTTCTGTTCTTTAAAAAGGGCGATAAAACCCTCTTGAAGAACTATAGACCTATCTCGCTTCTGAGCCACGTCTACAAGCTGTTCTCAAGGGTCAACACGAATCGTCTCGCTCGCAAGAATATCGAAGCGTTGACGTGCTTATACAAAAATCCCACCATGTCAGTTCGAGTACAGGAACAGAACACGATGGCAATCTCATTACACAGAGGCGTGAGACAGGGAGATGTTATATCTCTCTCTGGAAGATGCCTTTAAGCTTTTGGACTGGAAAGGATTCGGCATCAACGTCAAGTTTATCACTCACCTTCGATTTGCCGACGACATCGTGATCATGGCGGATAGTCGCTGGAGGACTTAGCACCAGGCTCGAAGGCCTCAATCGAGTTTCCCAACAGGTGGAAATCCATCAAATTTTATGTAATTTTTTTATTCGTTTCAAAATTCCACGCGCCCGCGCGCCCCTTTGTTACCTTGCGCCCCTAGGCACGTGCCTAGTTTGCCTTAAGGATAATCCGCCACTGCCATACCTGTAGTTCTATAGCCTCATATTAGTGTTTAGTATTCCATCAGTACTATTATAGTACTAAAGCATGTAATACTTAGTAATAAAGCATGGTCTGCCAACAGTTCTATAGAACTACAGGTATGGGGTACTACTGGGATGCACACGTTTGTAGCACTGTTTTTTTTTTTGGATCATCTACACTGGGCGTCAAAAATAAGTAGTACAGTTTTAAAATTGCAATATCTCCTAAACTGCAGAAGCTAACCCTTTGAAATAAAAAAAAGTTAAAAGACAATTTAATTTCATTTAAAAAAAACTTCATGCATAATATAATTTTGTAAAGATTGACTGAAAAAAAACTTAATAAATAAAAACACTATTTTTTAAACTGTTGGCTTGTACTTTTGTTTTTTATTGTTTTCTTTATTGATGATAAATCAATTGCAATTCAAAAGCAAATGTGTCTTCAGCGAGTAAACTTTACTAATCATGCCTCTTTCACCAGAAGAATGTGCAAGAATCATAACTTTTCTCGAAGTAGGCATCAGTATGCGTCATACTGCAAGAACGGTGAGTGTAACTCTAAGAACGATCCAGCAAGTAAAGCGAAGGTACTAAGAGACTGGAAACCATCTAAGGAGACCAAGTAATGGCAGACCCAGGTGCACTAGTACCGGAGAGACCGCTTAATTGTCTCTACTGTGTTAAGAAATCGTCACCTTAATGCAGTTGAGGTCCAGCAACAGCTTCTTCAGACCCGAAGAGACTACGTTAGTGAGAGTACAGTGAGGAGAAGACTTGCTGAAGCCAACCTGAAGTCGTACAGGCCAGCAAATGGCCCCAAACTTGAGACAGGGCATCGAGTAGTAAGACTACGCTACGCGCGTCAACACGTACAATGGGGCGAAGAAGAATGGACAAGAGTTTTGTTCGCAGATGAGTCTCGGTTTTCTTTATTCACTTCCGATGGAAGGCGGAGAGTATACAGGCGACCTGGTGAGCGATACATTCAAGGTTGCATCTCGGAAAGAGTTCAATACGGCGGGGGCTCTGTACACGTATGGGCTGGCATCTCTTCAGAGGGTCGCACAGAGCTAGTGGTCATAGAAAATGGCACTCTGACTGGTGAAAGATATGCATTAGAGATCCTTAACGAGTATGCAGGGCCATATTTAGCAAATATGGGTGATGGAGCTATACTAATGCATGATAACGCCCGGCCACACACAGCTCATCTCGTACAAGAGTACATTCAGGAGGTTGGCATCAGCTTGATGGCTTGGCCATCAAGAAGCCCAGATCTTAACCCGATTGAACACGCCTGGGATGAGCTTCGGAGGCTAGTCAGAAGACTCAGACCACCCCCCGCCACCCTCAGGGCTCTAAAACAGGCCCTGATAGAAGAATGGGTGAATATTCCCCAACACCGCCTTCGAAACTTAGTGTTCAGCATGCCAAACAGGCTCCAAGCTGTCATCAGAGCCCGAGGCGGCAACACAAGTTACTAAAGTGGGAACAAGGCCCATAACGTAAAAATTAAGTTCTTGATAGTTCCTTCAAAATGGTTAGCTTTTTAGTTTTTTCCTAATTTTCAGTGTAAAACTTTACTAATGCTAAATAAGTATTATTTTTAGAAAACTTTGTTAAATTTGCTATAAAATGACTTTTATTTCAAAACTCTAACTTCTATAGTTTAAGAGTAATTGCAATTTTAAAACTGTACTACTTATTTTTGACGCCCAGTGTATTTAGGTGTACTTCATTATCCTGATTATCATCGCTTCAAAGCTACATATCTTTATTTATTTTTATTATTCTCCTCTAGTCTCTGGAAGAGCAGTTAGCTTCCCTGACGGCGGATTTTGAGAAGGCGACGTCCGAGAAGCTAAAGTGCCAACAAGAGGCAGATGCGACTAATAGAACCATTCAACTAGCTAATCGGCTAGTGAATGGATTGGCAAGTGAAAATGTACGTTGGGCAGAAGCTGTTTCAAAGTAAGTAAAGATTCATGAGAGAGAAATTAGTAATAATGACTTTTCTAGCGTCTAACGTTGAGATAGAAATTTTTGTTAGAATTAATAAAAATATACACGATGTTGATGGATAAAAAATCGGTAACTTAGAACCCGAACATCAAGTACCAGCAAATGATTTAATTTTTTTCCAACAAACAGCTGAAGAAGAGGTAATGTGGCAGCAAAAGCAGACGGAACTAATAGACTATACAATTTGTGTAATGTGCATGGTTGTATTAGTTGCATCTGGTTTAAAGGCTGTTGTCGACTGAATACATCGCCAATATATTTTTGGTTTGGTATTATTGGACTTAGTTGATTTCACATTCTTTTGTGCATATTCTGAAATCAATTACTTTGAATAAAATATATTATTTCATTTAAAACCAAAAATAACTCCTTCAAAATTAATTTGTAAGATTAGCCCCAAATAATCATACATTGCAGATTAAAAGTTTGTTTATATAACTTATTTTAAATATTATACTCCATATAAAAAAGGGCATTTACACGAGTAATATTTCGACATTTAATTATTTCAGTTTCATGCAACAGAGCACAACTTTGCCCGGAGACGTCCTATTAGTCTGCGCTTTCATATCCTACGTCGGTTGTTTCACAAAACAATACCGACTTGATTTGTTACACAAGTATTGGCTCGTTTTCTTAAAAACTTTAGAGGTGAGAATTAAAGGAAATAAAATAATTTATATATTTCATCTAAGTACAAAACAATTATTGAAAATTGATTGTCGTATGCACTAAGTAATTAGTGTCAGTTAGAACATCGTTTTGCGTCAGCGTGAGCCAGCCTTGTTGGCGACTAATATAACTGGTTTAATCAAAGAAAAACACTTTATAATTATTATTATTCACTATTTTTGATATTATGCTTTTTAAACTTTTTTAGCACTGGTGTCCTCAGTTTAACCTCTTAAATTAAATTAAAAGCTATAGCGCTTTTCAATCATATCATAAAGGTAGTACAATATTTTCAGCCACCCATACCAATAACGGAAGGATTAGACCCCTTGACAATGCTAACGGATGACACAACAATAGCAATGTGGCAGAATGAGGGACTTCCTTCCGATCGAATGAGTACAGAAAATGCCACGATATTATCAAACTCAGATCGTTGGCCGCTCATGATTGATCCTCAGGTAATTAATTGATAAAATAATACAGATATTAATATCGACACGAAGTCATCTGACTATGTTTCATTGAAATTAAAAAAGTAAACCAGGTATATCTGATCCTATGAATTCTTAAGAGCAATGGTTATGCATTGGCTAATTTCATTTTATTTTATAGTTGCAAGGCGTGAAATGGATCAAACAAAAGTACGAAGAGAAACTTCGTGTAATTCGTCTAGGACAGAAAGGCTACCTTGATACTATTGAAAAAGCAATTATAAAAGGAGAAACAGTTTTGCTAGAAAACATTGGCGAAACCGTCGATCCAGTATTGGATCCTTTACTTGGACGAAATTTAATCAAGAAGGGGAAGTAAGTAAATATAATCATCAATTATTGGTACTTAACAACAAGTTGTTAGACATTTTAGTGTTATCAGTGAGACAGCTCTTTGTGCTACAAACAGTACTTAAAAAACACACCCTACTAAAGTTTGACCCAAACCTCAACTCTAACCGACGACGAAATCTTCGCTATAAGGTTTGCACAATACAGCAGCATAGAACCTCACTTGCAAAACGTAATTTTCGTGTATTAGGCTCAAAACTTTATAATAAATTAAACAAAGAAAATAATATTTATTCATGCACAAAATTCGTCTGCAAAGTACTTCTTCAAAATTTTCTACGCACATTAAATTACACTGAGACCGAAAACCTACTTCTTTAACTGTCTACCATGCACGCATACAAATACACACACACACACACACACACACACACACACACACACACACACACTGGCGCGTGCGCCACACACACATTTAGCACATACATAAATTACACACCCCATCTTTTGTACCCTGCAAACTAATTTAGTTATAGTTAAGTAAGTACCTATCTTGGACCTAATTCCTTTTGTCCTTCTTTAAACCTACTAAAGGTTTCCCAAAATAACAGACTAGTCTAGTTTGGGAAACTTTGATCATAATTATATAAATACTTAATTGCCATATTAGTCATACGCGCTACAAACTGTTAGTCCACTACCATCCGGCTACAACAGTCTCTGAGATACAGACTAACGTCTAGTTCAGAGATGAGTTGTCGCCGGTTGGAACAGGAGACTTAAATATTAATATAACACAATCTTGATACAAACCTGTATCGCTTGTATGTACCACTTTGTTATTTTTAAGTTTTTATGGCTAAATAAAGAGTTATTATTATTATTAAAAAAAAAAAAAAAAAAAAAAAATGGTTGAGTAAACATTTGGTATTCAGTAGACAAAACAATAAAAATTAATGAAAACGTCCGAAATTAAAAGAGTTTAATTGTTTGATTGCTTAACATTATTAACTTCAAATTTTCAGAGCCATAAAAATAGGGGATAAAGAAGTGGAATACAGTCCTTCATTTAGACTAATCCTGCATACAAAATTAGCGAATCCTCACTACCAGCCTGAATTGCAGGCTCAAACCACACTGGTTAACTTTACAGTAACTAGGGATGGTTTAGAAGACCAACTTTTAGCAGAAGTAGTAAAAGCAGAAAGACCAGATTTAGAAGATTTGAAAGCAGAACTGACAAAGCAACAAAATGAGTTTAAGATAATGTTAAAGAAACTAGAAGATGATCTACTATCTCGTTTGTCTTCTGCTGGAGAGAATATTCTCGGTGACACTGCATTGGTAGAGAATTTAGAGACCACGAAAAAAACTGCTGCTGATATTGAGAAAAAGGTAAAGCGGCTTTCGTGCATAAATAATAAAGAACAACACTGACTTGTTGTGACTGTCGGGAACCTATCACATTTTTTTTAATCTTTGCACCTTTATCAATTCATAATTAATTTTAGGTGGCAGAAGCAAAAGTGACATCACTTCAAATTGATGTAGCCCGTGAATTCTATCGGCCAGCGTCAGCCAGAGCGTCGCTTTTGTACTTCATTTTAAACGATTTAAACACTATAAACCCTATCTACCAATTTTCGCTAAAAGTAAGTTTAACATTGACTACAGACATTCTTTTGTAATCTTGTCAAATGAGCTCCTGTAAGTTCGAAATATAGAAGGAGTTTCAAATCAGAAGCAAAACTATTAACTATACTATAGAAAGTATTTCATACTCGTATGATATGAGTAGATAATCATAATAATCAACAAGTTAATAATTAATCTAATTTGCAGGCATTCAGTGTAGTTTTTCAAAAAGCTATATGGAAAGCAGAACCCGCGGATGAAGTTAGTCAGAGAATAAAGAATCTTATAGACTGCATCAGTTATTCAGTATTCCAGTATACTTCCAGGGGATTGTTTGAGTGTGACAAACTTATTTTTGCCTCACAGATGACATTCCAGGTTAAGACCTCTTTTTGTTATAATTATTTATGTAATAACTCATTGATGGGTATTAAACCCATGACACCACATGATTTGTTTTGTGCTATTCGCATCCATCCAGCCAATTTCTATTGATCGATCTCCATGAGTTATACTTAAACTCAATTTTCTCCTATCATCAACAATAGGCTAGTTGCCGTAAAAAATGTAATTAGTGCGTCTTTTAGATTATTCAAAAATAAGGGCAACTTATTTTTTCATTTGTAAATTAGACCAAAAATGACAAAGATATAGCCGTCGCCAACGCCGTGACGTCACGCCTCCTAAATTTCAAACTCCTAAATTTGTATGCCTTGTATCTTTGTTATTTTTTGTTTAATCGAAAAAAGAAAAAATACGTGGCCAATATTTTTTTATAATCTAAAATACGGACTAAATATAATGTAATTATTTTAGAAACAACCCTATTCTTTATATCACACTAATTACTACTGAATTTGATTTTAATCAGCTTGCTGTCATCATTTATTTATTTTATTTATTTATTTATTTATTTCCACTTACAATCTATCTTTACAGGTTATCACCTAATGCGATAGTGTAGCTATTAATGCATGCATGTTTCAATGTGTAAATTTTTGTAAAGTATTTAAAATAATATTTTATCTTGAATATTTCAGATACTCCTAATGAGCGAAGAGATTTCATCAGCAGATCTCGATTTCTTCCTCCGCTTCCCAGTAAAACCTCATGTAACCAGTCCAGTTGACTTCTTGTCCAACCACAGTTGGGGCGGCATATGCTCTCTAGCTGGGAAGGATGAGTTTAGAAACTTGGATAGAGATATAGAGACAAGTCCTAAGAGGTGGAAGAAGATTGTGGAATTGGAGTGTCCTGAAAGGGAAAAATTTCCTCAGGTAACAAATTTAATTATTTAGTAGCATATATCTTGAGATTCATATGTAAAGCTAGAAGGTAGGTCCTAGTGAACAGAGGAATTTGATATACTTAATGATGGATTGAAAAGGAAATAAAAAAAACATAAAATCAACATTTGTGGAGCTTTCTATACATAATATAAAACAATATTTATCTTGTATTTCAAGGAATGGAAGAACAAAACAGCACTACAGCGATTGTGTATGCTTAGAGCATTACGGCCTGATAGAATGACTTATGCAGTTGCGTAAGTATAAGTAATGCATTTTCACTCAGCTATTTATAATAACACATAATCGTTAATAATAAACATTTGTATTATTTTAATTGTTCCAGTACGTATATAGAAGAAAAGATGGGTCCAAAATATGTTGAGAATAGAACAGTTGAATTTAGTAAATCATTTGAAGAAACAAGTCCGACAACTCCAATATTCTTCATACTTTCTCCTGGTGTTAATCCATTAAAAGACGTGGAAGCTTTAGGAAAGGTCATGGGCTTCACAGCTGACAATGGGAATTTCCACAATGTGTCTCTAGGCCAAGGCCAAGAGGTAATAGCTGAACAGGCTATGGATATAGGTGTGAAACAAGGTCACTGGGTGGTCTTACAGGTAATAATCAATTCTAATATCCAAGTATTAAGCTCTACACAGGATGGGAGGGACTACTGAAACTGCTCACGCGTTACTTGTGTTACTATTCATATAAACCAAACAGATTAAAGCCACGTTCCCCGTTCAAGTCTTCTGCGTTTTTTAAGTATTAAACTGATGTGTCATAAAAATCGTATAGTCTTTATTAACTGATTACATTACAATCATTACAGAACATCCACTTGGTTAAGAAATGGCTACCAAACCTAGAGAAGAAGATGGAAAGTTTTGCAACTGGTTGCCATGACGACTTCCGGTTGTTCATGTCGGCGGAGCCAGCCGCAACAGCTGCTGCGCATATTATACCACAAGGAATATTGGAGTCCAGCATCAAGATTACGAATGAACCTCCCACGGGTATGCAGGTAAGAGACTGACCATACAAATGAGTTAGCTAAGCGTAGAAGAAGTAAATATTTAGAGCACAAAAGAAGCCAGAAACCACCTACGCGCTCAAATGTGAGATGGAAAAAATATTATAAATTTATTTTGGATACAATGCGTTGCGTACAAAATGTGTTTGACAATTTTTGATTTCACAATCTGAGATACAAGTATACAGTCAGGCTGTCATTTGGCAATCAAACACCACTGCTGCATAATTCGTTCATATATTTATTTTCAGGCAAATATTCACAAAGCACTAGATAACTTCAACCAAGAAACGTTAGAAATGTGTGGAAAAGAAGCAGAATTTAAAGCGATTTTGTTCTCTCTGTGCTATTTCCACGCTGTTGTAGCAGAAAGGAGAAAATTTGGGCCACAAGGATGGAATAAAATCTATCCGTTTAATGTCGGTCAGTAAATTTTAATTACAAAAAGCTCTGGTAAGGCAACGTGCGAGTAACACTCCAGGTGTTCTAACCGTCCATAGGCCACGGTGACCGCTTACCATCAGGCGGGCCGTAAGCTTGTTTGCCACCTTAGTAGTATTAAAAAAAATGATCTCGTAGATTTTGAAGTCCTATCTATCTAAGTATTATAATTTTATGTGTTTATTTGATTTACAAAATAATCACAAGCAAATCCGTAAAGCTGAATAGTATCCATGTTGTTGTTATGCTAAAGTGATGACCGCTCATCATCAGGCGGACCGTAAGCTTGTTTGCCACCTTTGTGGTATAAAAAAAGTGTTTTAATAACTTGCCACTATAATATTGTTGTCACTCAAAAGTCTTCAGTAATAAAAGTAGCAAAGTACTGTGTGTAAGTGAGAAACTTGCTCGTTTATTAATAATAAGTTATTTTGTTACAGGCGATTTAACTATAAGCGTGTTTGTGCTTTACAACTATTTAGAAGCGAATTCGAGAGTACCGTGGGAGGATTTAAGATATCTCTTTGGAGAAATAATGTACGGAGGACATATTACTGACGATTGGGATCGTAGACTATGCAATGCTTATCTTGAAGAATTAATGCAGCCTGATTTAGTAATTATATTTTTTATTATCTCTACAAACGAATAGTACAAACGAATAGTTGTTTGTAAATTTTGCTATTCTGAAATCACTTTAGCAGGTTTTTCTATTATTCTTATGCTTTTTCTTTTTATGTGCTTTCTGCAAATTGGTGTTAATTGCAGATTCGCTGCCATCAGTATTTTCAGGCCACATGACGAGCTTAAACTTGGCTTATCCTTAGTGAGAATATGTTAGTAGTTTAAAATCCTTCTCACGAATCATTCATCTTTCTTTAAGAGCTATAAAAATAATAGTCATTACATACACATGAGTTTTTCGAAAGAAAGAGTGATTGACCTTTTATAAAATATTATTTATTCCAAACTAATTACTACGCCATTTATGACAGAATAGGTTTGCACTTTATATTCTTTAGCATCATGACTTTAGGTTATTACCATATTCTATGGAATAAATGATTATTCTATTCTATTAACAGGTCGACGGGGAGCTCCAATTGGCTCCAGGGTTCCCTGCACCTCCAAACACAGACTACTGTGGCTACCATCAGTATATAGAGGACGCTATGCCCGCCGAATCCCCTTATTTATACGGTTTACATCCAAACGCTGAGATCGGGTTCCTGACTACCACTTCAGAGAACCTTTTCCGAACTATATTTGAGATGCAGCCAAGAGATGCTCAGGCATCTGGAGCTGCCACCGTCACTAGAGAAGACAAGGTATATATTTTGTAAAAATTAGACACAAACAATTACAACTACCCCTAAATATTTGTTATATTGTTATTGGGACCTGCGTGTGCCAGATGGGCCGCAGGTCACTGGTGTCCAGGAATAGAAGCGACGAGACATCCTATAGTGTCTCCACGCTTCTATGAATTGAGTATTTGTTAGTAAACATTTTTATTTAAGGGCACGATAAATAATGCTAAAGTTATAACAGTGTGTTGTGTCGCGACAGAATGATATCATACATTTAGTATCGCTAGAATTTAAAGTAACGTGTGTTGTAACTCGTCAACATAATTTTATGTTACATATGAACACTTTTACCACACTTTTACTCTTTTTGTATCTTATTATTATTTGTATTATTATAATATTTATATGACCTAATAGGTAAAACAAATGCTAGACGAAATAATGGAGAAGTTACCAGAAGAGTTTAATATGGTGGAGATCATGGGAAAAGTGGAGGAACGAACTCCATACGTGATCGTCGCCTTCCAGGAATGCGAGAGGATGAACTATCTCACTGGAGAGATGAAGAGATCATTGAGGGAGCTGGATTTAGGACTGAAGGTATTTCCATAAGTTTTACTATTGTAAAGCTTATATATTTTACTATTGAGATGCTCCAACGACGCAGTTAGAGACAGGTCGTACCTGGATGAGAAAGGGACAGACTGGGAAGCCATTTCTCGACGTACAAAAAGAGAAGCTTATTTAGGTACATTAGGCAGAAAACTAAGTAAGCTTCTCTTTTTGTACTCAGCAGAAAGCTAAATTAGCTAAGATAATGATGATACTAAAATACAGTTTCATTTAGTTAATCTTTGTTGCGATTTATGCAGAAAACTTTGTTTAAAGTTTAATTAAAACTTTGCACTTTTACATGCGTCACTGTAAAAGCCTTATAGGAAGCGTTAAAACGATACATGTATTTGGCTTATCTTCTGGAGCAGTATAGTCACCTTGTTGTTTTCAGGGTGAACTCACAATTACTTCAGTCATGGAAGATTTAGAAAATGCTTTATTTTTGGACCAAGTAAGTGAAAGAAATTATTCTTTTTTATTTCTAACCTTAACTTGAGATTTTATCTTATGAGAGTGCGCTGTTAAATTGATCATCTTTTTAATAACCTTATTTTGGTTAAACATGATTCAATTATTATTATTATAAATTACTTCAGAGCTGAGCTTCAGAGTCAGAGCTCTCCGATCTTAACTGAAACCTATCTTGTCACTGTCACTCTTGATGACAATTAAATGCAGTGCGAATACGAAAAATAAGATCTTAGTTATGACTTCGCTTGACTTTGCTGATCGTCATTTATTAATACGCCTGGAACCTGTTATTAATGAAACATTAATCTTCTATGAAACCAGCTCTCCAGGATCCTATACTATACTGTACTATAAGTACTAATGTAATACGTTATTATATTATTATTATTTCTATCATTAGGTTCCACAAATCTGGTCAAATCGAGCATATCCTTCTCTGCTCGGCTTGTCTGCATGGTACGTGGACTTGTGCCAACGTTTGAGGGAACTGGAGACTTGGGCCACTGATTTTGTTGTAAGTCACGATGTTTTAGAATAGGTGTGTTTTATGGTAATGTTTCTTAAGCGCAGTATTTATTTTACATTATTTCACATAATTTGGTAGATGCGAGAAATTGCGTGCAATGCAAAAAAATGCTACTATAAATATTTTTTATAATTACGTGAATCAAAGTACATAATAATTGACGTCAATAAATGTAGATTATTGCATGTAGGAATGTTAAATTTATAAATTAGAAATAGACAAGCGGAAGTTATTTCAGAATTTAGTAATTACGCTTCGACATCTTTTTGGGTAGCAGATGTCGATGTTAATGTTAGGACAGCATAACGTTAGGAAAAGAAGATTATTAATTAAATAAGAGTATGTTCTATAGTTACCAACATCTGTCTGGTTGGCCGGATTCTTCAACCCTCAAAGCTTATTGACAGCCATAATGCAGAGCACGGCGCGACGTTATGAGCTACCGCTCGACAAGATGTGCCTGCAGTGCGACGTTACTAAGAAAATGAAAGAAGAATTCACGTAAGTTACTTGTATATCATTAATTACATTGCTAAGGGATGAGGTTAAAATCGGATTAATATTTTGGGTGAAATCGATTGTATTCATCAACATTATCTCAGCCACAAGAAGTCCACTGCTGGACATAGGCATCCTCCAAACGTTTCCAGCACGACGTTGGCAGCGGTCTACACCCAGCAGCTCCCTGCGACTTTCCTTAGGTCGTCTGACCACCTTGCAGCAGGCTGTCCTATTCTGTGTTTTGAACTGTATTTGTTTCATAGAAAATAATGAAAATATCAACAACCTAATTCTCATCCTGTCTGCTAACTGTTATACATCTTTGTACTTTAAAAACTATGTTGATTCGGATACAATTAGTAAATAAAATATTGAAAATACAAACGATAATAGTAAAATACTCCTACTTGTGCATCAAGAGATTAATTAATAAAATTGATCAGTTATCATAATTTCTAAGATTTCAAGCTACAAAATTTCTAAAATACATGCAACGTTACGGAACGATTTCTGGAGATGCATTAATGAAGGTAAAGACAATAATAATGGTGTCGCATGATGAAACGCATGTTTGTCGTATGTACGCTTATTACTCGTACAAGGATCGAATCGAGTTATTACAGTTATGTTCTGTGCTAATTATAAGCATGCTGACTGGAGCATTGAGAAGTATCATAAACTGTTTAATCACCTTCAATGCTCATGAACGCTGACCGTAATGTGTGTGCCATTTGACATTTGGACTGTTATATCATGGTTTTATCACTCGTTAAACATAAATCTATGTTTTCAAAGATGTCCTCTTCACTGTGTGTGGATAACTTTGAAGCTGTCGAAGGACTGACTGAGCAATCGCATTTTTTTCACAGTTAACAATGATAACCTATTTGCGTATGATGTTTTCCTTTATTATTGGCATGATGAAAGAATGCAATAGGCCGAAAAATTCAATTATTTATATTGAATTATGCTACGGCTACATTAGCGGGCGAAGATTCGCGTCGTTAAAATATCATGTACGTGCTACTAGTCTTTACCCAAAAGTTCGAGCCAGTAAGCAATACCATGCGTTGTCAATGATCCCCGACCACGAAAAAGAAAATCAACACGATATTGTTGTCATTATGTCATAGCCCGCTAATGTAGCAAAGCCATTGATAATGATGCATCACATTGATTTTTGATTTGTTGATGATGATTAAACTGATACGATTTGTGGTGATCACAGGATTGCTGATGCCAGGGCCGCCCCGCGTGATGGCGCCTACATACACGGGTTATTGATGGAAGGAGCTAGGTGGGACGTCCAGGCCGGGATCATCATGGATTCCAGGCTCAAGGACCTCTTTCCACCCATGCCTGTTATTAATGTCAGGGTAAGGAGAATTTGAGTCTCCATCCGTACTAGATTATTAATTTGGGTTCGGTTAATTTCCAAACTCCATTTTTTAAAATTAATTATTTAGAAATATAAACGATATTTCTGGAATGTATAGTCGTATGATTATGGTTATGGTTATGGTTTCAGAACTTTTATAATAAACCTGTCCTCAAATAGGTCGTCATATAATGTTAAAAATTATCTTTTGGCATTACCACGAACTTTATGTATAGAATAATGGTTTTACAGGCGATAACCCAGGACAAGCAGGACCTCCGCAACATGTACGAATGTCCAGTATATAAGACCAGGACACGTGGACCAACTTACGTCTGGACATTTAACCTGAAGACCAAGGATAAACCCTCCAAGTGGACCCTGGCTGGTGTTGCGCTGTTGTTGCAAATATAAATAGTCCAGTGCAATTAGAAATAAATGCAAACGACGGAATTGTTAAACTTCTAAATTTATGATATTAGAAATTTAACAAAATTTAAAATCACAAATATGTTCACTATTGAAAATAGTTCAGAGGTAGAAACCTAATTGCACTCGACTATTAACTATTTAACACTTTTCAACACAGTCTTTGAAATCTTTCGATTTCTGTAGATTTAGAGAAAAAAATATTTTGAAAAAATAAATGTTGATTAAAATCACAGTACTAGTTGTTTTCCTTTTGGACCGTTAGGGCTACTTCCCCGCATGACCACTTCCTAATATAGCCATTTCCTGATATGACCACTCCAATTCTGACCATTTCCCAATATGACCACTTCCCAATATAACCACTTCCCTATATGACCACTTCCCAATTGACCATTTCCCAATATGACCACTTCCCAATATGACCTCTTACCAATATGACCACTTCCCCATTTGACGATGACCCAAAATCTGTTCGTTCACGTGGTCAAACTAATTTGTCTATTTTGTCCAACTGGAATATTTTTTCCAGATGGTTTTAGTTGTCTCTGATGACTGAAAATACAGTCAACTATAAAATATATTATATTCTAAAACAAACTTTATTATATTCTAATCAGAACATCACGATATTCTAAATCCTAACTATATGAATCCTATGAGGGTTCTGTTTTTACACGACTGCCCAAAAAAGGAGTTTTATGTTTTCAGCGTTCATGTGGGTGTGTGAGTTTCTTTATTCCACCGTAACTTCTAAACGGCTGAACCGATTTTGAATAATGAGGTTTAGATATTATAATTTTTACGGTATCCCGGGTGTCATAGGCTATATGGTTTTGTAACAAAGACAATACCTTTTTCAAAAATCAATTTCAAAATATGATCGGCTAGTTGCCTAACAACTATAAATTTTAACACGTTACCTGTCCAGTGTACCGAAGTGCACGACGCGCGGTTCCATCACGTCCGTGCACCGTTCGTGGTACACGGTACCATATATTTTACTATGAGCTCTAATTTCGTGGACTTGCCATTAAGTTCCATTTTCCTGCTTGGATTTGTGAGTCAAGAACCAATAAATAAAAAAAAACAAAAAGTGGATATGGACATATGGGGTTGTTGAAAAGTTTTGTAAGGGGACAGTTATCGTGTTAATAAAAATCATAAATTGTATAGTGACCGTTATCTAAAAATAGTAGAATCTCAATCTGTAACGATGGGCTACTAAACCTGCTTGGTTGTAAAACTATCACTTGATAGTCGAATCAAGTGGTCGAATCGGAAAGTGGTCAAATCGGGATGTAGTCGAATTGGGAAGTGGTCATACGAGGAGTAGCCCTAACGGTCCGAAAGAGTTTTCTTCAAGTGGACATAATTTTCGTCGGCTTTTGACAATGGCAACTACAATAATTCCTTCATGCTGCTGATCCCACGTGTTGTTAGTTTTAGACATTCTAGCGTTTGCAACTCAGAGCGCAAGCAATGGCAATACCTATGAAAATCATCTGAAATGTACGTAGAAAAAAAACAATTTTGGAAAATAAACTTTATTATTCACTTTTTCTTACACATTTTTTCAAATCGTCACAATATACAAATACTAGAATATTAAAATAGAAGTCCAGCCACATATCTACGGAAATATAAACAATACCACTACCACTGTGAAATCAAGTCGAAGTCACTGAAGCGAGTCACGTAACTCTTGCCAGGGGGTGGGCGCCTTACACAAGGTGGGCAAGGCGGAGGACAGGGTTTCGGACAGGCAGGGCACGCTCGACATAAATACCGAACAGACCCTTGTTGGAAATACTGGCAATCTTGCAATCCGTTACGTTTGAACGCCGACCGTGGTAGACATTGAAGCTAAAAACGAGAAAAAAAATTATCTCATTTTGTTGAATATACCTTGCCAATCTCGGCTAAAGTGATTTCTTTTTTCTTCAGCTTTTTTTAGATCACAGCTGATCTAAAAAAAGCTCAGCTGGCTTACATTAATCTCTTATCAACATTCAACGAAAAATATTGTGATAGAATATACATTAAAACAGAATATAATTAAATTATCTATTAAGTAGTCTTGACGACCTCCGTGGCGTAATGGTTACCACGCCAGACCGCCACCCAGGAGGTCCCGGGTTCGATCCCCGGTCGGGTCATGATGAAAAACGAACTTTTTCTGATTGGCCTCGGGTCTTGGATGTTTATCTATATATGTATTTGTTATAAAATATAATATCGTTGAGTTAGTATCACATAACACAAGTTTCGAACTTACTTTGGGGCTAGCTCAATCTGTATGAATTGTCCCTATATATAAAAAAAAAATCTATTAAGTAGATGTTTAGTATATACTTACAGATGGACCGCAATCTTCGTATTTGTAAGTTATCGAAGGGGAGGAGCAACAAGGGGTACACCTGAAATGAAACGGAAAGTTCTTATTAAATGCAACTGCAACTCTTACCACCAGTTTAAGAAACGTATTTGTAAAGTTAATGAATTTAAATATAGCTGTCACTGTCAAACTAAAGCAGAAAAAAGGAGATAGCTTGACACTTGAGAATTAAAATTGAAATGCGTTTCAAAATGGCTGAGGGGCGGTCAGATGTTCGCAGTAATATAAATAAGATGAAAACTAGGACGCTATTGTATCGCGGTCAACGAAATGTGCTATAGTATAAATTACAACACGAAAATATTACAGCGAGCGGAAATCAAAACCGCGCCCTCTGGTACCGTGCCGAAACGCGAAGGTACAAGTAGGATTACTACCAGCGCACCAGCGCAGCGGGCTGAATTCGAAAGTGCTTGTAATATATGCCTATTTAAATAAAAATATTCGACTTTGAATGAATGAAATATAGCATGTTATTGCTTTTTTAAACAAGCATACGGCCCACCTGACCTGATGGTAAGCATCACCGTAGCCTATAGACGCTTGCAATACCGGAGGTATCACTCACGCGTTGCCAACCCTCACAACGCCCCCCAAGTGGAGCTCTGGAGACCTTACTCACCGTAGGAACACAACATGGCCGAGACCCATGCTATTAGGCTACGATCTTCTGTAAGGTGGAGGTCCTTCCCCAGACGGGCTCTGACTTGAGTGGATTATCCGCTGTGCCCTACCTCTCTTAATGTGCTTATAAATAAGTGATATAAGAATGGGAATATGCAGAATGGGGTTGAGATGAAGTAGAAAATTTAAAAATCACAATAATGATCATTAACAATTAAATGCGAGTGTGAATAATGTGCAGAACTTACATTTTGATATTTTCCAATCAAGAAGGTCCTCTCAGAACCCACTTCAAATTATAGTGAATTCTTCTGTGGAGTTTTGCGAAATGTTTTTGTTAATTTACTGAATTTGATAAAAGTATTAAATAAATAAACTTGATAAATTTAGTTATTTTTTGCAATTTTTTATCGAAAATTATTAAAAACTGAAAATTTTTGATCAAATTTTGTCAATTTGTAAATTCTATTGTCATGTTTTCTTTTATTTCATGATTTATTTTAAGTTGTTGACATTACAGAAGTATAAAGAGGTTTTAGGAGCCTAAGATTAAAACTTTCTTGCTCTATTATTTTTGTTTTTTAATAAATCAATCTAGCCACAGAACTGGGAACTGGGAGTGTCCCCAGAATCTAACGCTTGACCTAAGTTGATAATGTGATGATAGGTATGATTACAAATCATAGTAAAAAATATATTCTGTGGAAGTACCATGCAGCTATGTTTGTTTGTTTCTCTCTTTGTTTTGCTTCCGAACATCATATTTCATTACATTAAGACTTATTTTAAGGTACCATACTTCTCACAAGCCCTCACGATTTCACTAATCCGTTTGACCTATCATTACATTATTAACAAAATTAAAGTGATTGAGCTACAAAACATTTAATGAGTCGATATGACGGATACGAAATTAACCTTAGTTCACCTTGCGGGCTATAAAAACCGCTTACCCGGATCCGTTAGCTGACAATAGCTAAGTTTATAAGAAACATTGAACGCCACTTTCACTCGTACTCACGCCTTTGGCGATATTATGATGTTCATTATTTACTTATTCCCTAGCTTAACGAACCATGTGATTATACAGACGAATGGTACACCATAGCTACTCAACATTAGATTCAGAATTATACAGGACCGAAACACCAGTCTATATTTTAACGTTTCAGAGTTTTGCTTTTCTGATCTGCATCTTTTTAGTTTATGGTAACTATTTTGGTTATTACTTTGTGTAGACTTAGCCAGAAGAAGTGGTGACAAAGCACATGTTAAGAGAGACAAAAATATTCTCCATTCTTCAGAGTTTTAACGGACATTTCATTTAAGAAACTTCTGGAGTTGCAGGCGTATATGCAGCAATGTTAACTATTGGCTAACCCTCTAATTCAAGTAGACGAGAGAGTTTAATTTATTAGACAACACACTTGTAAATAACGTTATTTGAAATAAACAAGAAAGATGCGACACCGGGGTCTTTGGCTTCAGCAAATCTTCGGAATTTGTATGATTTTATTTCATTTCTGCGCTAATTTCCTACCGGGCCTTGACTAGTAGCATATTTGGTGTGTTTGCGATGTCATGCCGAGCGTGTGTTCTGTCCCAACTGCTCCCCGTTTTACGATCTGGAATTAGTCGAGTTGTAGGAGGACATGGATAATCTGTTATAGTTCAAACTGTTAGTTGAAAAGAAAATAGAGAAAGTATCATTAATGTTGGAAAAGCGAGTAATAATTCACGATTTAATTAACACATACATCATAAATCGCACGCAAAGGTCTACGTGTGAAAGTTCAAAGGTACTATAGTAATGAGTATACAAAAATTTCTAGCTGCATGCAGTAATAAGATGATTAGATGTCGAAGGAATTCGTGTCGTAAGCAATATTTTGGGTGTGGTGTTAATATAGCCATACAAATAAAATTTTGCAGATTATTTACTCGCGCAGCATTTGTTAACTAACGAATTCTATCTGCTCCACACAAATATTACTTACTAGCGCCCCGTTGCAGCTTCGCAAGGTTTTTTGTGAGGATTCCTATTTTTTTTTTATATCTATAATATAGCCTGTCACTCGCGGATAGTGTAACCAAATACTATAGACGAGTAATACGCACAGCTTCGGAAGAATTCGGGCAAGACGCGACACTAGCGCCCCTACGGCATGAGGGCGGCATGAGGTGAACAATTTCAAAACTTTTGTATGCAAAATGTTATAGCGCCCCTAGCGGCATGAGGTGAACTGTGCGTTTTGTATGCAAAATGTTATAGCGCCCCTAGCGGCATGAGGTGAACGGAGGTTGCCAAGTCATTGTATGAGAAACGTCAAGAGCTGTGCGTATTACTCGTCTATAGTATTTGGTGTAACTTCCCAAATGGTAGATGTCAGTTTGTTATGCGAATTCAGTGACTTCTGTCAACCCGCTGTTGAGCAGGGTAGAGGAGTATGCTTTCGCCTGCCGTCGATCTCGGCTATTATCGATGGATGACAGTCGTAGGCAAGTCACTGATCTTCAGGCAGCTTAAAAACATTGGTTTCCGCCAATACGCATTGGAGCAGCGTGGCAGAGTACGCTCCAATCCCCGTCCGTCGATTGAAAGGACCCGTATCCCTGCAGTAGTTCCCATTACTCGTGATATTTCATGATTTTTTTCGTGATATAATCTGCCCAGATTATGGGTTGATTACAATTACAATGATCCAACACATCCTGCCATTTCCTTCTTTATTTATTATAGTATGTAGGTAATACATTATACGACATTGAATATTATATTAAAATGAGTCATACGTTATTAAGATTATTTGAGAGATGAATTTAATGATTAATTTGTATTTTATGTATTGAGTATGATATCATTGACCTGTTTAATGAAATAAACTAATGACATAATCGGAACTTCGGTCGAATGATTTTATAATGAAGTTCAAGGATCATCATCATCATTAGTGATTTAATTTGTATAATATTCAAGTTTGGACAGTACCGAGTACCGACATGAAAGTGATATGCCATTTGTTGTCATGGATGTCTATCAGGGGCCGTTTTATAATAAAATTATCCTTTAACGATTGTGTCAACGAGACATCGCCTTACATCATGTTTTGCTGTCTCCTTTACTCAGCCGTTCTTGTTTTGTTTTAAGCGGTCATGGTAGGGGCTCAGGTGATTTGTCCTCCTCTGTCATTAAAAAGTAGCATCGTAATTTCTGACAATATAACTTGCTTGCTCAATGAAAACGAGTTTAGGAAAGTCATACTAGGTTAACTAAGTATGACGCGATATACAATTTTGTAACTTACAAGAGATATTTTTTTACTTCTCTCCCGTCAGCTTATAACATCTAGTATATATCCCTGACTATAGTTTGGGCACATACGTATCATTGTTAATCTAATCGGGACAATTTATCTCACTTTCCGCCAAATATCAAACATCGTTAAAAAAACGAATGTAAACCAAGTGTGACACAATACGCATCATTTGGCTATTATTTCAAAAGCAATTTTGTGTGTGCGTAGGCATTGAATAAACCTCCAGAATTCCTCGTGTTTATTTATGGGATAAAAATAAGAAGTACTAAACGTAGGCTTTCTAGGTAGTTCGTGTGTACGTTGTTCATCGTAGGTGGTTAAATTACCATACTGGAGAGTAATGCTTAGTTCGTTAGATGGTCTTGTGGGCCACGTTATAAATGAAGGTAACAAGGCATCATTAGGTTAATTGTTAATTAAATTCTATTTTGGACTAAAAATCTTTGAAATCGTAAATCACAAGCCCCTCAGCAGAAAACGGTCCGCAGAAAATATCAGATTTTTCTAAACATCAAGATATTTATCATCATTAGTTACTATGTAGACAGTAAACAAAAAAATCAGTATCCACGCTAGAAATCTAAAAAAAATAATAATAATAGCATAAGCATAGTTATAAACTTCAAATCTATCTATACATATAAAATTCAAAGTCGTGACTGATTTAACTATATATCAACGCAAAGAACAAACCGCTGGGTCTAGAGATTCCAAATGTGGAATGGTGGTTCCTTACGACGTCTAGCGGTGTACTAAGAAAGGATTTTTCAAAATTCCCACGGGAAAGCGAGATATACGTATACGACGTTGCGAGTATTTTACAAGTTGAAAAAAAAAAGTGAGCCATTCCTTTTATGCATAACTCGAATCATATCTACGGCCCAGGATACCTTATTCATTTGTTGACTGTACCAACAAATACTGATTTTATCGACTGCAAATAAAGGACTCGAAAACGAACTCCGAACCCAATCAATTGTGCCTATGACCTTCGTAATATCACGACCTAGACGCGGTCATATGTAAAAAGATCATAGCATGATATTTTTTACATTTATTTTTAAAAGTCTAGTACATTTCCTAGTCAAACAAGCTTGTGGAGTCATATTGTTAATTTTAAAATACATAATAAATAAATGACTGGAAACAAAACAACGAAAATAAGTGTAAACAAACTTCTTTGATAGATCTCGGTAGCGGATTATTTTGTTAGAAGATAGCATTTTAAATGCCAAGTCACTATCACGTGATTTGTAAACACTAAATCCTCAAACCATCAATTGTACACAATTCGCACAGCGCCACCTTGTCCCAACGTAAGCTATACTAGTCGCCAACACGGCTGAGTCGCGCTGACGTAAAACGAAGTTCGAAACTGATACTTTATTACTTGCTAGTGAAACCCGCGCAACTTCGTTTGCGTAAATTTATTTATACACAGCAGTCTTATTATTCCCGTTCTCGTGGGAATTTCGGAATAAAAAGTACCCTATGTGTTATTCCAGGTTTTAGTCTACCCGTGTACCAAATTTCATTAAAATCCGTTCAGTAGTTTTTGCGTGAAAGAGCAACAAACATCCATACATACATCCTCACAAACTTTCGCCTTTATAATATTAGTAGGATAGGATAGGATTAAGCAGTTACCCGCAGCTTCGCCCGCGTAAAAATTAGCCTATGGTGGGATCTGTACTCAGTACACCTGACAATACGTATACAAATTTTCACAATGATCGGCTGCTTAGTCAAGCCGTGAAGGAATATCAAACAAACAAACAAAGAAACAAACTCAATTTATCATTTATAATATTAGTATGATGCATAACCAAATCGATTTTCAATTGTTTTACAAACTGTGAGTCGCGTTGTTGGCGATAGACTTAAATCTGCTTATGTTGTGTGCCAGATAACGACAATAAAATAGATACTTATATTTTTTTATTTTTTTTATTTTTTGTTGTGTGCGGCTTTAATAACACTGCGACCAGGACCGGTCTATTGTGATCGCCACATGATTTGTTAGAGCTCACCGCTAAACCCTGCAGCTGTGATGAACCGCAGGATTTGCTTAGGGGGGAGCTCCTTTAACTCATCTGGGCTTAATAAGTGTTTCCCTAAATGAGTGCTGCGCTTGTGTATAAGTGGCCCACATTCTCCCAGAAGAGGCAGTGGTGTTTCATCAGCCTCCTTACATCGTCTGCAGGTGCGTGTGTCACTCAGCCCTAAGTTGGACATGTGCTTATTGAGGCAACAATGTCCTGTTAAGGCTCTGACCACAAGCCGTAGGTTGCTTCTACTGAGCGCTAGGACAAGGTTGCTGTACCTTTTGTCGTAGGCTTTGATTAGAATTTTTGAGTGGTTCATGCCCGGCGATTCCGTCCAGAGCTTGATAGCGTTATCGAAACAGGAGTACGTAAGGGTTCTGTTAGCTAGGCTTTTTGGTATACCACAGAACGGCTCGGGTCCCTCCTGTACTCCATTAGCCCCAGCTCTTGCAAGCTCATCAGCACGTTCGTTGCCGTTTATGCCTGCGTGCCCTGGTACCCATCTTAAGACCACTCTATTTCTGTTGCCTAGAGTGTTCAGCCGTTCCATGCACTCTTCGACCACTTAGATACTTATAACACAAAGAAAACATTAAAATACGAGACAAACATTCATCACATGTTTGCCCAGTAGTGCAGGAATTGATCCCGCCCCCACGACAACACAACAATAGCTGCTTAACCTTCGATATTATTTCCATGATCACCATCTTTTCACGACCCTCTATAAATTAAATCTATTATATACGTAAATACTTTTCAATTTATTTGGTAGTATAGAAATGCTGTCATGAAAGCCTTGACATACACTTATTGTGTTACTACGCCACAAACTTATCTGTTCCGGTGGTCAAAACTAGAACTAACGATTACCCCTTGAATACCTTGACAATTACCTTCAATAGCTTCGATGCTAGCGCCCCCACCATCGGCACAGATAAGTTTGTGGCACTGTAATGTGTGGGCTCATTCATATTATTGGCTTTAGATGACGAACCTGCTTTGAATCAAACTGTACTGATTGCAAATGATACTTATGGGTCATAAGCTTCTTACTCGTTACCAAACACTTATTGCCAATTGAAGAAGGTCGACTGTTTTTGTGTCTAGAACTCTAGATCTTTGTTAGACATAACTTTTGTGAATACGCTTTTACAAAACGCAACTGACATAAAGAATAATAAAATATGAAGGATTTCGAAATAAAAAATGTTTATTAAACTGTAGCAAAACGCATTTTAATATTTTCCCAAGTCTCAATTTAATTTTTTTCTGTTCTTTAGTTTGACAGTGCTGCAGTTGAATGATTATGGGTTGATATAATGATAGATAAATGAACATAAAATATATCATAAATAGCCTTAGAGCAACGCGGTCTTCGACGGAAGACCGCGTTGCTCTAAGTAAATAGCGTGGGAAATAATGAATAAAATTAAAGCAAGCATATTAGTGAAAGTTGTTGTGACAATGTCGAGGATTGAATAAAAGAAAATAATGAAAAGATGTGCGCTGACCCTATAGTGACCGAAATTGTGGCCTCTAACGCGAGTATGACCTTTGTGAGATATAGAAAACCTATCATTACAACCTAGTTAAGTGTATTGTATTGTAAGACAAGCGAAACCAGCACAACTTCGTTTGCATGCACAGCAATGTCATTTAGTTTATAAAGTCCCATTGGCTATCAGACTTTTGACCAAATCCTATGGGAATCGCGTACTTTTCGGGATAAAAAGTACGCTATGTGTATAAAAATTGGCCCAGCCAAATTGATCGTGACAACGTAACTAATATACTCACACACTTCGCCTTTATAATATATCTTAATAGCTTTATTCAACGATTGCATTTTTTTTCTTGAATCATTATGAATCAAATAAAACTAAAAACTTTTATTTGAATGAACCTACTATATTATGTCAAAATCTTTAATTCAATAAATAAATATAAATATATAGGGACAATTCATACAGATTGAGCTAGCCCCAAAGTAAGTTCGAAACTTGTGTTATGGGATACTAACTCAACGATATTATATTTTATAACAAATACATACATAGTTAAACATCCAAGACCCGAGGCCAATCAGAAAAAGTTTGTTTTTCATCATGACCCGACCGGGGATCGAACCGGCACCTCCTGGGTAGCGGTCTGGCGAAGTAACCATTACGCCACGAAGGTTGTCAATTATTAATTAATATCATTATTTTGTTGAAATGCAATAAATGATTGAGTTAGTTAAATTGGTATAAAAAGCACATCTACTTTGGCTGCGTGCGAGACAACATATTTAACTTGGTGCGAGACAAAATATTTTCTAGGATTAGCATAAATTATTATGCTGTTAACAATAATGTTACACCTACTTCTCTGCGTAAACGCATCTCAACAATCTCTATGACTCATAGGAAATCCCACATTTGATTTTAGTAAGCACTTTGTCAATTTCTAACACACTATTGCTTTGCACAAAGTATCGTGTGATCACCGAGTACCTACGAATCTTTACTCGATGCGTGTGATAGATCCACCGAGTATGTACGTATCCCATTTGAATACTCAATGGATAGATCACATCTTTTTTTAAAATGTCATACAGTAGACAAACAAGCAAGCGCAACTGATGGGAAGCGGTCACCGCCGCCTATAGACATTAGTAACACCAGGGGCGCTACCAATGCGTTGTCCTGTCCACCAAGGAAGTTGGAGGTAAGGAAGGAGGAAGGGCAGGGAAAGAAAGAGGGGGAAAGAGGGGATAAGGAAGGAGTTGGGCTTCCGGATCTCTCACAAACCACGATACTTCACGATGCTTCGATATTCTGTGAGAAGTGGTACTTCCCCGGTCGAGCTAGCCCATTTCGTAATAGTTGCTCTACCACTAAAAAAAAAACCATTATTAATATTCACCACCATTAAAAATATTCAAGGGATACTAAATATAGATTTTTGTTTTCCTTGTCACAGTAATTTTAGCCTACTTTGACTGGACTTATTATGCCCAAATAAATTGTTAGTAATTTAATAAATTGTGGACTGCCTCTTTAATCAAGTGACTTTTTTATGGAATAAAATACAGTAAAATTTAGAAAATCATTTACGTCGGCGGGTTTTCACTGCGGCATATAAAACATTTTTCTTGATCATATTAATTAATACTTTGGGATGGTGTGAAAAGTTCAGTTAATAACATCTACTTATTCGACATATTTAGGATTTGACCATAGCGCTATTTGGATCGACATCCCGCGTTTAGTGCTTGATTTCTGTATGTACCTGGATCTGTATTTTATTTATTCTTATAAATGTACTTATACATTGTAACAAACGAGTGAAAGAAAAAAATTGTTAAATGACAAAAAAGGCCGTAACCGGGTTTCTTTCGCCATTTCTTTTACCGGTGGCCAATTTGCTTGTGTCCGAAATGGTGGTAGTATATAACGTAGTTTATTTTCTTTATACATATATACAAATTGTAAATGACAAGAAAAAGTTCCTGTAAAGGTCTAATTTCTGAAATAAACAATTTCATTTCATTTCAGTTAGAAAAGCTTTCTTTGTTGAAATATGATATTATTATTATTATTTTCTTAGTATTACATAACATTGGCTATTATTTAGCCATTTTACGTTTCCAAAAAAAATTGTACTTTTTAAAGTATTCAATTTTATATTCATTTGGTTCAATTTGTATAACGATCAGAGAAATGACCCGTTAAGGCATATTCTCTTAAAAACATTTTAACTTTGATTTTTTTTGCAGAGAGCAAAGGTTAGTTTTCGGGGTCTGTATGTTGCTAACATTGTATGCTACGTTAATATTTTGTCACACTGCCCTGATTTTATACATCTTTGAATAAATTAAATTTTGAAGGTTGTTACCAGTTTCTCTAAAATGTTATCCGTCGGATGTGTAACTGACCTTGCACTAAAACTTATGTGCATATTAAACCTATCACATATGTATATTGACATAAGGTCGAAAATGAACAAGATTTCATTAAAAATTTTGAACATTAGTTTCAATAACGACTCGAATTAAGGGTTTTTGTAACATTGAATAGATATTTATTAACTGTTTTGTAACGGTTTTAAGATTTGGTTTTCTGATAGTAACAATTTCATCTTTTAAAAGTATAAAAGTATTCTTTTTATTTTAATTAGTAATTTAAAAGACTCTCCAACTTACGAGCAAATATGAAACTAACTTATGTTTTTGAGGTTTTTAGATAGAGGAAAATGAAAGCTGCCACACTAATAAGAGCAACTGTTAATAATAAAAAAATACATTAGTGATAATAATTTCATTTTCTCAATAAAAGTGGAGTGGTTTAGCGTTTATGAAATAGGCTTGCTGGACCGGGAAGTACAACCCCTTCACTGAATATCGATGTAAAGCTACATGTATGTAAACAGTGAGTTTCGTTCGGTGTGTGAGAGGAAGTCTTATTTCTTTTCTATCCCTTTTCTCCATGCCACGCATTGGTATCGCCTCTGATGTCGAGAGTAAATATATATTTAGAATCGAGAATATTTTTCAACTAACTTTTAAATGACCCTGACACATTGTTTTTAGTAATGTAAGAAAAATTTGGCACTCATAATTACCTCTCGGAAGACTCAAATGAGAAGATCGCGTGTTAATTCCACGTGTGCGTGAGCGCAGATTCATTGGCTAGTGAAAGTGGATCAAAATTAATGCGGATTGTCTAAATAACGAAATTTGCAGAATTTCTGGGAATTTCTTCATTTATTTGTACTACTTTTATTCCCAAATACACTGGGCGTCAAAAATAAGTAGTACAGTTTTAAAATTGCAATTACTCTTAAACTATAGAAGTTAGAGTTTTGAAATAAAAGTCATTTTATAGCAAATTTAACAAAGTTTTCTAAAAATAATACTTTATTTAGCATTTGTAAAGTTTTACACTGAAAATTAGGAAAAAACTAAAAAGCTAACCATTTTGAAGGAACTATCAAGAACTTAATTTTTACGTTTTGGGCCTTGTTCCCACTTTAGTAACTTGTGTTGCCGCCTCGGGCTCTGATGACAGCTTGGAGCCGGTTTGGCATGCTGAACACTAAGTTTCGGAGGCGGTGTTGGGGAATATTGACCCATTCTTCTATCAGGGCCTGTTTTAGAGCCCTGAGTGTGGCGGGGGGTGGTCTAAGTCTTCTGACTAGCCTCCCAAGCTCATCCCAGGCGTGTTCAATCGGGTTAAGATCTGGGCTTCTTGATGGCCAAGCCATCAAGCTGATGCCAACCTCCTGAATGTACTCTTGTACGAGATGAGCGGTGTGTGGCCGGGCGTTATCATGCATTAGTATAGCTCCATCACCCATATTTGCTAAATATGGCCCTGCATACTCGTTAAGAATCTCTAATGCATATCTTTCACCAGTCAGAGTGCCATTTTCTATGACCACTAGCTCTGTGCGACCCTCTGAAGAGATGCCAGCCCATACGTGTACAGAGCCTCCGCCGTATTGAACTCTTTCCGAGATGCAACCTTGAATGTATCGCTCACCAGGTCGCCTGTATTCTCTCCGCCTTCCATCGGAAGTGAATAAAGAAAACCGAGACTCATCTGTGAACAAAACTCTTGTCCATTCTTCTTCGCCCCATTGTACGTGTTGACGCGCGTAGCGTAGTCGTACTACTCGATGCCCTGTCTCAAGTTTGGGGCCATTTGCTAGCCTGTACGACTTCAGGTTGGCTTCAGCAAGTCTTCTCCTCACTGTACTCTCACTAACGTAGTCTCTTCGGGTCTGAAGAAGCTGTTGCTGGACCTCAACTGCATTAAGGTGACGATTTCTTAACACAGTAGAGACAATTAAGCGGTCTTCTCCGGTACTAGTGCACCTGGGTCTGCCATTACTTGGTCTCCTTAGATGGTTTCCAGTCTCTTCGTATCTTCGCTTTACTTGCTGGATCGTTCTTAGAGTTACACCCACCGTTCTTGCAGTACGACGCATACTGATGCCTACTTCGAGAAAAGTTATGATTCTTGCACATTCTTCTGGTGAAAGAGGCATGATTAGTAAAGTTTACTCACTGAAGACACATTTGCTTTTAAATTGCAATTGATTTATCAGCAATAAAGAAAACAATAAAAAACAAAAGTACAAGCCAACAGTTTAAAAAAATTGTGTTTTTATTTATTAAGTTTTTTTTCAGTCAATCTTTAAAAAATGATATTATGCATGAAGTTTTTATTAAATGAAATTAAATTGTCTTTTAACTTTTTTTTATTTCAAAGGTCTAGCTTCTGCAGTTTAGGAGATATTGCAATTTTAAAACTGTACTACTTATTTTTGACGCCCAGTGTAGATAAGATGAAAGAATATTTTTTATTCATAGGTCCTCAACAAGTGCTTTCTGTAGTCGATGTGTTTAAAAATATTAATGATTTGTTGCCCCTCCCGTCCCCACCGCATATTTCACGGGCGGTGCTGCTTGTAAAAAAAAATCTGACAATAAAAAAAGGGTTCACCCGTTCACAAGTTCTCGTGAAATAATAAATGAAAATACACTTTTGTGAAACTCAAGCAAAAGATCAACTGCGTTTCGTGCATATCTGGTGGCGATGATGTTCATAGGCGGTATTCAATTTTCAACAGGCGGACTTTTCCTGGTTTTGGTAAGACATAAAAAATAACAAGTCTACTTACTTGTTATTTGTAAAAACGTGGTATCAGTTCGCAAGAACGGGGAAATCTTGGTATGTAAATGAGAAGGGCACGGTTGGGTGCTTCTTGGCGCGTAAATATTGGCTAAAACGTAGTGAAAGGTGGGACTTCGCTAATCATCATATCGCACCTCGCTATTACTTGCTCTAATAACTTTTTATATTTTATTAACTTTGACGGTAGCCAATTAAATTATTTATGTTTATAATGTAGTCTTTATTTTCTTTCTTCTTTCTCCTGCATTATTCCATTCCCTTATTCATTAAGATTGGTAGGGTCCACTACCTAAGCTTATAGATTAGCGGAGATATGAGACAAGCAAACACATTCTCACCGTTGTGTCTCCTGTAAACCCAGGATCAACAACGGCGACCGTAGATTGACAATAAGCAATAAAGCTTATTGACGACCCGGGGGAGAAACTACAGTTGCTTTGGAACTAACAACAAATTTTATCTAGAAGAAATTAGATGGAGTAGGAACTGTTGAAAGGTTTTCCTACCTTAGCAACTACTTAGCAGCTATTTGAGACATAAGCAAAATAGTCCAGAGAGATAAAAAACCAAGTGAAGCTCGATTGGTGGACGTGGGCATAGAATAAGTAATAACCTGAGGTAGAATGGCTACTCTCCGCCCCGAACCGAATTGCGTTACCTTACCCTAGGCGGGTATCGAGGCGGGTGCAGTCGCAAAGGTGTGCGCTAAGTGAACGAATGTGTATACGTGTGCGCGTGTACTGACGACATTGGCCTATGTAGTAGAAATAGGTAATTATTTCACGCGCGTTGTATGGAGTGTCCGAGGTGTGACGTAGGTACTAATTTTTACGTGGAGCGAATGCCACAGGCCTCCACCAATCAATCCAGGGAGCGAAACTGCGAGAAACGGTTAGTTTTAAAAATGTTATCCATGTGAATTGTTAACTATTACGTAAAGTAATCACAACTGACACAATTCTAGGTGCAAATGAAATTTGTTAAGCATTATGAGGTCTTATGTACATAATTAACTAACATTCATGATGCGAAGCTAAAATTTGCATCATCTTGTTAAAAAAAGTCGTTATTTGCAAAACGTTGTGTAAATGTTTATTCGCTGCTTTTTTCATTGTTGCATGACAAAAAATACAGCATACATAAAAAATAAAAAGGTATAAAATAAAATAAAAGTTTTAGAATGTTCGGACAATTTTGGTTATTGAAATAACTGTGACAACACTTACAATGATTTGGATGCTTTTAGAAAATAAAATGGTGGAGTGATGTCAATGAACGTTTGGTCTCTTCGAGACTCCTGAGGTATCCTTTACAAAATCTTAACAATGTACAATTAACTCTCTGTCTAGGTTTTCCCTGGTGTATACTGCATAAGGTTCTTCAAAAAGGGTATGATGAGTCACTGAGTCAGCAACGCTATGGTATAGGGATACGGTAACTGCTTACCATGAGGCGTTTGCCTCCTTTTTGTTGTTAAAAAAAAGTAATATGATTGAAATATTTCCTCTTGATTATTTCTTCGACGCTTTTAACGACCATACTATAACGTTATGTGATTATAGATTTCATTGAATGCCAAGTGCCATAACTGTCACCGTTGCCCGTCGCCGGAACAACGCCATATGTGGAAAGCCACCGTTGACCAGGTCTATTGGACTAGTTTGTAAACTACCTACAGGTTCTAATTAATGTCACTCACCTGTTATGTTGTAATGTGATTGAAATAAACCGAATTTATCAAGCGTGTGAGTGGTTGGTTTTTCATGGTATTCGGAATTTTGAAAGCTTTGTGGAGATTTATAAGAGAATGGAGCCCGATGGCGTTACAACATCAACAAAGTAGAGAACAGAAACGCAAGTTTTATATAAAAAGGGTTATATTTATATCGGCTAAACAGCTTTTAGTTTCTGAGACGCATTTGAATTTGAATTCCACGTTTAGTCTCAAGTTATCTCTTTTTTTCTTTTTTAATTTGACAATGATAGTTATTATTTAAACTTTAAAAATGCGTTTCGAAACTAGCTGAAAAACTCTTTAATTACTTTTTATTGACTTAATTAGTCACAATAGGAGAAAAATAATATAAAAGTGAAAGACAAGTAATCGCCGACTCTTGTACCAAAAAATGTAAACCTTAAAATATACTCGCGAGAATCATTATCCTCTTGCATATAGTCAGGAAAAGAAGCCATTGATCGCGTTTCCCAAAAAAGTGGTGAATAAATACACTGTCAGGCAACAGAAACTGTCCATTAACAATAAATAAAAACATTTTGATTAGCCTTCGTTTTCGGCTCATTAAAATTTTAAGAAAAACAATAATTAAATTCTATTATTTATATATTTAATAGACAGAAGCAGAATAAATCTGTAAGTAGAGAAGCCCAATAATATGTCCATCTCTAAATAGAATGGAAAATGAAGGGAAGAGGTTTTCTAAAATGTAAGTAAATGTTAAAGAGTATTGGGCGCCTTCAAATGCAGCTGTACCTATCAAATCAAGTGTGCACTCTGGTCGTTTAATTATTATAATATTCATTTTCTCAGAGTCTAAATTAGCAAAATGGCCAGTTTTTTTGCTCGCCACTACCTGTGAATACATTTTTATTTAGGTCATTCAGTGTCATTCATTCTTTTTTATCGCATTTTTGAGTTTCAACCTTTTATTCGATTCGAAACGGCATCGTGCATGAATGTTTTCGTAATTTCTGATGATCTCATCTCTCTTCACTTTACAAGTGAATCGTGAACTTATGAGGCCACTAACATCGGTTTTTAGCAAAATCTTACTCTATTAATCAAGTTTAGGATTTAGTTGTATTAGTAGGCGCGTGACTTCGTCATCATAGTTTATATTTTTATTTATTAGCAGTGACTTCGTGCTTTTAGAGAACTTAGATAGTAAAGGCAGAAAGAAAATAGCGCCTATTATAATTTTTTTGTGTGTGAATGGAAATAATGAAAATCCATCACAATTGGTTCAACGATGCCGTGAAAAGTCACAACCTGATGGAAAGTGGTTACCTCTGCCTATTGTTACCAGTAACGCCAGACGTGCTACCGATGCGTTCTTCACTACAAGGAAGGTTGCAGTTAAGGACCATTGTCCTTTTTAATTTTCAGTTAAAATAAAAATATATTTTCACTTCTCATGCTCAGAAAATGCTTATTTGCGCAGGATATAGGCTGCACAAAATCGAATTTTGTGCACAAAGGCAAAAACGTATCTATATTAAGGCAAAGGAAATAAGCCATACCGCCAAACACAACAAAAAGTTCAGAGATAGAATTTGTTATTTTATTATATTTACTTTAATTTATTTGCCTTATGTGTTTTTTAAGTCATAAAAGATATTAAAATTTAAATTACAGTACGGTAGGTTATTTAATTAATTTAAGAAAATTATTTTATTACAAAATTAATTTAATAGTAGGCTGTATATGTCTGCAGCCCAAGCCTAATTTCAATGTCGTAAGATTTAAAAAAAAAGCGGCGGGAAAGGGGAAACAGGAGGGCTACTACGAACCGTAAATCCGATACTTCGGCCGAAGTATCGGAAGAATTTTTAACGTCGAATACAAGGTATTTCATGGTTATAATTCAAGGAATTACTAAAATAACCACGAAAAAACCTTGTAATTCATAGTTAAAATTCTTCCGATACTTCGGCCGAAGTATCGGATTTACGTTTCGTAGTAGCCCTCCTGGTCTTGTTTTTCGTGCGTTTATTTATTTATTTCCTCGCAATCGAAGTGAAAAGCAGGGTTTATAACTCGTCCACAAAACCATTTCTATCCTCGACATTACTATCAGCCCTCGCCTTCGGCTCTAAAAGTCTCGGATAGAAATGATTCGTTTTGTGCACTTGTTGTAAAATCTACTATTTATTTGTAAAACAAAAGAAGAAAATTATGACATTAAAATATAAAAAAAAAACAAAAGAGCGAGCTAGCGGCCAGTACTGGGCTGCGCGGCGTGCGGCCTCCTTGTGGGAGGGAATTCTTCCCAACAGTGCGAATAGGGAGAAAAGCGATAAGACGGCAGTTGCGCTTCTAATTGACTGCTATACGACTATTTCTGACTCATTAACACTGTTTCTATTTAAATAATGCCCCTTATTTATACGCAACAAATGAATTCGAAATGGAATCGATGTATTTTACACTTTTTTGTAGTTTCAATTGTAATTGCTACGTGTATTACGGAATCTCGTAACAAAGCGACGATGTACAGTGTGTAATTGGTGGCAATTATCTATCAATTAATCCATAACGAAAGCGTGCTACGTGCTCAATAGAGGGTGCCACGCGACGGTCAAATGAGCCACAAAATGCGACGGTTCTATTCCGTAACAGTAGTTTCATACCATGCGAATGCCGTGCAACGTAAGATAAATACTGGATGTCTTACGATGAGGCACTGCAAAGATTTTGACGACCTCCGTGGCGTAATGGTTACCACGCCGGACCGCCAGGAGGTCCCGGTTTCGAATCCCGGTCGTATTATGATGAAAAACGAACTCGGGTCTTGGATGTCTATCTATACATGTATTTATTATAAAATATAGTATCGGTGAGTTAGTATCCAATAACACATGTTTCGAACTTACTTTGGGGCTGTTGAGCGTTGTTGATCAATAGTATTCATTCTATGTATGTAATTACAAAGTTTTATAACAATACTTGAATTATTCGCAAAAAAATCTGTGTTCTTAGGTCCGCACTGCGAAATTTCATTGCGGTGCAGTCAAGTCAGTGTGGATATGTCCGCTTTGCGAAAGAAACGAATTTCGGTTACTTCCATTGCAATGTGTTATAGATTATTGCGAAAAAAATTAGCAGTGCGGACAGGCCCTTACTGTCTACCCTGCTTACCTTATTCATTGGTTGACTATACTTCGTCATTACTTTTCCTTTATCTCCTATTTTTGTGCGAACTAGGGCGATTCCTGAAACAAATATAAAATTTACTTTTTTTTGTGACTATTTCATCAATTCCGATCTTATACGGTTTTGTTTGACGGTTCTTATTTGACAAATAGGAACTTTAGCGGTAAAATAGGCCAAACAAAAACAGTTTCAATCTCATGTCAATATCGAGCGTGTCTCACAAAATAGTAAGCGAGATAGTGCGTGTTGAGATGAGATTGTAACTGTTTTTGTTAGAAGATTAGACCTGCTGGTATTATAAAAGCATCTTTAATTAAATATAACATCCATGCTTCTGGTAATCATAAACTTAAAACAAATAAAATGGATTGATTGATTAGCGATGTTAATCGCGAGTAATTAGAACACACCCCGGCAAATACCTTATGAAATTTTACTGAAATAGAAGTATCGTACATGCAATGTAACTAAAAGAAACAAGGCGTATGTTGACCAATACGCATGCATTTTTTTTATATATTTTAAATGGTTATATGACGAAAAAAATCAGTGCCTAAGAACTAAAATATACTCATGCCGTTCAGCGAGGTAACGCTGCTAGCATTTTGGGCACCCGGCCACAGGGACTATGTCTTTTTAATGCTTGATTTTAGTTTTTATTGTTAGTTTAGTTTTTATTTAGCTTATATTTTTATTGTTGGTTTAGTTTTAATTAATTTTATTTAATCTAAGATTGTATCAATATTGTATATTCCATTTCAATAAACTCAAATATCTATAATATCTCTGAATGTGTTAAATCTCGAGAATAGCCGATTTTGCTATTTTTTTTAAAATATTCCTTGATGTACGAGGATGGTTCTTGCGGAGAGAAAAATGGGAAATTCCCATGGGAAAACGGGATACACGCAAACGTTGCGCGGGTTTCGCTAGTTTATTAATAAAATGGTGAGCTAAATTACTATTATAAAAACATGTAGTTCGCCCTGACTCTAATCTAACTCTACCACTGCAACTGTCAAACTAACACCCCGTTCACACGCACCCAATTTTTGGGCCAATTTGATCTATTGTCCTGTTCTTGGTGATATCTCAAGAAAAGGACAGGTATACAAATTGGCCAATCAGATTGGGCCGTGTGGAAGGGGTGTAAAGAAGATTTTAAAAATATAGTTTGAGAGATAATGTGGAATTAAGAATAAATTAGTTTCTTCAACTGGCTGTTAACACTGCATCACAAGTAACATCAGCATGACTAATTAAAAAATTCTAGGTTAATAGCTAGTCCTATATGCATTTATATTTTTGAAATAGACATTACAATGTTACAATTTTCATATAACGATGTATATAAACGATCTTATATGCCTATATTACGTATTTAGAACGTAAATTAACATGTTTCGCGTGAAATATAATCAACAATATAATCTACACAAGTTTTTTTAACATAGTAATTAGTAAAGAGGAAGTATTTGTTTTAATTGAATGTTTGTATAAGACTTTAAAGTTTGTTATAAAATTTTAAGGTAGGTAGGTGTACCTATCTGCAAGTTATATGATAATATCCAAAACGCATAATATATATTTACAAAAAAAAGGATTTTTGTTTATTTGTTGAAAACAATTACCCGCTTGTTAAGTTTTTGGACTAAATTAAAAAGTTTGTCAAGTTGTTACATTAATTATTAAAAAAACAGCGTAAAATAGTTCGAGAAAGAGAGGAGAGACCGTTGTGAAGCAGTGGGATATACAAAAGTTATTTATTTAAGTCAGTAAGGGTCTCTAGATATTAAATTAAGATATTAATTTCATATAAATCTTTTATAAAAACGTCTAAATTATTAACCAAATTTTGTATGTCACCTACTCTACCTGTCAGTGGGCGGTCAGGTGCGGGCGCGCAAAACCACAGCACGCACGGTGCTGCTAACACGCGTCAACTCGCGCGCATCTTTTGCACGTATTTCCGCACCGCGAATTGCGACCCTAAACACCATATAGTCAAAATATATTTTCGTGTTACAATTGACGTAAACTTTTCTTTTCGAACGAGTGTTTTTTTTAAGTGCGATTTAGTGTACGAATTTTTTTTTCGACGGTGCAGTGAATATTTTTGTTTGCTACCCGATTGTTTTTAAGGATTTTTCGAAATATTATTGGTGAGTATTGTTAATTAAAAAATATAGGTAGGGGAAAGGTTACTTTGTATTTTTTACACAAAATCAAGACCATTTTACCATGTTTATTTTTACAAAAATTTGCGAAACATAAGTCATGATATTTTGTTTTCTTTTTGTAAAATATTTAGAATAATCATTAACTAAACTTGAAATAAGATGAATACGGATATTAAAAAGTTTCATATCGTAAAATACGACTTAAATAATGATGTAAACATGTTGGTGAAATCTGTAATTTAAATGAAATAAAAAGAAAATATTCAAATTTCTTTAGTATGAATTTTATAAAAATAATATGAAGATATCATATCGCCATCATTACTAGATCGTCTCAAGGTCTACAAAATCCATAAATTACAATGACATCCCAATATTCGCATTATGTCACATTGTATAATAATTAAATTATTATGCAAATATTAACAATTCGTAGAAAATCTTCAAATAAATAACATATATAAAAATATATGTTTATTTGTTTGTTACTATTCCTAAAATGTGTTTAAGAGACCTAAGCAGACTAGTATGAGCTGAAATATGATGACGTTGATGGAACGTAAAATTGTTAGTAATTGAAAATAAAACCTGTATTCATTTTGCTATCATCATCTTAACCACAAGAAGTCTACAGCTGGACTTAGGCCTCCTCCAAACGCTTCCAGTACGATGGGCAGCAGCAGCCGGTATCCAGCTTCCTGATTATTGTTATTAAACTTATATATTATTATGTCAGTGAGTTTAACAAAATATTTTCAAGAGACAAACTATTTGACGACCTCCGTGGCGTAATGGTTACCACGCCAGACCGCCACCCAGGAGGTCCCGGGTTCGATCCCCGGTCGGGTCATGATGAAAAACGAACTTTTTCTGATTGGCCTCGGGTCATGGATGTTTATCTATATTATGTATTTGTTATAAAATATAATATCGTTGAGTTAGTATCCCATAACACAAGTTTCGAACTTACTTTGGGGCTAGCTCAATCGTTTGAATTGTCCCTATATATTAATTAATTAATTTATTTATTATATCTTTTTTTTCTCCTTAATTTGATAATACAGTTTCTTGCCAGTTCTTCATAGCACAAATCTGCCGTCTGAACTTGTGGTAGGAAAAAACTGTGACGATTCGAAAGAGTTTATTATATTTCAATAAAAACATTTGACTTTGACTTCACAGTGTTCTGTACCACACCTAGTGAAGCCCGCGCAACTTCGTTTGCGTGTATTTATTTATGCACAGTAGCCAGACTTTTGATGAAATCCTACGGGAATCGCATACTTTTCGGGGTAAAAAGTACCCTATGTGTTAATCCAAGGTATCAGCTACCTACATACCAAATATCATAAATATTGGCCCAGCCATTTGAGCGTGAAGAAGTAACAAACATACACATAACTTTCTCCTTTATAATACTAGAAGGATAAACTTCGATAAAAAATAATGATTATACTACAGATACATTTTTACTTACTTTCATTTTAAGAATTTTAAAACATTTTTTTTTTTTTACACGTAAAATATTTTTTTATATTTAAAGCGTGCGAGCAGAGCCGCGTTATATTAATTGTATGTACAAAAAACCTGTCATTTTAAAACACGGAAGAAGTTTTTATAATAAATATAATATTTATAAAGGTTATAATTTGGCGGAAAAATGAATACTGTTTCTATGTATGGTCGTGGATTGCATTTTAATTAATCATTTAAAAGTTGGTTTCTCTATCATTTAGATATCGTAGGTCTATTATTTACATCATGCTTTTGTATGAATATATAAGTTACAAACTTATTTTTTAGAAGTAATACGTATTTTACAAAATCCTGATGAGTTACGTGAATTTTTAGGGTTCCGTAGTAAACTACAAGGAACCCTTATAGTTTCGCCATGTCCGTCTGTCTGTCTGTCTGTCCGCGGTCTAGCGCCTAGACGCATAATGCTAGAAAAATAGCTGTAATTTGGTATGTATACACATATTAACAATGCTAACAAAGTGCTGGAACAAAATTCTGAAAAAATTTTTTTTTGGGTTGCCTCCCCTACATGTAAAGTAGAAACTAATTTTTGTGTGAAAAAAACAAATGTGATAGAATTTGATATTGGACTCAACTGAAGGCAAGCAAAGCACAACAAATACGGAACCCTACATTGTGCGTGGCCCAACACGTACTTGACCGGTTTTTTGCACTTACAATCGCTGACTGGTAGTCCTGGTAGAATTATCAGTCCGCCTATTTTGTCAATACTCGTTAAAGATTTAAAAAAAAAATTAAATAGTTTGTATAATTTCTTAATAAACTTCACGAGGAGAGATTTCTTGCACTTTCACGTGTAACCTAAGCCTTTTATGTTGAGAAGGTTGGTGCTTCATGTAGAATTTTGTATCTTTGTGGTAGCGAACTCCGTTAGTTCTTATAGGCAATAGAATACTTATAACTTTTGAATGATGAATCTATATAATATGTGAAAGTGAAAATTCTTGCATTTTCCCCAAACAATTCCCCTAAAATATAACGTCATATTTAAAAAAATCACATATTTATATGAAAAACAAATTTCTATGTCATTTATAAAATTGATAGTTCAATATTCACTCATATAACACGTACACAATTTAAGAGGGGAAGATGGAGCCGAATCTAGTTCACGTTTATAGCTTTTAATGTATCAAAGTATCAAGATTACACAAGTCAATTGAAAGTGGACCGTTTATATCATCTACATATTTTGTGATATAACATAAAGGTTACAAAATTAAGATGTTCTATGATATATATCTTAACATGAAGTTCGATGGCGTCTATTCAAGTATTTAGTCGAATACGCGATGCATTTTCCGAAAAAACATGCACAGACTCCAATAGTATCTCAGGCATCATGATCATCATCTCAGCCACAAGAAACCCACTGCTGGACATTGGCCTCCCCCAGACGTCTTCAGGATGACCGGTTGGAAATTGCCTGCATACAGCAGCTTACTGCGACTTTCTTCAGGTCGTCCGGCCACCTTGCCTACCGCTTTCTGGTACGCGGTCGCCACCAGAACGCTCTTGCCTCCAGCCTTGGGTTCTCAAGCATGCGTTAGAGAAAAGCGCAATATGAAAAGAAAAGCGTATTGTCGTTGACTATTCTGAACCCTTTTCTTTTTATCTATATCATTATTAATGTAAAATGCTTTGTTCTGAATGACTGACTGATGGACAACGCATAGCCTATACCGTTGATTGTAGAGACCAGTGGGACACTCGCCCTCTCACTCAAACAAAATAGGGTTTGAACGGGACAGCGATAGTCGTTGAATCGAACTAGAATCGGTTCTTGTTACGTAAATTGCCCCACAGAAACTTGTGTACAAAACAGAGGCATCAGAGAAGAAAGGTTTTTTCGAAATCCCACGGGAAAGATTGATACACGTATGCGAAGTTACGAGTAGGTACCAATTAAGAACAAAGAAATGTCATACTCTTTTCTGGAGATATAAGTAGAACCTTCCAGGAAAAAAAAAACAATAAAATCTGAATTTGAAAAATAAAAATCTCTATTTTATGACTAACCAATAATTTACGTAGGTGTCAAACATCGATTTCGATAAATTAATGTTAAGCAAACTCATGTGAAAGTTTAGAATTAATTAGATTTCCATGTTTCTTTACTGATCCATTAGCACAAGCTTATTTCGGTCCATTAAGAAATCTCTATTAGCTAAAGCAATTTTTAAATTGTAAAATAATATATAAGATATTTTTCGCTCTATAGGTATATCATATAAATTCCTATATTTTAAAATTGAATCAGGGATAATGTTTTTTTCTCTATATCAAAAGGACTTATCTAAATGTGTTAAGGTGTATTTGTGTGGTGATAACAGACAAACTGACAGGTTCATGTAAACGCTTTCGGGTTGACTGGGACCACACTGGGACCGACGCGACGGCTTAACGAGCCCCCTGAAGAGCGGAAAAGCTCGACATAACGAAACCCATCCAAACACTGGCTGGGGCCGACGTTGCTTAACTTGCGTGTAGCTCTTCATGAACATAAGTACTCGATGCAAAATACAATAACAAAACTGTAAGGTAGATGAAGCGAAGAAAATTTATAATGTTTTTATTGTACGAAATCGATTGTGAAATGCACTTGTGAAGTTGTGATTCACATTTGTTTATGTGAATGCGAGGATAACCTTCAAAACTATGATATGTAAAAAAATGGTAGATAGGTTGTACGATTCAATAATGGCACTCAATTTGTCAAATCAAAATGTTTGTGATCTCTACAAAAATAAATAAATTAAGCAATGAAATTATTATATACAGATAAAAATACCATCAGCTTCATATGTATTTAGTAACTTTCTTATCTGTATTAAGTCTGCAAGAATATATTTATATATACATATAGAGCAAATAGCTCTACCTTAAAATGTGACCAAATTGTATGTACATTGGTCAAATAAGCACTGTACCTACTGAGGCATACAGCCTGTTTTTGAAACGCATTTTACGCTCCGTCACTTTTAAACTGAAGAAAAAAAGAGATAGGACTTAATGTGAAATTAAAATTCTTTTCAGAAACTGGCGAACAGTCTGATATTATTTTGACGGACGACGGACTACAACGATTTGCTAAAGATTATGTAGTTAACCAATCTAACCGTACATATACCTAAGATCATTGTTACAAAGAATAAAATCGTGACAATACTGGGTATTTTAAAGTGTTTTTTTAATTGTATTGAAATTGTTAAACCTTTTAAATATCTTTAATTTTTAGTGTTTATTATAAGGAAGAAATAATTTAAGTAATTGGGAAATACGCTACGTAAGAATCCGTAGATATTTACTATAGGTATATAAAAAAACAGTTAATGAGCCATGTTAAAACATTAAGATTTGACTCTATCTTGTTTTAAAGAGAGAAAAAAAGATTTTTTTTTGATTTTTTTAAAATTAAATTCCTAATAATATTATATTATATGCAAAAACTTAAAAAATAACTAACGTACAATAAAAAATGCAAGTAAGACAAAGACCATGAAGAGGCATCAAAGTCAATATTTTTATTCAACTAAGCCCAATTAAGCTCTTTCGAATCGTCACAATTTTTTTCTACCACCTGTTCAGACTGCAGATTTGAGCTAAGAAGAACTGACAAGAAATTAGCTCTTGTTTTTTTAAAATGGTATTAATAAGTTACAATTACAATTAATGATACAGCATAAACCATGGGGTCGTCTGAGTCCAAGGAGCTGGTCTTCCGCAGATGCCTATTTGATAAAAATACCCATTTTTATCAAATAGGCCTTAGTTTACTTGACTGACGGCTTCTGACGATTATAAAAAAGTTCGACAAAGAGTTTTATCACGGCTCTAAAATACTTTCACAAGTCATTTACCTTTTTTTACCCAACAATAACTATTATTTCGGTAAAATGCGAATAAAAGCTGAATTTCATAGTAATAATTATAACGTCTCGGTCAGAATTGCGTGTTATTATCTCAAATGAAAGAAAGTTATATAGCATGTAAAGATTCGTAATTAATTTTTGCGGTGAAGAAGTAATAGCTAAACCGCAGATTAGATAAGTTAATCTCTTTATGTAATCAATTTAGTGTAACATCACAGATAAATAGTTATGTTATTTAAGATTTGTTTATTCCACACCATTGTGTATGACATTCCGCGTATTCTTCTTATAAATGTATGTACTTAATTACATTGTAACGTAAAGTTAATATTTGTTAAATGACAAGAAAGGCCGTAACCGGTTTTCGTTCGCCATTTCTTTTACCGGTGGCCATTTTGCTTGTTTCCGAAATGGTAGTCGTTCATAACGTAGTTTATTTTCTTTTATTTATGTATACAAGTTGTAAATGACAAGAAAAAGAGCCTGTGAAGGCCTAATTTCTGAAATAAACATTTTCATTTAATTTTCGACGACCTCCGTGGCATAATGGTTACCACGCCGGCCCGCCACCCAGGAGATCCCGGGTTCGAATCTCGGTAGGGTCACGATGAAAAACGAACTTTTTCTGATTGGCCTCGTGTCTTGGATGTTTATTTGTATTTGTTTGAAAATATAGTATCGTTGAGTTAGTATCCCATAACACAAGTTTCGAACTTACTTTGAGGCTAGCTCAATCTGTGTCATTTGTCCCTATGTATTTATTTCATTTTCATATGTGACAGCCCGGTGGTGAATTGGTAGTCCCATCTTCGGCACTGAAGGGCGCGGGTTATGTGATGGCATTCGTATTTGTTCTCCAGTCTGGGTCTCTTCTATGTACTATAAGTATATATTTACAATAATATATCCGTTGTCTGGTTACCTATAACGCAAGCAGGTCAAGCTTAGCTAGTAAGCTAAGCGCCTGGTCCCAAAGTATTGGACCAGACGCTCTGTGTGAATTATGTAGAAATCTATTATAATTAATGTTCATTTTCACCAACGAACCCTAGGGCTGTCGAATACAACTTTTTATTACTACATACTTTGACAAGCTTCTCATTCCTGTTCTTATTTAGAACAAAAGGTACCTATTGTCCGACCACAGTTACCTCTAGTTGTTTCGTTGATTATTTATTTATTTATTATATTACACACAGATTGACCAAGGCATCTGTATGGTAGACAATAATTCATAAGAAAAATCTAAATTAAAACAAATGAAAAAAAAAACAATAATAACAACGAATATTAATATGATTATGAATGAGATTGATAATGTAGGTTATATCAATTTCAGACCAAAAAAATCAAAATCAAAATTAAATTAAATTACAATTAAAATCAGATTCAAAGCTATAAAAACTGCAAGAACGACCTGTGTATGTTGATCAATGGTTTGCTCGAGCTCGAATTTCTGCTACGGAATTATTCCTGTGACACTTCTTTTGAGTGTTTAAAACCTTGAGGGCTACTACGAATCGTAAATCCGATACTTCGGCCGAAGTATCTGAAGAATTTTAACCATGTATTACAATGTATTTCATGGTTTTAATTCAACGAACTACTAAAGTAACTATAAACTACAAGATATTTCATGGATAGTATTCAAGAAATTACTAAAATAACCATGAACTACCTTGTATTTCATGGTTAAAATTCTTCCGATACTTCGGCCGAAGTATTGGACTTAAGTTTCGTAGTGGCCCTCCTGTTTTAAACATCTGTCTGAGGTAAAATAACTGTGAACGGACTTTAAGTTAACTTTTACTATACACAAGGGAAGGTAAACGATGAGTGAATGCAACCACTTTGAAGAAATATATTATAGCTTTTACTTCAATGACAATCGATTTCGCTCTGCCTTTAGCCATAATGTTAAATCACTGAATAGTTTGACGAATGTTTACTTTGACAGTTTGCTTAACACTTGTTGAATGCGAGACTACGAATAGGGCTGTCAGTAATGACATATTCTAACTAACGAGTTCGAATCCCGTTATAAAACTTTGTTGCATACAACAGTACTCATCATAATATAAGCGGACTTACAGTTAGTTTCTGAAACGCATTTTACAGTTAATGACGCACTAAAACTAAAATATAGCTGTCACTGTCAAACTAAAGAAGAAAAAAGATATAGCTTGGGATTTATGTGGAAACTGGCTGTAGGTATATCCCGTTCAGATTGAGCTAGCTCCAAAGTTAGTTCGAGACTTGTGTTATGGAATACTAACTCAACGATAATATATTTTATAACAAATACATATATAGATAAACATCTAAGACCCAGGCCAATCAGAAAAAGTTAACTTTATTGACCACAATACATAATGAACAGAATAAACGAACTTAATAGTAAATTGTATTCTCTGTCCCAATGTTTGACTGACAGAGAATACAATTTACTAATAAGTTCGTTTATTCACAATATGTGGTATTTATGATTAATTTAAAATAAATAAATATAAATATTATTTTATCTTATTCAGTCCTAAAATGGAAGTTATGACGTCATTTGACAGCCCTGCACTGCATGTCAAGAAGTCTAGGCGCGGCGGCAAACACGTGGCGAGAAACCGAGGTCGACGGTAGTTTTCGAAATTGCAAACGAACAGTGGCGATATACACAAGGTTCCAACTATGACCCACAGGGTCACCAGTGGGTCTGATGCATTTTTTTCAACTCACATCAGCTTGCGTAAAATGACCTACGTATGACAGGTTTCGTCTCTAAACATGAAAGGCCATAACTGGGTTTCTTTCGCCAGTTGTTTTACCAGTGGCCATTTTGCTTTTGTTTCCGAAAAGATGTTTCGAGGGTAGATTGATTTATACAAATCAACATTATTTGTACATTTCGAGAAGGGAAAGTGCCTGTGAAGGCCTAGTACCTGAATAAATGATTTTTTTAACTTTATCTTTTATCATTTACTAGCTTTTCCCCGCGGCTTCGCTCGCGTTAATTTTATGACTGTATAGATCTCGTTTGACAACAAAAAAAACCATAGCGCGACTTGTGGCGCCATCTGTTGGCCAATACAGCGCCCTCTATAGTAGAAAAATTATTTTCGCATTGGAACGACATACTTTCACGGGACAAAAAGTAGCCTATGTTGGGCTCTGTACCGCCAACAATATGTATGCAAATTTTCATAATGATCGGCTGCTTAGTCAAGCCGTGAAGGAATGACAAACAAACAAACTCATTTTCTCATTTATAATATTAGTAAGGATAAGGATGACATGAATTGGAATGAAAAAATTGATTGCCTCTATTTTATTCAATTTTTAACTATAGGTAGACTTGAATAAACTACATTTTTAGCTTATTAATTATTTATTGCTGTAATATCCGTTGTAATTAGATACTTACTTACATTTTGTGTAATTATTATTTTATACCTATACTTATTAATTACTTATAAACGGGTCTGCCGATTTTGAAATTTCGGAAATCTTTTATTGTAAGCTGCTTCATGACCCTCATGATGATGAGGAAGTACTGAAATGATTTCGGCTTATACATATAACAAAATATAATAAAGTAAATAATAACACACTAATATGTACCGGTATATTTAATACATAGGTGTTACTACTTTTACATGCCTCGGAGTTATATAATAAAAATAACAATTGCTAAGTCAAGCTTGAACATTGCAATCTGTTAGTAGAAATCGGTCAAGTATGTACTTAAGTTTTTTTTAACATTATTTGAAAGTTAACTTAATAATACTTTAGACACGAGTTCATAATGGCCAATTGCTTTTTATTAAGTGATAAATGACTGTTTACAGTGCTTGGAAACTATAATTATAAAAAATAAAAATAAAACATTTTTTGATGTGAAAATAATCAGTCTAATAAAAAAAAGGAATTATGGTATGATGTTGGGAGAGGAAAATCGAAAAGAAGATGGATGTTTTTTTAAATATCCATGCATCCACTGCTGGGCAAAAACCTCTCGTTCCTCTCTCCACTTCGTCTGGATGGATTATGTGAATGAAAATATGTGTGGCTCATAGATTTATTATATACTAGCGTAAGATTGGCAATGCAAAAGAGATAGATCATAGCATACACGTTGGTCAGTTATAGCAAATACTATAGAAGACTAATACGCACAGCTTCGGAAGAATTCGGGCAAGACACTAGCGACACTAGCGCCCCTACGGCATGAGGGCGGCATGAGGTGAACAATTTCAAAACTTTTGTATGCAAAATGTTATAGCGCCCCTAGCGGCATGGCGGCATGAGGTGAACTGTGCGTTTTTATGCAAAATGTTATAGCGCCCCTAGCGGCATGAGGTGAACGGAGGTTGCCAAGTCATTGTATGAGAAACGTCAAGAGCTGTGCGTATTAGTCTTCTATAGTATCTGGTTATAGACAGGCGAGACCATTTTCCTATACACGCTATCGGACTGTATCGGTCTGACGTCAGTCGTGTTACAAACAAATCCTACTTATTTTTACAAAATTTATGGTTTTTAGTGTAGTTTTGATGTTAATTAGACGTGATTAAATATGGTTACCTGTGCAGTGCCTGGATGTAACTCAAACAAAAAGGAAACTCCACTAAATTATATATCTTGCTTGCACACATGTACATTCCACGCACACTAGTGTATTTTGTTTTTTGGTCTCGCCGCTAGTATATATACTAAATCTATGGTGTGGCTATATACTCGATGGTAGAGTGAAAGTGACGGATAATAGTGGAGAAAAAAAAATCCAAAAAGTTTGTTATTGTTTAAAAAAAAGAAGAAATAATATTTGACATAAAAAATCTTAACCTACTATTTAAAAATGGAACGAGGCGTAAACACTTGGAATGTCGCTATACCTGCCTGCATTGCAGATGCGTCGGTTGCGCAAGCAAGAAAATCGATCATCGAAAGTCGCCGGATACGAATGCTCGATTACTGTACAGTCCACAGATAAAATATTCCATTCGATTGTGTGAATCGATAAAAAAATCATCATCTTATGCGGTCCCTAGACGATCAAAAATGCTTGACAAGCACATGAATTTTACGTGCTTGTCAAGCAATTTTGACTGTTTAGAACGAAGCTTGGAGTGCTTGACAAGCATTTACTTGCTTGACATTGACAATGCTTGATGACAAGTTAATTTTTTGCAATGCTTGTCAAGCATGCTTGATCGTCTAGGGACCGCATTACAATCATTTAAATAAAAAAAACTATAGTACGCGCCAAAATTTGGGCTCACAGTTCATAAACAATTGAAAATCGACTGTCGTTATACACTGAGTAATTATGTAGGTATGAGTTTCAAACTTCGTTTTACCTATGCGCGAGCCAGCCGTGTTAGCGGCTAGTATAAATAAATAGTATAACCAATAACCACTTGTTGCATGTTATTACTGTCCTCCGTGGAACTACTATTCTCTGAGATGATTCCCTTCGATTACGGGATCCTAAAAACTTGAAAGGTGTAGTGTTACTTATGTAATTTTGCAAACAATCTAAAATGTATTTAATCGATTATTTTATATCGATGTATTATGGTTATCGATTCGAATTTGCGAACCACACTTATGTCGGTAACGAAATAGCAATTTTCATGATCGCAGCGATTTATTGTCCATATACGAAGACATTAGATGTATTGTGATGAAAGACAAAATGACACTTTATGACTTCTGTATGGATTTGTAGGCTTTTGTGTAATATTTTTACAATAGTAACTTTAGTTGAAAAAGAAATCGAATAATATCAAACCATAATCATCCCACTGAAGGCATACGAGTCTCCCTTCAATTGTAGGTTAGAGCGTACTCTGCCACGCAGCTCCAATGCGGATTGGCCGAGTCAGTGATTTCAAGCCGCCTAGCACCACCGATTTTTCTTAACGACCGACAACAGCGGGGACCACGCACCGGCTTAACGTGCCATCCAAAAAACGGAGAAGCTCGAGGTAAAGAAACCCATCCAAACACTGGCTAGGGTCGACATTGCTTAACTTGCGTCTCCCGAACTCCTCGTTTAAAATTATGAAACGTACAACTTGACAACTTGTCTACTACAACTTACAACTTGGACTGCCCCGCGCCCCGCGCACCGTGCGGCTGTGTTTGTTTATGCTCCGTAATATTTAATTCCTTAAAAATAGTAAAAAGTCAATTTTATGCATAAAACTTAATAATTTTAGAGTTAAAGTAGTGGTGCACCGAACAGTGAATAAATATAATTAAAAATTAATGATTAAAGAAGTGTAATTCGAAAATAAAAATTAAAAAAAAATATATGTTAAAATATCGACAAGTAAACACAACATATCAATAATTAATTATATAAATTAAACGTCGTCAGAACCATATTTTTGTGCAAAGAAACATAAAACAATAATTAAATAGGAATAATAAATAAAAGTGCTGTGTTAATTTCGTAAAAAAAAAAGTGACGGTGAACAAACATTTAGAAAAATAATTTAAACTTAATCGTTAACGATCACGATACACTATATGAACAAGATAGTTTATTTCGACAGCGCTACTAATGAAACACTTGGTCGAATGGTTAAGTCTTCACATATAAGTGACTGCAGTGCCCAAGTTCGAACCCCAGTAGCCGCACAGCAGTTTTTGTACCATAATTTTGATTTACGACATTGAAAAATATACTAGGCTTAAAAGAGTACCATCGAATACTATCAGACGCACAGCATTTATAATCCGGTCACATTAAACCAAAAATAAGGGAAATAATATTAATACAAAATAAGATAATAAGCATGGATAATGTAACTGTAAGAAAGAAATTACGTAGATCAACATCAGAAACAGACATTTCAAAATTTCTAATAAAATGCAACAGTGACATATTAAATTCGACATTAATTGATTCAACTATGCTTAGCTTACAAAATATAACTACAAATCATGATACATCTTATGTTGATGATCTAAAGGTGGAAATAGAGACATTGAAAGATAAACTAAGAATTGAAGACCAAGAAATCGATAATTTAAATTGCGAAAACACCAAATTAAAACAAAAAACTCAGGAACAAGATAAAAAAATGGAACTCTTAAAAAAACTTACCACTGAAAACAAAAACATTTCAACACCGATCCGTAAGAAAATTTTAAATATACAATTGCTCACGCCTCGAATATCGCCTCTTCATCTAGATAGAAGTGTCTGCGCAAATACCTCTCAAAAAAGCTACTGCGATATAGTTGAAACACCTAAAAACAAACCATCGCTTGCAGGAAACAATAGGATACTGTCAACTCAAATCCCATCAAAATTGAATACTACCAGACAGGAACTCAATAGTACTACAACTGACTATAACTACACAAAAACGACTAAAAAAACCAACTTAAAAAAAGTTATAATAAAGTTAAAATAATCGTATCTGATGAACAGGGGCGAGGCCTCAGAACAAAACTTCAGGATCTGCTTGGAATTGAAAATATAGTAACTTGTTATTCTAAGCCCGGTGCAGCAGTGGATGCCATTTTGAATGACTCCTTGAAAGAAGACTTGAAAAAACTTACTAAAAATGACATAGTTGTATTCTTAGGCGGAATAAATGATAGGAATCCTTATAATTTAGAGTCAGGAATAGGAAAATGGTTAAGTTCTTTATCTAATACAAATGTTATTATAAGTGAAATTCCATACAATAATAATCTAAATGAAAAGAAAATTAACTATACAATTCAGTTTTTGTGTAATAAAATCAATTATGCAATTTATATGAATATGGATTATGGCAGAGTATTACCACATAAAAGATATTTTACCTTGAATTTAGCCAGATCATTATTAAAAGAAATATTATATGTAGATTATAAAACAAAATTAGAAAAACATAAAAATTCAATTGCAACCACTTCGAATAAATTAGCACAGTGTTCTTGTAAAAATAATAAAAAAACTGTTAAAGATCAAACTACCCAAACTTATGAAAATAATAGCAATGATATACAATGTAATTTAAATTATATTAAAAATAAAAACTATGAAATAAACAAAAATAATAATTCAATAAATGATAATCAAAATGTTTGTAACTATATCGATAATTGTGATAATGAATATAATAAGGCGAATGATGATGAGGAAAATTGTATTGTTAACGACAACAATAATTTATTTCGTCTATAATAAAATACATGTAATGCATCAAAATATGAATGGCCTTGTCAGCAAATCGGACTTACTGTTGGTTTGTCTAGAAGAATTAACAGATAAAAATAAACCTATTGATGTCCTTTGTATAACAGAGCACATTATGTGTAAGGGAGATGAATGTCGTTTGGTATTACCTGGTTTTAAATTGGCATCTTGTTTTATGAGGGAATCAAGAAATGGAGGTTCTTGTATATTGGTTAGAAATTTTTATAAATCAGTTGAAATCAAAAGCATTACTAAGTTATCAATTCCTAATATATTTGAATGTTCAGCAATTGAACTGCCAGAACACGACATTATTATAATATGCATTTATAGAAGCCCTGATAATAATAATAAAAATTTACATACTTTTTTTAACAAACTTGACATCACTCTGACAAACCAAAAACCTAAACACAAAATTATCCTATGCGGAGATTTCAATTTAAATATATTGCAAAAAAATAGACACTCAAATGAATTTCGTAACATAATATATGCACATGATCTCGACTTTGAATTTGAGCAACCTACCCGCATATCAAGCCAAACATGTATAGACAACATAATACATAACGTCAAAAAATGTAAAAGTGAAATTCATGAATTTGCATTGTCAGACCACACAGCACAAACGGTCAGTTTCTCTGTTAGGAAAAGTTGTAGATTCAAAAATTGGTTTAGCCTCAAGCGCGACTATTCACGTTATAATAGGCAAATCTTCGTCAAATATCTGAGTCAACTGCAATTCGCAAATGTCTATGAAACAAGTGACCCTAACGAGGCGTATGACGAATTCTATGATCTATTTAAATTAATATACGACCTATGTTTTCCAATAAGACGATTTAAAATTAATACTCAAAAACGGCCTAAATGGGTTAGTAACGGTATAAGGACATGTAGCAAACGAAAAAGAGTTCTATTGTGGAAGTATAGAAGTAACCCCTCGAAAGAGAACGAATTGGTTTTGCGAACTTATTCCAAACGCCTCAAACGCATAATAGCCCTAACACAAAAATCTCAAAATGACTATTATATTAAAAATGCTCAAAACAAAAGTAAAGCTACTTGGAACATAATCAAAGATAATAAAACCAACTTCCCCAAAGAAAATATCGATAGATTAAAAGTAAACAACAAATTTATAACAGACCCTAACTTAATTGCAAATACATTTAATAATTTTTTTATCAATGAAATCAAAAATGACAGTAATATTAATATTAACAATAATAATTTTAATAATATGAAGAATATAAATTATAATAATCCAAATACAATTTTTTTGGCTCCAATTATCCCAATAGACATCTATGAGGTAATTCAATCCTTAAGGAATACTAAAAGTACTGGATATGATGATGTAGCCACTATCATAATTAAAGATGCTGCTCATATCATCTGTCACGTTCTGAGTTACATTATTAATATAATTATGGAAAAGGGTGTCTTTCCAGAGAAATTAAAAATATCTGTTATAAGGCCGCTATATAAAAAGGATGATAAGACCCTATTAAATAATTTTAGACCTGTAGCGCTCTTATCTATCTTTTCAAAAATAATTGAAAAAATTATTTATAAAAAACTTTATGATTTTTTTGAATCAAACGATATATTTACCTCATGCCAATATGGCTTCAGGAAAAATAAATCAATAAACTTAGCAATTTACGATTTTCTCTACAAAGCCATAACCCAAGTCGATAAAAGATTACCAAGTGTAGCTCTGTTTATGGATATGTCGAAGGCATTCGACCGCGTGGATCATGAAATTTTGTTAACTAAACTTTATAAATACGGAATTCGAGGAAATGCGCATACACTTATAGAATCATATTTAACTGGTAGAAAGCAAGTGACTCAGATCGATAGAATTTGTACGAAGTCAAAAATGGAAGTCAAATATTATTCAAAATATAAAAACGTTATTTATGGTGTTCCGCAGGGAAGTGTTCTGGGTCCATTATTGTTTTTGATATACATAAACGATCTACCTTCAATAACAGAACATCACGTTACACTTTTTGCCGACGATAGTACTATACTGTTTACCGGAAATAATTTGTTAAATACCAGAAATTCGATTGAGCACACATTCACATTGGTAAATGAATGGGTCAATAATAATAAACTAAAAATAAATATAGATAAAACAAAATTAATAAATTTCAAACAAAGACAAAATGACAATACAAAAATTGAAATAAAATTTAAAAATCAAAATATTTTGGAAACAGACGACACAAAATTTTTAGGGCTGCATATCGACAATAAATTGAGCTGGAAGATACACATAGACCATTTATGCAAGAGATTGAGTCAATTTTCGTATTTAGATTACAAAAAATTGTTAGCTTGGATAGTGTTCGTACGGCATACCACGCATATGTAAATTCAACATTGAGGTATGGAGTTATTTTCTGGGGTAATGCCACTGAAAAGGAACGTGTTTTTAAAGCCCAAAAACGTTGCATCAGGTCTATGTTTGGACTAAAACAGACAGATTCGTGTGTGCCATATTTTAAAAAGTTAGATCTGCTTCCGTTACCCTGCATTGTGCTGTTTTTGTTCATAGTAATAGGGATTTGTTTTTATCACGTACACTAGCACGAAATTGCATGAAAGTGTCCTTGTTCAATCATAAGACCACATTGATGAATGCCAGTGTATTCGGAAGGGCACCGGTCATATATAATAAATTGCCTAAGTCGTTATTACTGACATCAGATTTAATTACTTTTAAAAAGAACCTCCATAACATATTAATACAAAAATGCTACTACAAGCTAAGTGATTACCTAAGTGACAAACTTTAAGTGGGATTTGTTGACTGATGCATTTCAATTTCAATTTTATTTTATCTATTGTACATTATTGTAAGAATTCACAGATTTAAATTCAATACTTGTAAAATTTGTACGCCATGGTGTTGGCAGGATACAGAGTGCCATTTATACTATTGTTTTAACTTTGATTTTCCTGTACTCACAAATAAAGATATTTGATTTGATTTGAGTAGAGAACGTGCCTGTGGAGGCTAACTCACTGACTAAAGATTTTCTTTTCATTTTTCGTTTATATAGCTATAGAACAGACAGACGAAAACAGCGACCACTGATTAGGGAGCTACAACACTGGTATTGCTGACGCTGCACATTGAACTATCCATAAAAGTGACGAAACAAGATGCCCTTTGGGCGGTATCCTTTATTTCAACTTTAAATTCCTTTTAACCAATATAACCTCTCTAAAACCAATATAACCAGACCTATCATTGTTAACATATTGTACAAACATATAGCTCATTTTAATTTGGTAGTGTAATATATCTACCATATAAGGTAGACCTCTATTACTTAATATTTGTTAAAAGGTAAGGTTCAAGTTATAGTTGTTGATTAATAAAATTCAAAACACGCCGTCAGGATGCCAAAACGTTGCTTGCATGTTGATAGTGACACACAAAAATGACCTTTATTGCATTAGAATAAAGCTGATCACGTATTTATAGTTATTTCTTGGTAACCGACTTATTGTCTAAGTATAGGTACTTAGGGTTGTCATAAAAAAATATATAATAAATAACTGAAAAATGTTCAGTTATTTTTTTGTTTATATTAATTTTAGCCACAAGAAGTCCACTGCTGGACATTATGTCTATCCCAGAGATGATGATATTAAATTTACTGTGAATTTGCTTTGAAAGTTAAAAGTGTTTTTTTATTAAATTACAATTTGCCTTTTTACAAATTTATAGCGAATTGTCTTTTTAACCTATCGAAAATGCGGTCAGTAGACCAGAACTAAAAGTTTTACTCTTTCTACCCCCCTGAATATTATAGGGATTACAAGTTTTAGATGTTTTTTTCCAATAATAATTTATTTTTATTGTCCACTTTTACGCCAAAATAACTACAGCTACGTAAAAAAATATGTAAAAATAAAAATATGACGTATTTTATGTATCTTCTATATCAGGCCCGTATCGGTTTGTCATTGTATTTTTAGACTATCGCGTTTTATAATATTTATTTCTGTTTGCTGACAACCCTAATGGCATCCCTTTACGTCGCACCGTTATTATATTTGATATGAATATTGATTTGCTGAAATCAATGACCCAATAGGAATTTTCAAATCATAATTTCGACTTGAAGAGCTCGATTGCGTCGCACTTCGAAGAGCTCGATTGCGTCGCACTCTAAAACGAGCAAAGTCGACCCTGGCCAATGTTTGGAAGGATTTCGGTATCTCGTGTTTCTACGTACTTCGTTGTTGTCGATGGATGACAGTCGTTAAACCAAGTCCGGTGGCCTACAGGCGGCTTGAGTACACTGATCTACGCTCCGCCAATCCTGTCGCTGTAGTGCCCTTCGATTCGAAAGCAACAATGAGTTTCGTGTGGTGAGTGAGAGATACGGAAGCCCAACTGCTACCTTCTTCTTCTTCTCTTTTTTCTACTTATTTCCTTTCTTCTTGTAAAAAGTCGGCAGCGGCTCACTAATTTCCCTGGTGACAATGAACAGCGTAGATCATATCATCAAGTGGTCAGCATGCTTGTGTTTACCACTCTCTTCCATTAAAAAAATCTACTCATTCACAAACCTTCTCTCTACACATTATAAATCAACACCGCTTTTGTTTATAAGCCTATGCCTACATACGCTTTGTGTGGGCGAACCCGCGCGTAAAAGCTAGTTAAAATAATGTCACGGTCACAGTAACGCGTTTTCGTAGAAAAAAAAAGGAAAACAAAAGATTTTAATAATTCATTAACTTATTTAAACAAATGTTATAATGATGTGATTCATAGTGCAAAGATCTGAAACACTTTCGAAAATTGTTAGTCATTTACTCGTTTGTTGCCACACAGTTCCTTCTAAGTTAGTTTTGTTATAAATTATTTTGGAAACAAAATTAATACTTACCCATTTTTTGCATGTTTTAATAATTGTTAGGTTGGGAAGAAATGGATAGAAGGTAAACGAGGAAGACGACTCACGTCAACTCGAAAATACACGAGAACGGTTGCTGCCTTGCGAGCCTTACTGCTCCAATCTTTAACACCGATTTTGCATTAAATTTTTGATGTTTAATTTTATTTTAAGACAAATGAATGGCACTAGATATTTATTGACATTCCGCGTACGTAATGTTGTATGTACCTAGTTTTACATTTTACGTTAAAAGAAATGTACAAAATATTTTTAAATGACAAAAAAGGCCGTAACTGGTTTTCTTTCGCCATTTCTTTTACCAATGGTCATTTTGCTTTTGTTTCCGAAATGGTAGTAGTTTATAGAGTAGATTAATTTTATACAAATAGTTTATTACTGTATACTTTGATATGAGAACGTGTTTGTGAAAACCTATTCTCTGAATAAAAGTTTTGAATTTTTGAATGGCCGAGAAGAGCTTACATGAAACAAGTGAAGTTTACTATGTAAATAGAAAGAACTGGCAATAAATGAATAGGGTTTTTATGCTCTCTGCGGCTCTATCCCCGTTAACAAAAATCGTACAAATCTCATGTCAATCTCGCTATATGGATAGGAATAGGAGCGCAAATAATAGGAATTGAGCGCAAAGTGAGAATTTTGTATGAGTAAGACAGCAATTTGGAAGAGTCCTATGTCCAGCATGTGGACTTCTTGTGGCTGAGATGAGATGATGTTGAGACTTGAACGATTTTTGTTACGAGAATAGAGCCCCTGTTATTTTTTCATCGTTCATAAAGTGAGTAAAACGGGAAAGCGGTCCCTCATGAATATTTGCAGCTGCAGCTTGGAGAAATATTGTTACAAATTTGAAATCACAGAACCATTCAAAATTCTATATATTCCAAATTGAAATTCGAAAACCCCTGATTCGGATCCGTCGAACACATTATATTTTGATCAATGGAAAATTGCAAACCCGAAACATGATGAGATTCAAAATTTTAAATTAATCACGTAACAGTTTGAATTATATCTGTGTGGTCTGCGAGTCTATTGTGCACGTGCATTCTTGATACCTGAATCTTAGGTAGGTATATTATTTAAGGTCCAGATGCTGATTCACAATGACCAACTGTCCACTTTCAATTTCTCAACATTTTCTTACTCAGAGCAATTGCATAAAATACAAAAGCAGACGTAATTCAACAAATTGTGGTGCAATGATACACCTAAAGTTATTCTAAAAGGTAGTCATTATGACAATATTTCGTGCGTTTATTTATTTCACGGTCTAAATTCATGTATTGTTAGACTTAACCGTGCCAGTTTCACAAGTTCTTGTATGATTCAATTTACCTGGCAGATAGGTTTAGCTGGACCTTGTCAGGAACTAACGTATAGGAACTTATAGATGGTGTGACATATTCATGATTTTGACATCATTTGTGAGTACGCGAGCGAAACCGCGAGATTACAGCAAGTTTGTAAATGAGTCCAAAATCTTGAATTTAAGTGATTTATGCTCGTATCAGGATTTGACCCAAGGAACCAACGGGACATGCCCACCACACATTCCCACCGCTGTGTCTCCTGTACAACAACGGCGACCTCTGATTGATAATAAGCAATGAAACCATGTAGATATATTCATATCTTTACTATCCCTTTTATCGCATTTTTTATGTATTGTGTATATGCAGGCGTATACGCAAATCCGATCTGATTTTGGGATTTTTTTTATGATATAAAAAACTGGATAATTGATTTCGCAGATCTTATTAAAAACAGATAAATACCGTATTCCATTTAAGTTTTGTTGGTAGTAAAATCTAGTTTTTCTTATAATGTTCCTTAAATAGCCAGGTATCCTTAAAACTCGTATGACCTAAGTGTACATTTATGACTTTATTTGGCGTGTGTATATACCCCTTCTAATTTTGCATCGATACAAACAAAATGACGCATCAATTTCGCAATAATCAAATCCCATACTTTTAAACATGTTTTGCGGATTAAATTGAAGGTAATATTAATAAAATTCGTCAAAGTACCGGTTAATTTCGCAACTATAGGCCGAGTCTTTGCTTTACCTAGGCTGACCGGTCGGCTGTTTCGTAAATACCTATGTCACCCTACACATGTGGTATGAATAATGCAAAGAAAATTGTTTTATTTGGGTCAGTATAAATGTAGACTAACCGCCCTGACTTCTCTTAGGTTGATCAATTTAAGAAGTAGCACATGCCGACTCTACACTCTCGCGAAGTTGAGCGAAAATGAGAGTATGGATGGACGGCCTCTTCGTTTCACTTCGTTTTTAGTTTCCCTCTGTCTTCTCACTTCATGCCTAACTTCACGTCACTTAGCTCAACTTCCCAAGCTAGCACAAGAAATTTCACAATTGCATAATGTGCGAAAAACATTTTTTTATTGAAACTAAACACAAAATCTTTCCGATCATAATTTTCATGCGCTATTTACGAGATATTTCTCCATATCCTATATACATAGATTCATTGAATTGCATCAATGTATTCAAGCATGTAAATGAACAGTGATTGACTATTGATTGATTTTCACAACACATTATCAATCATTTATACAGTAATGTATATGCTTGCAATTATTAAAGGTTGAGCCTAGTCTGTCATCATAGAATCGATTTTCGTCAATTACACCAACGTCATTTTATTAAAACAAAGAGCGGGAACGTGATGCACGCGGAATGAGTAACACAAAAAAAAGTGCATATCAGATGAGGTACAACCCTCCTACGAACGTACCCTTTTAAAAACTTTTGAAAGTATATTAAAAAAATAAAATTATAGCTGTCACTCAAAATTAAGGGAGAAAAACTTTTTTTTATCTCTTTCGTTTGGCAAACTGACTTCAGAAGAAGATTCCATTGAGCCATCTTCAAGTTATGCTTGTTTACGTAATTCAAAGCAGCCTATTCATGCTATCTCGACTCAGTTTACAGTCTCTGAGCCAAGACGCCCCGAAGAAAGATGATAGCAAAATTTCTTCAGAAAAAACGGATTTTGAAGTCAACACGATAATGCACTTTTAAAAGTTCCTGGTCATAAATTTCACTATTGCTTCACATTACACAATCAATAATAAGATTCAAACTTGAAAAAAAAAACAAAGATTAAATTTCTAATCTCTCAGACTGTTATAAATTTTAGTTATTTTATTGGTAAAATACATAACTAAATAACATGAAATAAAATAAAATAAATTAAAACTAAACTAACAATAAAAATTAAAAACTAAACTAACAATAAAAACTAAAACTAAGCGTTAAAAAGACATGGTCCCTGTGGCAGGGTGCCCAAAATGCAAGCAGCGTTACCTCGCTGAACGGCGATAGATATCATCCTTTGAGCGAAGTAACTGCCAGCCTTTGGGTCACCAGTGGTTTGTCGCAGCCTTTTGCGATGTCCCTAAAAAAGGACAACGCACTGGAACCCCACGGGCCTAATGTTTCTACACCAAATTTCTAATCTAGAACCCAAGTTCTTCGGATTCGTAGTTGGCGCCAAAATCCGAGAAAAACTTAATTAAATTGCGACTTAATGTGGAACTATATAAAGTTACTTTCGCCATTTTCTTTTTAAATAAAAAAAAAATAATGCGTTTCAGAAACTATCTGTAAAACTTCTAGTAAAACCATTTTATTCTATACAAATATCTACATTGGAATTTATTTAAATTAATTGCTAGTTGTTGCCTATCGTTTCTGAGCGTTAAACTATAGGCTATGAATATTCTAAAAGGGAAAAGTAAGATTTAACGATACTTTTACTTTTTTATAAGTGAACACGGGCTGTTTCCGAAACGCATTTTATATTCACACTAGCTGTGCCTGTGATATGAATAATTTTCCTCGTTTTTGCAACATTTTTCACTGATGCTTCGCTCCTATTGTTATTCATGTTATATAATTTGAAGCCTTCTTCGACAAATGGACTATCTATAATGTTTTTCAGAGTACGGTGATATTTGGGATTTGAAGGGAATTTACAGGGAAAATAAAAATAAATGTATCATTAAAAATGCAAATTTGAATTTACAACTTTTTTGTAGTCGCTTATTCTTCACTCTTTTTCTATTTCTTATTGTACTTCGCGGTTTTTTGTTTCGAATAAAACATGCGTGAAATGAAATACGTGAAGTAACTCAAACGTCACCGTACCCATGCTATCTGAAAAACACTTTAGCACAAAAAGGATTTTTCAATTCGAAACAGCAGTTTCTGAGATTAGAGCGTTCAAACAAACAAACTCTTCAGCTTTATAATCTATATATATAAAAGGAGAAGCTGACTGACTGACTGACGGATTGACATATCAACGCAGGGCCTAAACTATAAGGGTTAGAAACTTGAAATTTTGCACAGGGGTTCCTTTTATGACGTAGGGGATCACTAAGAAAGGATTTTTCAAAATTCCCACGGGAAAGCGAGATATAAGCAAACGAAGTTGCAAGGGATTTACTAGAATAAATAAATAGTATAGATTAAGTCTTGAGCTATCTCTTTGTTTCTTTTTAGTTTGACAGTGACAGCTTGAATGTGTCAGCTATAAAAATCCGTTTCACAATCGGGCACTCTCACGGGTTTTTTGCTTGTTTTTTTTGGCAGGCAAACAAGCCAATGTAATGTGGTTACTTACTGCCCTAATAAGTTGCCCGCTACAATAAAATGAGAAGGGATGAAGAAAAGGAAAAATGAAAGAAAAGTTGGGTCTCCTGATCTCTCACTCACCAAACGATTGCTCCTTTACGCCTTTAATTGTCATCGTCATTCTAGATATATTTGAAACGAATGTTATAAAACAAATAGATAATTATAAAAATGTTTATTGAAAGCGAGAGATTAACAAAAATAACTTTCATTTTTAATTAGGAATTTTTATTAGCGGTGCGGTATGGGGCCTCGGTCAGTGGAGCATTGGCCATCCGACTGGTTTTGCTACATCGAACTTAAGACATATCGATTTCGTAGAGCTATGGTGTTAAATTAAAAACTTAGGCAGATCATGTTATCGATCGTTTCTATCGTATTTGGGCGCCAGACAGGTCGCCTTTTAAAAATCTCACCTCTGTGTCTGTGACATCAGGTGATCCGTTACTATATGTACTATTTTCACATAAAGCGAAATCAATTGAATGTGCGGTACATTACACTTTAGTACAGTGTAACATAATAAACCAGACTTTAGATAGAACGTAGCCTTTAATTTACATCGTAAAAGACTGTTGATGGGATAGTTTTGTGACTGTGTGAGCGATAAAACACTTTCTCAATTTTCACATCTGCCCCCATAAAGTGAAAATTTAGACGTTATAGCAGGGAAAATAAAATATATAATTATACTAGAGTACTTTGTTTATTAGAAGGTACGCTTACAGTAAGTTTACTTATAAATTTCATCTCATACAATTCCATTTGACAAAGTCCAATTCAAAATATCATAATCAAATGATGCGATGGTCGGATGACTTGACTGCCTCTTCTGGAGATTGGGGAGTTATTTGTCATCTCACACGAAAAAAAAACTCGCGATTGCACTTTTCAATTTATTACTTTTTGTCGTGTTTCGTGCTTTATGATATGAGTTATGAATCGCTGTCGCACGCAGGGGTACTTGAGAGCATTTTTGCCCTAAATAAATAGCTAAAAAAAACGGTTTTGTAGTTTATATCTAAGCCGTGAAAACGCAAGAGATAGGGCAATATATCGCTACATAAACACAGTCCATTTGTAAGGCGAAAGCCATTAATATTCACCAAAGCATATAATTTTCGACATGCAGTTTTGTAAAAAGTGATGTAAATGTATACAAATATTTATATGGCGTTTCGTGTATATTGCAGCAGTGGTTTGCATTGTAGCTAGGAATTATGTAATTTTGAATCATGGTAATGTTTTAGACTTGGGTGTAAAATAAAATAATTTTAATATCGAGATCGTGAGCTCGATTCTCGCATCGATCTCTTTATATTATTACTTGTGGAAGAAGTCTTCCTGCGTAATTCCCGGGTGATTTTGGGAATAACCAGAGTAAATGGATCCAATTGTGAATAAAAAAAAGTTAAATAAATATTAAAATCGGATCACTCCGTAAAAATAATGCGTAGTTCATGAAAAAAATACGACTCGATTTGAACGTTGTGTTTTTCAGTCGCTAAAAATAATTTAAAGACGGACACACACGACGCGACATTTCCATAAACAAACCAAAGATTAAAGTCGGTAACATCAGTTGAAATAATCGTTAAAATTCTTAAACAGTGAAACTTTGACCAAGAAATGATAAAAATAGAATTATGCAAATGATAATATTTCGATGAATATCTCAATTTAACATATTGCTTTCTTTTTTATTATGACAAATATGGAAAGGTATTTTGTTATTTACGTATTTTTCTTCCTTTTTTGTGACATTAGGTCCCAAATATATAGACAATAGAACATAGTCTGTATCTCCTTTCCTTCACTTTTCGAATAGCTGTCTCTTTTATTGCTAAGTAGTGAAGTCCTTTAATTTTTTCTATGAGTTGTTTTATTTTCTTCCCCAGAACGGCAGTATGTTTCACTAGGTATTTACCATCGTATTTACAATATAATTTAGATACTGTCCAAATTAGTACGTCTACTGTTTTATTTCATTGCACAACTGAAATGCGGGAGCTTTATGTTCCCCACAAGAGAAATCCATATCTTGTATTTCCATTGTGATTATATAATTTAAAACAGTTAGGTTCATTAAAATTTGTTTAATAATATGTTTAGTTTAATTTTTGTTTTAGAAGTATTAAAAATTAAATAATTTAATGTAGAAGTACTTATGTAAAAAATAAATAAAAATAGTTGACATTATCTGAAATTAACAAAAAGAGTGGACACAAAAGTCATGCGCAGATTAGACATGACATTATTTTAATAAAACCTGTCGTGTGGTTTTTACGCGATATCCTCTTATTTAAATTGAGGTCTTAACATGTCTGACTTGTTAATTCTATGACTTTTAACCTTGTCGATAGTGAATGCATAGTCAGAGCTGGAGTAGAGTTACGAAAGACTTCCTGAAAGGTACCTGACAAACACCTAGCTAAGTGGATAATAAATTATGTACTTTCTAGAATTGACAGGCCGGATGGTCGAGTGGTTAGCAATGATTATTTTGTAAGGGTCGCTAATTAAAAATCCACAAAAGTTAAACTTTTGTGTTCATAGAAGGCTCGGTTTCCACCAAAGGTCCAAAGCGGAGAGGAGAGATGTCAATTTTTTCTATAGAATCTTGTGCCGCACGCGAACTAGCGGGAGCGGGCGAGCGGGGTATATGGTGAGCTTGTGTAGCCGGGCGGGGCGCAATTCCTTTCTTCTCCGCTTTGGTGGAAACTCCGTTCGGCGGCGGGGCGCCCGCCCGCTTGCTTGCGTTGGGCGCAAGTTTTTATATAAAAATTAGACATCTCCACTCCTCTCCGCTTTGGTGGAAACCGGGACTTATTGTGTGTCTTGATCTAAATGTTTGCTGTGTAATACAGGTACTACATATAAATCAATGTGTAAAACATAGTTCGTCCGATATGCGTATGCGTAGCGCCGCGTTGTTACGGTGTTTCCTCGGCTGTAACGCCATCGAATACCTACGCCAAGTGTGAAGGGGCTCTTAATGTTTCTGTATCAGTCGAAATACTTTCTATATGTCTATGCTTTGTACTCAAAAGGATAAAAAAATGTTTTCTTTTTTAAATTGTATCTGCCAGTATTTTAATTGATCATTGTCTTGGTCGTATTGATACATTCCCGATAGGAAAGCGTGCAAATTTTTATACCTTCCGCCATTGCCAGCACTGACACCTGCTTATCGGTGTAAATTCAGTAATTAGCGAGTACCGGCCGGTAGTTATTTACATGCATTCAGTCATCGTGAGTGACTTTGCGATTTTTGCATAGAACCAATACTATTTTTTGACTTACTTGACTTGTGATCCTAAGACCACTGAATGGGGCAGAGGACGTCCGCAGTGACTCTCCATCCCGGTCAGTCTTGAGCTCCGCGTTTAATTTTTCTCCAGGACTTCCGTGCGTGCGTACCTCGCTTCGTCTAACACCGTGCGACTACTTTTTATATTACCAATATCTATTGAAGTAGACACTATTTAATAACTACTATCTCCACTGACCCACAAATCCACAATGTCTTCAATCGAAAGGATATTATACTCGGCTTTGAGAGAAAGAGTTATAAACAATTGTATATGCCATCATTATTATCATTTACTTATTTTACGGGGCTAGGCTATTCTTGAAACCAATCCTGAGCGATCGGTATTGGATTGTTACGTTTAGGTACGTTTATTTTTTATACCACATAGTTGGCAAACAAGCATACGGCCCGACTGATGGTAAGCATCACCGTAGCTTATAGACGCTTGCAATACTCACGCGTTGCCAACCCTTCCAACCCCCCAAGTAGAGCTCTGGAGACCTTACTCACCGTAGGAACACAACATGGCCAAGACTAATGCTATTTGGCTACGTTTTTCTGTAAGGTGGAGGTTCTTCCCCAGACGGGCTGCTCCGATTTGAGCGGATTATCCGCCGTGCCCTACCTAGGTACTCTTGAGAGACTAAACTAGCTTTGATTCGATACTGAACTAAATGAAATCTGATTGTACACTAACAAATTAGTTAGTAAAGTAACGCATTAGGATTTGCGGTTAATTTTATTATACAGAATTGAAATTATATAGCGATTTCGCTGCAGAGTAACGTAGCTGATGTCAGCTTTGTGTCGCCCAAACATCCTCCGAAGTATGAAAAAGCGTGACATTATTGAAATTTATTCATATACTGGAAAGGTCGAATTTATGCTATCGAGTTCTAGGAAATACGAATACGAAAATAAAATATTCATTATCTTTACATAGGCATTATAAAATGAATTCGCTTCCGCTGTCTGTTAGCTAGCATCTTTTAAGATCTTTTAAGAGAGGCAGGGCACAGCGGATCCGGATCGCAGCAGCCCGTCTGGGGAAGGACCTCCACCCTACAGAAGATCGTAGCCTAATAGCATTGGTCTCGGCCATGTTGTGTTCCTACGGTGAGGAAGGTCTCCAGAGCTCTACTTGGGGGGTTTGGGAGGGTTGGCAACGCGTGAGTGATACCCCCGGTATTGCAAGCGTCTATACCCAAGCAGCACACGTCAACTGTAGAAGAGCTGGACTAAAGGTAATATCGAAACTTAAGGCTGTTTAGCCCGGCTGCACAAAGGCTGAGTAGCCAGCTATACAGACCCTGTAATGCCAAAAGAGGCCCCAAATTAAACAGCCTTAAGCATTTTAAGGGCTGTTCAAAGGCTGTACAGGCTTTTGCAAGGGCTGGTTTAGAGCCGGTTTAGAGCTTAACCTGCTTCATTGTACAGCTTATGTTCTACGATTCAGCCTTTGTAATGCTTTTATCCGTTCTTAAGCTGGGCTTCGTCTGAATAGAGGTAATACAATTAAGTATTTACAATTAATGACAATTCCCCTAAGAAAATGTCAAATATTTACAGACTTTGTAATATTATTGTAATGGCGGTGGTGTGTCGTAATGAGTTGTGATAAAATAAAACCATTATCAAGGTAAGTGGACTTCTTCATCTTATTTGTTGTATTTCTTAGTGCGGAGGTCAGTTTACTGTCAATGTGCATACTAGATTACACCTCAATTTTTAGGCGCCATGGAAATAACAATGTTTAAAGAAATAATTAGAACAAATTGATAATACTAATCCTATTGTGTGGAAATATTTCGATAAGTATACGCCTGTAACTTAATTATTTCTCATTCATTATGTTGTATTAGTTGATTTATTACAAAATCTAGTCAAATTAATGAGATTTTGGTCTTAAAATTTGATAAAACGTACATATTGTTTTTCGAATTATTTTTTTAATGGCGACGAATCGTTATGCAGCTTAAAGTCTTTTTTAAATCTTTTGTAATGCTCACGTCTGCATGCGGGCATTTAAGGCGGCTTTTAATTAACTCATAGCATTCTTAAGTCTGTACAGTCTATGTAAAACTTACCGAAAGCTGCCTAGTGGTTTATTTGATCGTACCTTAGGCAGCTGTTTAGAGATCTCTTAGCAAAATTGAAACCAAGCAAAATGTTAAATATTTTAAAGTAAATTATAAAAGGAACAAGAAAAGACGGATTTCCGTAAAAAAATAATTAAATTCAAAAATGTTGAAAAAAAATTTTTTCATTTTTATCTAATCTAAATTGAAACTTTAAATTGAACTAATAAAATGCACTCAGTGTTAATTTGTTTTTTTTAATTGCAGGAATAAATCATGCCGTTCAAAATTGTACAAACCATTGAAAAACGAGAACGAGTTCTAATAGATGATTGCTTTACAAGGTTGAATCGCCAAATTGTTCCAACAACTGTTTCGCTCGGTGAAGCGAGTGGGTTTGAAAATGAAAAATTCATAATAAAACCTTTGAATTCTGTGAAGGAATTGGAAGAACTGGAATGTTTGTTATCAGATAAAGCAGAAAAACTTAAGTTTGAAAAACGGTTTGAATTTTTGTGTTCAAAAACATCTGGAAATGGAGTTACTTGTGCCTACAAATTGCTAGATATCTTATTTAGCAGAGAATTTTTATGCAAGTGTTCTTGGTCGGGTGGCAGTAGAGGCAGAGATACTAAAGTCGCATTGAAAGGGTTCAAAAATGTCTTGAATTTTTTTTATGACATGATTCATTCGTGGGACGCTACATACACAGAAGAAAACAATGAAAAGTTCTTTAAAATTGTAACGAAGAATGCTACTAAGAGATTAGAAATTAAAAATCTCAGAACATCTTCAAAACGAAAACGTCAAGAAAAAACTGAAAGCAAGAAGAGGAAAACAGAAATCTCGCATGGAGGTGATGCAAAAAATGACGCACTCATTATTGAAAATGTGACAGTGGCAGCGCAAAATGGAGGGCCTGGTCCATTATCGGATGCTGTGGCAGCGCAAAATGGGGGGCCTGGTCCGTCATCGGATGTGATGGCAATGGCAGTGCAAAATGAAAGGCAAATTTCTGAACCGTCATTGGATGTTCTGGATGAAGACGAAGAATTAATGGAGTCGCTTCTATAAGTAGTAGAAAAATAACTTATGTCTAAGAATTCTACATGAGTTTCCCATGTGATATTATACAAGATGACTTTTTGATCACCACCCAATATTTCACATGTCATTCTACTCATGAATACGAACAACTTTCATTATGGGACCAACTCCGAAATCGCGAAAAAAAAATCAGCTGTTCCAAACAAAAGTATAATTACCTGCTGATGTTTTTATGGCGATTTCGGAGTTTAGTTGGTCCTTTAAAAAAAGTTTCGTATTATTGAGTAAAATGACATGAGAAATATTGGTTGGTGATTAACAAGGGATCATCTAGATTTATTTGATAATTACGAAATCTCATGATTATTATGTACCCAAGCGTAGTACAAAAAAGTGGAAGTTTCTTTTAGTTTGTAGACATTTCAAACAGCAAGCTGCTATACCTGCTATGCTTAATTGTTGTTTGACAATTTTGATACGTAATCTCGTGGTGCTGTGATTTTTTGAACTTACTAAGTACGAAAATGAAACTTTATCTTTAGAACAACAGCTTGTTGACTTGCTGTTAAATCAGATATCTAGACTATGATTTTTAAACTAAGAAAACCATTGATTTGGTGACTTTCTTTATTTTTCTCGATAATTACTATTAGGTCTTTTTCATCTCTAGACTTGTACTAAAAACCATGTCAGGTACTTTTGATTTTTCTATTTAGGTTTTTACTTTTTATGCCAACAGGAACAATTAAACACATTTTAATACTATGATGACTTTTATTTTCTCTATTATTTTTTTGTTTGTACGGAACCATCACCGCTACTTGAAGGTAACACTTGACATTCTGTGCCGCTTTGTTGGTTGGTTTCTAACTGAACTATATTATCATTATAATTATGTTGTTTCTTTGTGTTAGTTAGATGTTTAGAATACTCCCTTAAGAGCTTTTTCTTAATAGCACCAGCCCGTTTTCTTGTTTTCCAAGGTTTAACGTCCATGATTGCGAAAAGGTTGAAGACAAACTGCACGATTTCAGTACGGAAACCAACAGCACGGAGGCTGAATAGATACCATTAGCCAGCCTTTAACCGGCATTAAATTTTAATAAAGGAGTATTAGGGTTCAAAGATATGCTTAAGGTTGCACCATGGAAATTTCTTCGACTACTGTACAGCTTGGCTGTGTAAAAGCTGTACAAAGAAGCAAAAATATCGTCGTAGCATTATATCGGTCAATTTAAACACTACTATTCGTAGTTTATTATACGTACCTACGTAGTTTATTATATTTAGTTTTAACTTCTGCTCTTGGCTGACTAACATTTCTAGGCTTTTTAATGACTGGTGAAAGGGGTAAATTTTACCTATTATGCAGCTGTCAGCAGTACAAGAGTTTTTCCTACCACTCTAGGCTGGTTATTGAAGTAAACTAACTCTCTTGGCAAATTTCGCCGTAAAGACTGTTTAAACATTTCTGAAAAGGGCGAGTATATAATTATGTTTAGTAGTTACTAACATCATGGGCCGTGTTTTGGTAGTTCTGCATTCACTATGCTATGATGCATGTACAGCGAAGAGCTTAGAAGAGGATCAATATATATATGCTATTAGAGTAATAATACTCCTGGTAATGTCTGCTTTAAATCCTAAAGCTGTATTGAAGTTTAGAAAACCACTATAAGCATTGGCATTTAATTAGAATTACCATACACTACTATACATCATTAGGAATAATATTACTCCCTTATACAGAACGAAGTTGTTTAAGAGTTTTCACGGCGACTGTTGTTTAGCCCAATTGCATGGCATTATAAGAGAATAGGTCTACTCTACCAAGCAGCCTTGAGTGGTATCCAAAACTCTTGTAATGCTGATAGCTGCAAAAGAGTTGAAATTTACCCCTTTAACCAGTCATTAACAAGCCTAGGGATTATTAGTCAGCCTTGGGCGTAAGTTATAACTAAAAGCTGAATATTAGTGTTCAATTTCACCGATATAATGCTACGACGACTTTTTAACTCCCTTTTACAGCTCTAATTCAGCCAAGCTGTACAGTAGTCGAAGAAATCTCCGAAGTGCAACCTTAAGCATATCTTGGAACTCTTATACATATTTAGTAAAGCTTAATGCAGGTAAAAAGCTGACTAACAGCTAACCATTCAGCCTCCGTGCTGCTTGGGTAGGCTACGGTGATGCTTACCATCAGGCGGGCCGTATGCTTGTTTGCCAACTTTGTGGTATTAAAAAAAACCTATTCAACAGGTTTTAATGGAGTTTTCAGCAATAGACAGATTCAAGAGAAAGGTTTATATTACGTACGTTACTTTATATTATGTACAAGTTTTTCCTAAAACCCATCGGGAAAATAAGATACACACAAACATAATTTTTACTATAATTTATTTATTTTGTTTCAGATCGATCACCAGCTGTGACGAAAGTGATTTGTGAAATATTCAAAATAAGTTAAGTGTTAGTGAAAATGGGCCTTTATCTATAACCTTCACATAATATAGTTATTATATTTTAGTGTAGTGTTAAGTGTACATTAAGTTACCAAGATGATGACCTTATATAGGACCATCAAAGGAACCAGCACTACGAAGAGAAAAAAACGGGAACGAAGGTATTTAAAAAAGTTTATTTTTATTTAAGTACATACTAACATTATGAACAGGAAAGATTTTAATGTTAGTATTTGTTTGCATTGAATAGGCTCAGAAACTACTGGACTGATAAAAAAAAAACATTTTCAAAATATGAATATAGTTTGTCTAACAACTACAAATAAAAATTATAAACTTTTACCGTTGGGAAGCCAAGCTATACTAACCCGGGATGACATACCTACTTACTTAGGTACTTGCTCCGCTGGCTCAGTGACCCGAAGTGGATCTTGGCCTCTGAAACATGGATGTAGTAAACTGAAACTAGAGAAGGCCAGGGTTTTCTATTCTCTTACTGCAGACATAGGCTATGTGGCTTCTGGATTGATTAGATTATTTAAATAGAAAAATTAGGAATCCAATTAGGAATTAGGAATCCATAAAACCCGTGCGAACCTAAGGTGAGTTAGTTGTTGAGTTGAGGTGACTAGTTTTATAATAATTGTAGACGTACAAAAGATAATAATTATTAAAAATATTTAAAATTGTTAATTATTCTACTTTACTTTTACAGAAAAAATGCTTCTTTTTTTTAATGATAATTTTATTTATGTTAATAATAATATGTATGTATATAAACAAAAAAAAAGAATTATAAAACGCGCGTGTGCAAGGTATGAAGCGCCACACGAAGTGAGTGGCGTATGTTTGTAACTATTAACAGTTTCACTTTTACTTTACGTTCAAATGTTTTACTAGTTCGACAACATGTTCACAGATGGCGCTATTATTCATTTTAAAATATTCGTTTTTTTTTATTGTAACCAAAGTTTATTATCGGATTTTCTTTTGTTTCTTTCACGGTAGAATTTTATCGGAATAATTTGAATCCTTGATGAATTTTAATGAGGTCTTTTGCCACTCCTTGACATTCGATAGTTTTGATATTTAGTTAGGTTTTGTTTTTCCAAAAAAGTAAGAAAATAATTTACTATTTAAATTAAAATTTAATTCTTTTTATCCAATGAACAGTAAAAAAGAACAGATGAAATGAAATATTTTATCGGATAATCCTCGGTCACGAAATAATTTATTTTATATTTTATTTAATTAAGTGGCGTAAAATATTACTTTTATGGATTATTTGGCATGATAATAGAGTATTGATTTTAAATACGGATTATTATTATATTAGGCTAATTTGAATTCCATATGTCGATGAAATCATTCGTGGGTTTTATACAAATTGTTATTTATTTTTTTTAAGTATCCCTAAAGTATGACTAATACATTACGATCTAGCGATCTGAGCTAGCGATAGGCTAATTTTAGTAATTTAACTTTACCCTAAACTTATAAAATGTATAGTCTAAGTCTAATAGTGTCTACTCTGTTTTATAAATGTTATTGCACTATCACTAGTATTGTTTTCACAACTCTAACTATTTTTACATTAAAAAAAATCTCAGTGGTCTACTGAATGTTAAACTATAATATTATCATGTGTTAATTCAGGTTATGATCTAATCTAACTCGATGCCAATATCAAAATTCCAATAGGAACAAAATAGTGAAATGTGTTATTCGAGCGTGAAACTGCGGACGTCTATAGACTTTAATATACAGTAGGTACTTATACAAAAACCTAGACTAGTGTTCCTATAAGATCTTGTATTATTATACTGATTTCATAATATATGATTTTAGGTGTCAAAATTTCCTACAATACCATTTAGTTTCACTACGCAGAACATTTTAACTGAATACCACAAGAACGTGCGAACCCTTCCGAGCTTCCGCGTAAAAATAGTAAATATAGCCAAGTATGGTAGTGATATAATAAGCAATAGCTTATTATATTATTAAAGTCCGTTCACAGTTAATTTACCTATAACAGATGTAAAACAGGTTTAAAACACTCAAAATGTAAAAAAAGTGTCACAGGAATAATTTTGAAGCAGAAATAATGTGTGAGCCGACATCCATTGATCAAAGTACCTACACGTACCGCTCTTGTAGTCATAGTCAACAAAACGACTGTAAAATAAACTGTTAGAGGACAGTAGTCAACATGGCCAGTCTTGAAATAAATTTTGTACTGATAAAAAAAATATCCAATACAGTCACATCCGATACAAAGAGGTCGTTAACACCAATCTCGATCTGATGGCTCAAACAAATGGACAATACGATCATCTTAATTAGAAAACACATAGAGTTAATTACATGATTAGTTTTTTTAAAGCAACAAATTACTTTTGCTCATTGTAAAATTAACAGCAATTATAATTTGACAGCTGTTGATGTCATGACATTTGGTAAACCAAGTCAGGTAAAAGAAGGCCGTCAAGTGCCATAAAAGCACTGACAGCCACTTCTAAGTTGAACAGCGTGGCGGAGTACCTATATATTTCTTAGTCGGTTGACATAAAAATAGTTAATTAATAGAAATGTAAGTACCTACCATGATGATTAGAATAACAAAAATAAAATGTGACATGGTTCTCTTTTGTAGGTACCTATCCTACCTGTATGGATTTGGGTATTTCCGATAGTCGACATTTTCTACAAGGTTTGTATAAAAATTTGTTTAGTGACTTCGACATTTCGATTTCAAATAACACCTTACGATTATATATATTGTTATTTATAATTTTTAGGCAACTAGCCATTCATATTTTGAAAATACTTTTGAAAGAAAACATCTTACGATTTTTGTTATAACATAAAGTTTTTAGCATACTTATAAACATTCTGGAAGTTTCTATTGAAGTCGAAACAAAGAGTACCTAACAATGCATGAAATGTAATAAATCATATCAATACAAACAATCTTATAAGGAACTAAAAGTAGAATTCAATATGACATGTGTGAACTTATCGAGATCTGACGAAAGTTCAAGGTATAAACACCTGGTGCTAATTACCTTAGATCATAATTAATCAATTGTTGTGATTTATCAGATCATTTGTAACAATAAGGTCATTTTACACAATTACAGTAGGAATGTATACAGCCTCGCTACTGTCAGTAATATAGAAGAGGTTCTTACACTTCTTAAAAGTAGTCCATAAGTAAATGCAGGAGAAGAAAGTATCTAGATGGCTAGCTAAAGAGAACGATGGTAGATGACGCAAGACGTGGTGATCTTATTATGACAAAAAGAGTCCAGGGTATCTGGCAGCTTGAGTTGAGATGTCAGACAAATAGAGACAGATGACTTGTGGCTGATGGAGGCTTATACTCAGTAGTGTATCAATGAAGGCTGATGATCATGATTGTTCATTTACCAAATGACCATGACAAAAACGCAACGCAAAACTTCAAATCTGGAACAACTCTCCTGCTATTAGTCGTCTCAGCATTTTATACATCTTCATCGGAGTGCTGTTTCAATCACCGAACCTGGTGTACCTCTCACTGTGGTGTGGTCAAGACAATCTTAGCTGTCAGGCGATCAGTTACATGAGTTTGTGCAACTGGCAGTGAGTGGACACCAGGGTAGTTCAGTAAGATCGTCGGGGTATTTTAAACCTTGCTATTTTATACAATGATGATTATGGACAGAAAGTGAATGATGAGAGACTTTATACCCAGCAGTGGATCCATGAAGTTTGATAATTATGATGATTAGGAAGAGGAAGGGAATGAAGAGAGACTTATGCCTAGCAATACATAAATGAAGGTTTATGATGATGATGATTATGAAGAGGAAGTCGATGGTCGTTCCTTTTGAATACTTAGGCAATAAAACATTTGACCTTTCTCAAAATTTGAGTCAACCATTTTGTTCGGTCAATAGCGATCTATTTTATAGATAACCTCTATTTTACATCATATGTTAACATTGTATCATAATGTATGTGCAGTAAAGAATTCATATCTTTAAAACAAGAAAACGAAAGTATGAATTTATTAGAAAGGCAAAATATTTTATTTATGAAATAACGTAACTTCCCTTTACTAATATCTTTTAATGAAATGAGTTAAAGTGCCTGTTTCCTCCCGCGCCGCGGGTGCTTTGGGTGTGAAATAACTTTATTTTATCTTCGAAACTCATTAATGACACAAAATTGAGATTAAGTAGCTTGACTTAACCTCAAGTATCCTTCAAAATCAGTATTCCAATATCGTTCACTGAATACGATGATCGAGTAATAGTAAATTCGCCAATTTGTCGTTTTAAATGCGTCGGATGTACATTTTTATTGTTTTGGCCGCGATACAATTTGCTCTCACGATTTATAATGGGAAAATTTGGTGATATCATTGATGTTATTTTAATGTAACGTACAGTTAAACGGTCATACAACATCAAAGGATAGCAGCGTTGAACAAGGACTTTGTTCGTCTTTAGTAGGTTTAAAAATATGATGGCATAAGTTTTGCCAAGTACAGATACGTCAAATATTCATTTATATTAGCTACTGTGCATAAAACAACCGGCTGTATTCATAGAAGATAATACAATAATATAAATTAAACTATCTAAAATACATACATTTTGTCCTGCTATTGTTATTTGATTGGAGCAGTAGTTTAAATAATAGTTCTTCTTTCTTACTTTTTTTATCTAGGATTAATGCAATTTTCTTAACTATTCTCTATAATAGTTGTTTCTTGTAGATATTATTCTTCTTATCTTTTTTCACACAATTTCTTCTTTTTCTTTTTCTTCGATCTTCATCTCTAAGCATCGATCACACATGTTACTAAAGTCCATGTTTCTAAATATATCCGTTTATATGATAGTTGACACATTTTATACATCAAACAAATTAAGTAATATTACATTATCTTTAATTCGTTTACATGTAGTCGATAATAAGCTTAAAAAATGTCTTTGTGACCAATTTGTAGGCAATTAACATACTATATTTGGTGTTTACAAACGATGACACAATTGGCTCTTCACTTGCGTAGGTAGCTACTACTTCAACATTTACAGTTTGATTTAATTACTACTAGCTGACCCGGCAAACTTTGTTCCGCCTTAGAGGCACTACCCTACCCTACCCCTACCCCTACCCTACCCTAACCTACCCCACCCCTACCCTACCCTACTCTACCCCTACCCTACCCTACCCCTACCTTACCCTACCCCTACCCTACCCCACCCCTACCCTACCCTACCCAACCCCTACCCTACCCCTAATCGAGTTTTCATTGTTTTTAAGATGTATTCTGCTATTCGGGACGGAAACAAATCCAAGAAATCAAAAACCATGGCAATCGGTCCAGCCGTTCTCGAGTTATAAGTGTTGTAACAAACACGACTTTATATATCCGTGGCGCGCGGCAAGAAGTTGATATGTCTAAAATGTCAATTTTTCAGGGCGGCTATTTTAAACTTTGACTTCCTCGGGCAAATCGATTTGTTTGTTAAACTTATAACCTACATTTGTTCTAAGGTAAACTTTATGCGATCTTTCAAATAGCGCTAAGTACTTTTCATAATTCGGCTTAGTTTTTACAATAATCGACTTATCAATATGCGTAAAAATGACTTATCAAGTTGCTCACCCACTTATCAATATATTCACCAACGACCTATCGAGTTGTTCTTATATGACCCATACTAAATAAAATTAAAAAATAATAAGATTTATCATAAATTAAACTTTTGACAAGCTTTTATTGTAAGCGATATACATTGTAACAGGATAGGACAGTTAAAACTAAATAAAAGTGACGATTTTACGAAAAAACTTTATAAAAAAATATATACCTACTGTAGGTATAGATTTTTTATATACTTTACATACGATGTAAAGTAACGAAGAGCAAACCTTTGAACGTGGCAATGTGTAGGTTAGGTATAAACTATTGGTACATGTTTCAATCAATTCAAAGGCTTTAATTACAATCAATTGCTAAGGAAGTTTACCCTTCGGCCAGCAGAAAGGCTTATTATAAAATTGAAGATTATCTAAATGATAAAAATAGCTGGAATGATAGACTCAGCACAGACACTAAACAGACAGAAGCCTACCTACTGCTAGGTACTTAATATATTGCGCATATATTATTGTATATACACTTTCTACCTTTTTTTTCTCTCTTCATTTATAGTGTTATTAATTTTCATTTATAGTGTTATTAATCTTTAATTATTGTATAATTTTTTTTCGTCATCAGAAATTACAGATATTTAGTGTTAATTTTATATTTTCTGTCATTGTAATTTGTATCTTATTAATACCATTTTAAAAGAGCAAGTGCTAAGTTTTTTGCCAGTTTCTTCTTAGCAAAAATCTGCCGTCTGAACTGGTGGTAGGAAAAAATTGTGACGATTCGAAAGAGCTTATATTAGGCCTATTTGAATAAAAATATTTTGAATTTCAATTTGGCCGTTTAACTCCCTTAGGAAATGACTGAAATTAAAAGTATTTGAATTGATTGAAACATGTACCAATAGTTTATTTTATACCTACCTACGTACGTATATTGATGTACATATACTAGTATAAAACATTCTATATTGTTGGCAACTGAGAATATCTTTATTTCTATACTAAATTATTGTAAGTTTATTTACTGTACCTTCTCTCAAGTCAAGCCAGACCGAAGATTGACGCGACTTTTTTTTGTAGATAGTGGAGAGTTATAATGAGGTATTTTTTACTCGAGTGAAACCAAGGGCAAAAGCTAGTATAAAAATAATATTATTTGCTTGTTTGTATTATCATTTAGGTTTGGCGATGCTGGACTCATTAAAAGAATTCGGTATAAATTAATGCAACATTGAGGAATATCGTGAGATCGACTAACGTAGGTAATAGCTAACTAGAACTTATTCTACCTAAATAATAACAAGCGACAACAAAGAATAGTCTCACATCTCATATTCAAAACCTAAATTTAGATTCGTTTAACTGCACATCTAAACATAGCTATACGCTATTTAAAAGAACTGCCAAATTATAACTACATAAATAAAGATATCAAATTACGTTCGTTTGTTAATGTAGAGTATAACCGAATAACTCATTTTATCAATTTGCAGTGGGGAAGGAATTACAATTCTCAATCGAACAAATGGACATATCACATTACGTACTTCGTTTCGATTCCAGATAAAACGATATGTCAAACAGTTTTTAGGATTTATAACTTGATAAACAGTTTTGTCAAGAAATAAACGCTTATCATCGAGTTATTCACATACTATCAAATGGCATTCTTCTTCATTAAGTCAACAAATCTAGTTGTCAATTTTTTACTAGGTGAACAATAGGTGTAGGAAGCGTTTGAACGAATAAAAAAAAAAACATGTATGTCGAGTTATCAACTTCTTCCTGCGCGCCACGGATATATAGATTGTATGATATGCTTTTACATCTCATATTCATTGCTTCAGTCTATATATTTCTTATCAGAAAGATCCAATGCTCCCGATCAAATTGATCTAATGCTCTAAACGATCACGCAAGTTAAGCAACATCGACCGTAGCCAGTGCTTCGTTATTTCAAACTTCTCCGTGTTTTGAAGAGCACGTTAAACAGTCGGTTCCGGTTGTTGTCGATAAATTAAGCCAAGTGTGTTAAGCCAAGTTGGTAGCCTTAGAGTGGCTTGAAACAATGGTCTCTGCCAATCCGCATTGGAGCAGCGTAAACAGATTTCGCTCTATTCCTCTTCCATTAAAGGAAGACCCGTATCCGTGCAGTGGGATGATTATGGGTTGATGTGGTGTATGGATACACCTTTACATCCAATTTAAGAACGTGTTGAATGTATCAATGTGGTAATAAACATACTTTACTAGGCCCTACCACTTGAATTGTCTCATTTACAACGCCTACATGGCAATTGTTGGTTGTTGCATAACGAAAACAGCTTCATTGATGGTACGAAAATCATGTTCCTATAGAAATGGCGAGTTTTAGAGAAAGCAATTGTTTTTATTATATTCATTAGAAATCACCTACATGGTCCAGGGAATCTGTCATGTGTTATTTTTTCCCGTGGGAATAAGATGTTTTTTTTGGATGAAAAGTAGCTTGTGTCACTCTCTGTCACCAATAAAATCATGTCAATCCGTTCGTTTCTTTCGACGTGAAAGAAGGGCAAACAAACAATTACATTTTTGCATTTATTATATTTATTGTATGTTTTAGTAATCTTTAAATGGCGAAGGCATTCGTTTAATGTTTCTGACTGTTGCGTCGGTTGCGAGAGTATTATTCCAAATATCATCGAGAATAAGCCGCTGCATCTTCTATACCTTCCTCAACCCCAAAGAATAAGGGACAGATTAGAAGTTTAAAGCTTTCCTCGTTTCTACATTTTTTTATTCCCTTTGAGCTATAGATTAATTACGTCATTTTATGTCACCGAACGCCATTATAGTGCAAAACCTTAGCGAAACAGTTGGAATTCAATCGAATGCGACTTCAAAGCATATACTGAACGCCAAAGCTTAACGTACGTGCAGACATAAAACGTTGTCCGAAATTGATACTTACTGCACAGATCAAAACGACAGTTAATTTCTTTGAGGTTCGTATGTCTGTAGCGTTGGCGTGGAGTATAGTACGCGACATCACTGAAATACGCGTTTGCGGTTTACAACATACCACGCCTCGTGGTGTCACGTAGCTTCATGGTTTTGCATTGACCCTAACTAACAAATGTTAAAAAATTGCTTCAAAATTAACACAAACCATTGAGAATTGTTATAAATTGGCAAACTACCATACAAGCCTTTTGTTTTCGCAATATCAGCGGCGCTGTGTAAAGTTGCCCACACAACTATTGACTGTCCTATTTATATAATAAGGAAATGTACATTGTTTGAAATAAGTTTGTGTTGTAAGGAAATGTAATGAATAATACACAGATAATAACAATCTACCATAGAAAATACAAATGAGTGAATACATAAATCAACTATAGTCGTTTAAAACCTCGTTATTAGTAACAATAATACTTTCTTACAAGAGATGCAAGAAAGTGTAAGAAATAAAGTAGGATTGGTAATTTTACTTTTAAATGTCTTGACTATTACAATCAGCTTTGTTAAAGAAAAAGCAGACGACCTACAATAAGATGGAAAGACGAATTTCCCGATTTACGGACATACGGGTATTTAATTTACGTTTTTTTCAGGTGACACTACACTTTATCTAAAGGGTGGTCGTAAATTAACGATATTGTTGATAATGCCACATCAAACAGTCCTCTATACAATGTTGCTAAAAGGTCTGAATTGAATACCTAAAACTGCAACGCACTAGGTCACCGAGCGAAGGGAGGGTGTTCTTGGTGACTATGATTACTTACCAGCAGATAACCCTCTGGACCATTTATCTATTGAATAAAAAGAACATCTAGACACAGTATCAAATGAACACGCATATAAAACTGTGACCTTTACTCCAAAAGATACTAAAGACTTGACTCCCATTATCAACACCTAGTTCGGTGACTGAAAAATTTATAGCTAGCAAAGGCAATTCATTATTCCCTTCACAGTGAAAACCCATTTGGACTATTTCTTTTTCTCAAAGATAAATCTAAATGTTACGTTTTACATTCGCATTTAAATGCGAAAAATAGAATAACAGCCTCCTACATAGTTTTTAAAAGCCTTTAAGATTACTTACCTCTTTCAATTATTGGTTTTGCAGACTAATTTTTATCTGTGCGCTCTATCTACTGATAAGAAAAGATGTTGCAAGATAAATGAAGCTAAGTGAGAATTTATGTTTTAATAGATATGTGGATTTTTTAACTTATTTATTAGTTTATACATTTAAATCTTCACATTACTTCTATTGAGGTTTCTTACTTTTTTTTTTACAAAAGCTCGGACTTGGGTATTGCAGTATTATAATAATAAACATGTTTTTATTATGTAAGTATGTAATTTATCATTATGTATTAAAATTTCAAGTCTCAAAGTACTTTAGAAAATTAAAAGCGCTTACCAGAATTTTCTCATGTGTACATGCATTCATATCAACCCATAATCATCCCACTGCTGGGATACGGGTCTCCCTTCAATCGAAGGTGATTAGAGCGTACCTACTCTGCCACGCTGCTCCAATGCGGATTGGCAGATGCCGGTGTTTTCAAACCGCCCTAAGGCCCCAACATGGCTTAACGACTGTCATTCATCGACAACAGCCGAGACAGACGGCTTAACGTGCCCTCCGAATTCAAATAACACCCGAAGCAAGAGGTAACGAAACCCATCCAAACGCTGGTTAGGGTCGACATCGCTTAACTTGCGTGTTCATATTAGAGTGCGACACACAGCGACACCATCGAGCTCCTCATGTGTACTTATATCAATCAAAGTACACATGAGGCAACCACACAAAAATTCTTTGTCTTTGAATACGTGAACAAATTCAGAATTTGTTATGTGCATTACTGAACACAGTTTTTGCATTATGCAATCGTGCATTTAAGGTTTTAATGTAACCATAATTTACTGTGTCGTTAACATCCATGTTTTTTTATGAGTTGTAATTTTTTGATCAGTTTCTACATTATCAAATTCGAATATTACGAGTATTTTGGTAATGGAATGGTATCGTTTAATTAATTTCAATGTTTTGATACTTACACTTTTATAATGAAACAAAGATCGGGATGAGAATTCATAACAAAACTGGTTTTTAGTTTTATTAGTAGGTAAATACTTTTTATTATAATATGCAATATCTGTATTTTTGGTTCTTAATTATGAAACAGATAGTCATATAGTTCACATTTTTAACGATAATAATTTATCTAAAAATAATGTGCAAATTCCATAACTTCCTCGTCTATTCTTATTTCCTGTTTTGGGTTTTTTTCTCCGGGTTTTTTATCTTATTGTTCTACCTACATTCGTCTCTACTATCACTATAGCTACTTTCCCGTATTTTTAGGGTTCCGTAGTAAACTACAAGGTACCCACCCTTATAGTTTCGCCAGGTCTGTCCGCGGTCAAGCGCCTAGACGCTTAATGCTAGAAAGCTGTAATTTGGTATGTACACGCATATTAACAATGCTAACAAAGTAGTAGAATGAAATTGAAAAAAAAAATTTTGGAGTGCTTCCCCTACATATAAAGTGGGAATGTTTTTTTTTCGCGCCGACCCCATTTTGTGTAGTATCGTTAGGTAGGTCTCTTAAAAACATCGAGGGTGTGGGAAGATCATTTTCCGATACAATGATCCATTTGCGAATTATTTACATTTAACGTGCCAATTTTCGTTTTGCACGGTGCGCCCCCTCTATCTCCGAAAGTCTTGTGTTTAGAAATTTGCAAAAAATCATGGTTGTAGTCCATATAGTGAACTTACAAGGAAAACTATAACGGTTAAGTAGGCTCTACTAGTTACCGAGTAATAGCCGACGAACTTATGAAGTAAAATTTCTTTGACGAAAACGTACAGTCAACAAAGGAGTTGACTGACCCCCCTCTGTATATATGATTAAAGATTTCTAAATATTGCGTGAAGAGATTTACTTGAAAATTTGTAATTACATAATACAATATGAATACTATTGATAAATAAAATTTCAAGTAAATCGCTTCACGCAATATTTAATCATATAAACAGAGGGGGGTCAGTCAACTCCTTTGTTGACTGTACAAATGTCATAGAATATGGCAGGCATCTGCAAGCAAGAAATACATAGCCAATACGGAACCCTACATTGTGCGTGACTCGATACGTTCCCGCCGGACCATCAGTACCATTGAACAGTACCATTGATGGTACAAATGACACTGATATATCCCACTAGTACCAGGAAATATAATACAAGCCTAACACCCGGCGTCCCGTTCTTGCCCGGTTTTTTTATACAGTTATTGCCATGTCTCCTTTGGCCAAATCTAACATCCAACAAACTTCATTCTCGTATCTAACCGGCTAAGTCCGATGGACTCGCTGACCAACGACGGGTGTGGTCCTCCAGCATTTCGGGGGTTGTGCGGCGGGTTGACACCTCGCCCACGTAAAACCAATGTTGCTGGTGAAGCGTATCCCGTTAGCGCTTCACTAGCTTGCACAACATTGTCACAAAAAAAAAACTTCATTCTCGTTACCCTCTAAGTAAGTAACATGTGTCTCATCATCTCTCAGTAAGTCATGCTCTCGGTTCTCTCTGCTTCTCGAACTGAAGTTCTCACTTTAAACATTGTAGACATTTTTATCTTGTTATTATCAACAGTCTATTTTCATGATGTTGTTAGCGACCGGGATTCTAAAATATCGATACCCGTAGTGTTCTGTATTATTTAATAACAAAGTATTGTCTATCTCAACAGCCACGCCAAATGCCTGTGAACTTATTACAAAATCCATCAGTATTCTGATCGAATCTAGATATCGACCATGATAACGTGTTCTTGACTTCTAAACATTTTTTTTTGTTTAACCTGCATTGAATGTCAATGTAACATACCTTGCATTGTTTTTTTTTCCCCAAAATAATGCAATTTCTTGGAAGTAGACTTGTCACTTTTAGACTATTGTTTTCTTGTTTTTCCTTCCGGGATAATGTTATGCCTTTTACACCTTTTTTTAAGCAAGAAAAATGGAGGCACTCATTGGGTCTGTCGGTCCCTCCGCCTAGGGATGACAAAAAGTGGGGGGCATACCGATCAAAAACCTGATTGTCTACCTGTTTCCTATGGCTAAACTACAACAACTTTGTTGTTTAATAACTTCTTCCCCTTTAAATACTATTTAGTATAGTCACAACCTGTGTATTCATTAACGTACAAACCCATGTGAAAAAGTTTCAGTTTCATAAAAAAACAGGAATAAAATTCTGGGTCTTTGATTAGTTTGTAAAATATAACATAATCTAACTCATTTGAAGTATATAAAAGGTCGTTCAACTTTAGGGCCAAATTATTTTTACCTGTCCCAAAATACACCAGTAAGATCAAGGTTTTATGTGATGCTTTCCACTCGTGCCGACTACATTCTCATAAAACTTGGATGCCTCTTCGATAACTTAGTATTATCATTTTCAAAGTGCATTGGACCGGAATTTTGAGGATTTTTTGTTTTTTTTTTTAGCAGTTTTCCTTAACAGTATTTGTTATGTCACACTGGGTATGTCATATGAGTCAGTCAAGTGGTTTTTGAGGTGAATGGTCAACATATAGCTCTGGAAACACCTAAGTTGGGATTGGCTTAAGTACACAAAAATATACTGTTGCTAAGTATAACGTATATCTGACAAACTAAATAGGTTTATTTTTTGAATCCAGATCACTATGAATTCTAAATGTAATAATATTATGTTTGAAGTTCGTGTTAGAAAGAAACTAGACCTTGAGGTTAGAGATTTCGCTGTTATGAAAATTAAGACACAATTTATTCACTGGACTAGTGGAAAAATTGTATCTTAATTTTCATTGCTGATGATGATGTGGGACACGATATACTTGCAGATAGGAAGGATAATTTCATACTGTCATATATTTCATGGGTTTAAGATATTCTGATACTTACATTACAATATTAAGTAAAATATACCCAGTATCGTAATCCGAATATAAAAATTTGTGTATAAAAAAAATTATAATCACAAAATATCCTCTTCATTAGATACCGTTTCGTCCAATTGTTTAATACGTATTATTTTTTTGTCTGCACTTTCTTTTTTGTTCTTGTTTCACAGAAGACGATGTACAGAAATCCTAATTTAATTATTAATCAACCTTATTAGCATAATGTTATGGTATATATTTGTATATTTTAAAATTTGCTAATGGTGTAGGTTTTTGGGTAGGTGTCCATATTGTCATATGTTACAATTTAATCTTGTTCATTTATCTTGAAGGATTGAGTGGTATGAACCTCAGAGTTATTTCGTGTACATTTTGTATGTTTATTAGAGTAATCCTTTATTGTTTTGGTCAACGTTCTAATGAATAATACTAGAAATAGTTAGAATTCAGATGTTACTAACTCAAAGTAATCAAATCATGCACGCTCTTTGTTTTTTTTTTGTGTGCTTTCATAATTTGTGTGCAATGGTTGTTATCTTCTCACCGCGTGTTTTGCTCACCTCTTCAGAAGGCAACTTTGTCATTGCCTCTTCCTCTGCTACAAAATGGATTTTATTATGTAAGCTGATATGCGCAACTTTATCTACGTTTCCCATTTTTTTAACATCTGTCCCTCTCCTCCTATAGTTTTTAATTGTCGTATCAGTTTAACATTTCGACTAATTTTGTTATGACTATAGACCCGCCTCCCTCCTTAGGTACACCGCTAAAATTGGCAGACAATTCATTCTTCGGAAAATATCTTCCGCAAAATAATAAATGATTTTCGAAATTTAATTCAGGGCAACGCGGAACGATGTCATTGCACGGGTGATATCGCGGGAGTTTACTAGTAATCTTGTAGTTTTAAACATTAATTTATTGAGAATTTACTTTGTAACTATTGAATATAAGAAACCATTTGTACAAAATCGTCTTTGTAAATCTATAACATTACGTTTAAATTTCCTTGCAGTTAAGTTCAGACGGTAATGTTTGTTAAACACGAGTACAAGAACACTTGAATACCGTTTATTTTTCGCATAACTTTCGGTGTTTATCACTTTTATTGGCCATAAAAGCCTTTAATGGGAAGTTTCAGGAGTGCCCCTATAACTCTCAGTGGCAAAACAATGAACATATTGTAAACGAACATTACTTATTCGTGTCTCTGCGAGTGACTTCCAGAAACTTCTGCATGAATTGTTATTGCTCTGTTGTTAAATAGCCTTTATAAGTTGAAGACTGATATTCTAAAGGTCTCTCTGTACCACTCAGATTGAAGTAAATACCAGGACCTCCAGTGATGGTAGGTGGAATAAAGCTTTAGATTAATGGTGAAAATACTGAGTGTGACTTTTAGCCACAGTTTATCTATCTAGACTAGACTGACTCGAAATGACATCAATTAATTTTTTTTTCATGTTGGTGGTTAACGGCTCAGGAAACCCTCCTGAGATGGTGATCATTTACCATCAGCCGGCCCGTTCAATAAAAAAATATTACGTGTGCTTCAAAGGCATCAGATTCCTCAAGCCAATATGCATGAAAATTAATTTTGATGCTAGATAAATCGTTCAGATAACATAAATATCATTCAGATAATTATGTCAACGTAGCTGGACAAAACCCGGAATAGGGTCAATGAGTTTGTAACAATTGCTAATATCGTCTAATTGTTAATTGACTACCCGTAATGTTTGCATCATGGATTGCGAAATAATTGGCATGATCGGAATGCGCGTAATCGATCATAATGCACACGATTCGTTACGACTCGAATATTTCGCTCTAAATATTCATTGTGTTTCATCTAATAGAGCTTTTCTTTAATTGAACATTATTGTCGTGACGTGAATAAGAATTTATTATTTGCTCGCAGTCATTTTCATGCTGTACTAATCAGAAGTGCTTGTATAAATTCTTTAAGTTTAGAGATCATAAAGATAAAGTCCTTTTAGCCTAATGCCTTCGTCCTCCTGTTTGTTCGGACTGATTTGAACAGCTGAATTGATTTTTAATATGTTCATGACTTGGTAGACATTAACTACAATTATAATTACACAAATTTTGTTTTAGAAATTCTCAGAAGATGAAGGGAATTGTCAGGTGTCAAATTTTAAGATAGGAATTTTTAACCTTCAATTGTAGCGTCGTATATGTCCATTTGTTTGTTATAGGTTGTAGCTAATTTGCCAAACTAGATTAATTTGGACGGTACTTTCTCTGATATTTATGTAACTAAATAGACTGCCTTTATTTTCAAGATTCCCATTGGAACTATATCTATGGGATTAGGTGAATCTGTGTCCGCTAGTAATTAATACAATTACTTTTGTTACGGATTTCGTGATGTCTAAAACGTATCCTAATCCTTACCTTTCAAATGCTATGCAATACATTCTTTCTCTATGCAAAAATATTATTGCCATTACATTGTCATCTGTTTCATTAGACTAAGGTTTGTTATCGCTTGTTTCAGGTATGGTTTGAGCATAGTTGATCGTGACTTATGATTTCAATATATCGTGCCCGTGCGGCACCTTTATGTCTTGCGACACTGACACCCCTAAAATAAGAACAGTGAGTGCACTTCAATTTTATAATAGATTAAATAATGTAACTGGAAAGTTTAGTACCTGTTGTAACTTAATGGATGATTCCCTAGTTCCAAGGGGGGATAGATTTTTGGTATATCGAGAGCTCCACTTTTTACAGGGTCAGCAACGCGCGAATGATACTCTCGGGTGGTATTGCAAGCGTCCATAGGCTGTGGCATAGGTGTGACTGCTTACCATCAGGCGGGTTGTATGCTTGGTTGCCAACTTGGGAACGTATGAAATCGCTCATCCAGGATAATATTAATCAAAATTATTATAACTCTGGTATTGATGTGAGAGATAATTGAAAAGTTTCTTTTTTATTTAACAATTTATAGCAATGACGACCGAAGAAGAAGTACTGGATTTACGAACGATTTATCAAAAGTCCTTTGTTAAAATAACTTGCATGATCAAGTCTTTTTATTCGCAGACTGACAGATTGTGTTGGGATGAACACATCTTGTAAGGTACTCAACCGTGGGGGTCCTTCCTCAATTGACATTATAATAGAAGCCAACCACGTTTACTTCCATTTTATTTATTGTCTATATAACAGGGTAGTCTATTATCAGAATTTGTTGTGTCTCAGTAATGTGAATTGGCCTACGATATTGAAATGACGTAAAATTTTAACAAGATTCCCTGTTGGATAAAAATCCTTCTATTTACGAATCTAATCCATCCTGCCATACTATAAAAGCCATTAAAATAAATTGAACTGTCGCATCTCAACTAGGGCCTTTGTTTTTACCATTTCTCATTTTTTGGAACTCATTGGAAATTAAGACCGTCTCTTATAAATATTCTCGTATTTATGTGGCTCAGCAATTTCAGTTTTCATGATTTCTTTCCGACGCACTTCTATTTATCTTAGTAGAATGCAGCGTAGTATTCCTAATCCAATCTGTCCTTTTCATTCTTATTACTTTTAGTAATTCTTATTGAAACAGAAATAAGTTCTTCATGGTATATTTACGTGTGTATGCATACTAAATGAAGAACACAAATAAATAAATAAGATTTATTTACGACATGGTATACTAAAAGGCCATTGAGTGCACCCAAGATGCAATCAGATTGATAAATAGTTGGGAGACACTGTTACACCCTCCCGGGTCATTTGTAGTTCTCAGACCCTAACTTAGGCATGGGACAGCCTGTTTTACCATTTATCGAGAACACTAATCAGACATATCTTATTGTATTTTACGAAAATGCACGTCTCGCCATTGGTTTGTTGGATTTTCCCCTCTTCTGGAATAGCGTGCTGAACTAAAATCTGACTGTCTCCACTTTAACAGTGGTTTAGTTGCGGTGAGCTGGTGATACTCTACAACCCAACAGTGGGTGGCCGTGGATCCATAATTTTAGACGACTCTACAGCTCTGTGTTCAGTAACGAGACGCGTCAAAAACATCGTGACATTTAAAAGTAGTTCATGGTTAATTGTAGCAAAGTTACGAATTAATTAATAACTATACAAATATTTTTGACATTGGAAATGTCTTTTCGTTCGCTTCAGTATAGGCTTCGATTTCACGAAAAAGTGCGATTCCCTTATATCTCGGAGAGTTGTCAAGATATGATATTCATATGATACTCAAAAGACGCGTATTTACGAGAGCCGTAAGGTGCAAAAAGAATTATTTGAGAAAGTCAAAAACGAAAAAAGTTATGGCCGAAAATGTGAAAATAAATATCATTTCTTTCCGAATTTTTGATTTTGGCGCTCGATATTTTGGAAACGAAGAATGATATCAAAAATTTGAGAAAAACTCGTCTGGACAATTTAGTCAGCTATAATTTGAGCCTAAAACAAAGATGATCGGGTTAAGGGTTGGCCCTGTAGCTTAACCTTTTTGAACAAAGTCAAAAACGTTATAGTTTTATTTTGTAACCTTTTCCTTATCCCGACTTTATCGTCGCTCATCATCATCATCATATGAACTCATAATCATCCTATTGCTGGGATACGGGTCTCCCTTCAGTCGAAGGCGATTAGAGCGTACTCTGCCACGCTGCTCCAATGATGGATTGGCAGAGGCTGGTGTTTTCAAACCGCCCTAAGGCTACCGACTTGGCCTAACGACTGTCATCCATCGATAACAGCCGGGACCGATGGCTTAACCCTTTATAGGACATAAGCATCTAGGGTAGATAAAAAATCTATGTTTTTAGATTGTTTTTTTTTAATGTTTTATGTAATGTAAACACGGTGGTAAAAATATTCCCTCTGCCCGTGTGGCTTGAGGTTCTGAGGTCTGCTGAGTACCAGATATATTGGGTACAATTTTAAATCTTGCTGCCCGCCTAGAACGATCGCGTTGGGATAGGACGACGGAGGACGGAGGGCTAGATGAAAAATCAACAGAAGAATTGCTAGGTTTGACTTTCGAGAGGTATTATGCTGCTAGGTGGATCAGGTGTCGGTGCCATAGGCCCGTCATTAGGCTCGTCATAGTTTTTTAGGATCGTTCAATACAGTATCAAAACCATCATCAGATACATCGGGAAGACAAACTATGTCTTCCAATTCATAGACTATTTGTAAATCTATATACATATAATAAAACAGCAGACCCCGATATGTCTAAACATATTTAACAAAAATGGAGAGGGAACAGTTAGAGAAAGGTAACAAAACTGAATGGATTTTAATGCTGTTTTAACTTAAGGAAGATAGAGCTCGGCTTGGAGCAGAATATAGGTTTTGTCGCATTTAAATCGGATGTCAGGAAAATAAGTAATGGTCATTTTAAAGGTCTCTACCCTGTCTATGTAAGAAAAAAAATATTTCTCGCACTTACAAACTTGAGACTTGGTACACCATAACTACCGACAGACCGAACAGACTAAACCGGACCGGACCGAACCGGACCGAACCGGACCGAACCGAACCGAACCGAACCGAATCGAACCGGATGTCAGGAATAGAAGTTACCCTCATTTAAATTTTTTAACAGCCTAAGAATTTTAAAATTGTCACTCACTGCAGAGTCGGAATCGCCCGATATCTCATAACGACCATTTTTAAATTCTAATTCTAGAAAGTTTTTTTTACTTGAGTTAACCATTTAAAATTTTGTTCCTCTCGAATTCACTAGATGGCACTGTTAGATTCTGAATCGCACTATGAAAGTTTTTTAGTATAACTGAGCTGACGATTTCAATTTTAATATAATTTTAATTTTTCATACTGATTTTACATTAGGTATTTTGATTAGGTACGATAAAATTAAATAAAACACAGCGGCGAGCAAATAGACAATGAGCAATAAAGAACACTGACGTCTCGGGGAAAAACTATAGCAGTAGTAATAGGAGACTGTTAAATCCGTCTATACTATTATAGTCATAAGCCCAATTCCACTCGGGCGAAGCCGCGGGCACAGCTAGTCGTTAAGTATTCTCTACTCCTACTCATTTGCCAGATAGTCTGTAATAAGCAAAAAAGGAAATAGGATTGACGTGGTCCGAGAGTGTCTTCGCGAGTTTTTCAAAAGCACTAATATTCTCACGGTGGCATCACAGTGCATTCTTGACAGCATCATGTTTGTTCGTAAAAACATTCATGACTATAACCAGGTGTGGATATTCATAATTTCAATACGCGTCACAGAAATAAATTAGCTGTTTCTAAATTCAGGCTTAGGAAAGCGGGCAAGTTATTTATGATTCAAAGTTTGCATTATGTATAATAAAATTCCAGAATATATAAAAAAAAATTGCCCAATAATCGATTTAAATAAAATCTTAACCAGTAAAGCGTACTATACTATCAAGGAGTATCTAAATGAAAGGTCTCCCTGGCCCCCTTGCGAAGGTGAAATGCTAAAACTTGTCGTGAAAAGCCAGTCAATGTTCAATAAATTACATAAATAAAAAAATATGTTCAATATTGTAATATGTACACGCGTCGTAGTGTCATCCAAATGGGGCTGTTTTTTATATTATTTACATTTTAATATAATTTAGATTAAATGATTGGTGACAAGGATGTTAATGTGTACGGGCACGTCATACTCGCAAACTGTCCAAACTGGCGGTGGCGTTGTGAGTTGTGGGTCGGGTTACTGTTGTTCCCTTCAATATTGTTCATAATATTGTTGATGGTGAGCCCAGTAATGGAGGCTGGCAGGCTGACTCTCACGTCAACTCGAAAATACACGAGAACGGTTGCTGCCTTGCGGGCCTGGTCTGCTCCTATCTTTAACCACCAATTTAATTTTATGTTAAGACAAATTAATGGCACTATTTATTGACGTAATGTTGCATGTACCTAGTTTTAAATTTTATGGTAAAAAAAAACACGATATTTTAAAAATGCCAAAAAAGGCCGTAACATGTTTTCTTTCGCCATTTCTTTTACAAGTGGTCATTTTGCTTTTGTTTCCGAAATAGTAGTAGTATATAGAGTAGATTAATCCCACCAAAAACATTTTCATGTAAAATGTTGCCAAGACGAGACCATAATGACTCGCACTGTCAAAAAGTTATCAGATCTCATGTAGAGCCAAGCTTCTAACTCTACACGCCCTACCTCTACAAGACCTAACTTCACAAACTCTACACTTTCAAGTGACGAAATCGGGGGTTTTAAGACATTAATAAAATCTTAAGTATAATAGCTACGACATTCAAACTTTATGTTTAATGATTGTACTGGTGTCATTATATCGTGAAATTTTTAACTGTTTAGCATCATCCAAAACAAAGTTATGAGGTTCAAAAAAACGACGAAACGTTTCGAGAAAAGGTAGGTAGTGCCCTAGCGCTCCGCTTGGCTCGTCTCGTGTGAGATTTATAAAAATCATTTATTACAACTGTATACTCTGACAATAGAACGTGTTTGTGAAAGCTTATCCTCTAAATAAAAGTTTTGAATTTGAATTTGGTCACCCCACGGGCAAAGGGAATATTTTTACACCACAAAAAAAGCGTGTAAGAAAAGCCTCGTAATGAAAAATTAAACTTATTCCAAATGCAATATACATTAGACATTAAGTTTAATAACAACTTATTTTTCGAAAGTCGCAAAATTTGAAGATGTATAAAGATTTAACAGCAGGTGTCGAAATTCAGTTGTTTTTAAAACTTGTAACTGTCACAGATAAAAAAAATATTATGACGTCCGTTCTTAACTCCTAGATAAAAAAAAATATTATGAAATCCACAATTTGTTGCCATAGGAATAAATTCGATCACTAGATTCGTTTTCAAACAAAATCCAAAAAAATATGGTGGGAAATATATTCCCGCTGCCTTATAAAGAAAGGGTCGTGCCCACGGGTCGTGCCCTCCGAAGCACGGAGAAGCTCAAGATAACAAAACCTATCCAAACGCTGGCTAGGGTCGATGTTGCTTAACTTGCGTGTTCATATTAGAGTGCGACACACCACACAGCAACGCCATCGAGCTCCTCCGACGCCATCGAGCTCTCAATATTTTTTCGAATTCCGAAGATTCATTTCCAATGAGCACGATAGTCGTGTGAAGCACGAAATCTGTAAATTTTTTTAAAATATATTTAAAAAAAAATCGATTATACAATAATATGTAATATTTTTTGTTACGAGACCACCCTGAGTGGAAATCTGTGAGTATACCAACCATTTGTCGAGAAAAAGAATGAAAAACCACACAGATGTAGGTATTTCGTCATTTTGTTATTTTCCAAAAACAAAATATCCATTGTCCATCAGGCAATGAATAGTTACACGTATGCAAAACAGCGCAAGTGACAACGCAATGCGCGTGCGTACTCATTGTATGCAGCTCTTCATTGAACTGCCTCGCGTCAGAGTGCCGCGCGCTACAAGACTCGCTAGTGTTGTGTGAACATCGACATCGGTAATTTGTTCTTCATTAGGCTTAAGTGATGATCTACTGTTTTTTTATATGAATACATGTGTTGTCTCCTTGCCTTCGTTCATATTAGTGCTTAATGCTGCCTCTTGACAGTCAGAACTAGGATATCGTTTTAACATTATTGTGGCTTTAATATTGTTGTAATCTGCAAAGATGCAGATTCGAAATTATTGCTTCTCTGAACACTTCTTAAAAAATATAGATAGCTAATTCTACACAAAAACAAGATTCTATTAAATGGACACTTATTACAATACTGTTTAGAATATAATTTGTCCCCAACACAAGGACTGGTAATTGAATAGCATTACTTTCGCAGGTTTGAATTTTAAACAGGAAAAATATTATTTTGAGTATAAACATGACTGGCTGATTTCATCTAGACTGTTTTTGTGTGTAATGTGTTACTTTTATCTACATATTTCTCAAAGAACAAGCCCGCATAGTTAGGAATAAATGGCGTTGGGTATTTATTTAATTGACAATATTATAAAATATCGATATTTACGTTAAGCACAACACAAGTCTACTAGTTCAGCTTCAGACATTGTAGCTCGTGTTAACAATAAGCTATATTACTTACTCCTATCGAGAATATTCAATAGTGAGTTTTTCTATCAAAAGTTTTATTTTATTTTTCATGAATGGTTAAATAGCGTAATGAAATATTGGCATTACGATAAGCTGCAGTAACAAGCTGTTGGATGTTAGGTGACCACTAAGGTGGAAAACAAGCATACGGCCCGCCTGATGGTAAACAGTCACCGTAGCCTATGGACGCTTGCAATACCGAGGGTATCACTCGCGCGTTGCCGACCCTGTAGAAAGTGGAGCTCTGGAGACCTTACTCACCGTAGGAACACAACATGGCCGTGACCAATGCTATTTGGCTACGATCTTCGGTAAGGTGGGAGGTCCTTCCCCAGACGGGCTGCTCCGATTTGAGCTGATTATCCGCTGTGCTGATTATCCTCTCTTCTCGTCGTCTTTATCGAATCTTTTGGAAGACTATTGTAAGTTTGGTCGATGTGTATTTAACAGTTCAGTGGTGCATTGACAATGACCCTTCCTTCGGCAGCAGAGAGTCGGGTTCGTTCTCGCCCTCTGCTGCCGAAGGTAGGGTTAGTACCAACAACGTGTCACCGGGCTGTTATAATGTATTCTTTTTAAATTCATCCGAATCTATATTATGATTGTCGCTGTTTAACTGAGGTATGTGTTTGTCTAGTTTTGACAAAAAATGACGACTCTCTTTTAATACCGCTTCTATCATATTGTGGAGGATGACAATAGAAAAGCTTAGATGTTAGACATTGTTTGAAAGACCATTTACAATGTAACATAGATCTAATGTTTCAATTTAGACTTTAACACCTCGAACACCGATATTCGCTTTCAATTTCATGCCATAACCACAATAGCATCGTGACACCCACTGGGTTGCGAAACGTCATTCATCGAAGTATATCGTCCATAGATCACTACCTACGAGGACAATGAGCGTATACCCCATAAATATGATACGTCATCGCAACTCGGGGTGACCAAACAGCGATCATCGATACTCATATGCGAATAAATAACTCGGTTTGTGTACTGGACCAATGATGAGAGAAATAAAGATAGGTGCTCTTTTTCAGTATTTTTTGTGTCAATCGTGGTAAAAAAACGAAATGAAAGAGTATAGGGACAAGCCCACCACACATTCCCACCAATGTGTCGCCTGTGTAGCAACAACGGCGACCGCAGATAGACAATAAGCAATGAAGATTATTGACGTCTGTCTTTAACTACAGCTGTCTTGGAACTCACAACGAATTTAATCAGAAAGAAGATAGTCGGAGTAGGAAGTATTGAAAGAGTATGTCACACGGCAGTTATACAAGCAGGATCACCCGATGGAAGAGTTTACAGCCACCTATAAACATCAGTAATACCAGAGTCGCTACCAAATGAGTCATGCATTGCCTCCTACAGGGAAGAGAATATGAAGAGAGGATAAAAGTGAGTAATTGACAGGCCCGGTGGTCGAGTGGCTAGCAAAGGTCACTTTATCCCACGGGCCGCGGGTTCGAATACTGCGCAAAGTAAACATTTGTGTGCATGAATATATCTATTTGCCTTGGTCTTGAAGTTTTCCATGTATAATAAGTATTTATTTACGAAAAAAGTAGTTAAGTATATTTATCAGCAATCTAGTACCCATAGTTGCTTAGTTTGGGGGGGGGGGACCAGATGGCGTTGTGTGATTCGTCCATGAATAAAAATAAAAAAAGTAAGGAAAGGAGTTGGGCTTGGAAAAATACGAAAGTCAAAGTAAAGGAAATGCATTGCTATTTCATCGGTCGAGACATTTCATTACTTACCTAAATGCTCTACCTTGCCAATAAATGTTTTTCGTGTCCCTCTACTTAATATTTTCTTTTTTGCTTTTTGCTGAATTATGTCGATCTATTTTCACTTGTCAGTTTACAGTTACAGTTGTATGTAACCAATCTACGCCCTGTTATACCTCATTGGTTGACATTCACTTACTCGTTTGCCGCAAAGATGTTTCCATTTTAATAATAATGCTGATCACTTTAGCTTTAACTTTTAGCGTAACTCATTACGTCAATAATGAGTTACGCTAAGAGATATACCAAAATACCAACCTGGTATTTTGTCATAATAAAAGTGAGCTGACCAATCGGGTGGCAACGAAGGAACTGTCCACATGCCAATGGGTGTCACTTCTGGACTCCAATACTGCTCAAAATATGCGTGTCTATCCTCGAAATAAAAACAGTCACAATTTGGTCTCAATCTCAAATGCTATCTTGCTCATACAAAATACAAAAGGAGCGAGATACCGATTACTTTTAGATTGATATTAGATTTTAACTGATTTTGTTTTTTATTTTAATTTTTTGTACCACAAAGTTGGCAAACATGCGTACGGCCCGCCTGATGGTAAGCATCACCGTAGCATATAGACGCTTGCAATACAGGGGGTATCACTCACGCGTTGCCAACCCTCCCAACCCCCCAAGTGGAGCTCTGGAGACCTTACTCACCGTAGGAAACCAACATGGCCAACACCAATGATATATAGCTACGATCTTCTGTAAAGTGGAGGTCCTTCCCCAGACGGGCTGCTCCGATTTGAGCGGATTATCCGCAGTGCCTTACCTCTCTTTACGAGAATAGACCCACAAGTGGGTCATTTTTGTTTGGCCATGACTCATCACGTAAAGGAATCAGCTGTAAAGTGGGAATTGTTTATTTTTTCTGGAATTTCTCTTCGTTCCACTTTGGAGGGAACCCTACAGGTTCGTGATTTATTTAAGTTATTTAGCTAAATTTAGCCTACCAACGCGACACGTGGTTGTCTAATATTTACCTTTTTTTTTTTTTAATCGTGCGATCAGTCTGATTGACATTTGCTTATAGTCAATCAGACTGATCGCACGATAAAAAAAAAGCTAAATATTAGACAACCACGTGTCGCGTTGGTAGGCACCAAAAGGACGCGGGTTCGACACCCTCACATTTTTGTATACAACAATGAAAATAACTTATTAAATCACTTTTGAGTGTAATTAAAGTAACATTTCTTATTTAAAAGGATCATTTCTCATCGTTCGATGTCTTCCAAGTCTGCCAAATTAATCAAATACTGACAGAGCCGGTTCTCGCTGTGGACTAAGGGTGGGTTATTTATAACGCAGTGTGTCGATAAATAAATTGATGTACCGTAAGATTCTGTTGCATCACTGGACTCAGATTTCTGGGTGGGATATTCTACGCTTATTTTTGTGTTTCTTTAAATTTCAAAACAGATAACTTGAAAGGCATTTTGAGGATAATAATAGTGCTAGAAAAACTATTATCATGATTTACAAAAAAAAACCTAAAGTACACCTAATCGCGATTTCTTCCCGTCTTTTAAACTAGTTGGGATTCAATGAGTAATTTTAAAATAAGTATTTATTTAGGATATTTCACGCAACCGGCTTCAGACGACAATCTAGAAAAGAAAACAGATCAAACTTCTTTGAAATGCTTTTTTTTATGTTAACTGCAGGCAAACAAGAAAGCGGGCCACCTGACGGAAAGTCGTTACCTTCGCCTATGAACATCACATCAGTAATAGCAGAGGCGCTAGTAATGCGTTGCAATATCCTGTATGTTTATCAGTGACATAAAAATAACATTAACAAAATTATTTAATTCACTTGGCAAAATTATGAAGCTATAAAGATTTTATTGGAAATTTATTAGTTAATTTTATGTGTGCTAAAACAGAATAGCCCCTACATTTCGGGATGTTCATTCTCACTCGCGTACTGTTATTCGGTGTACGGGGAACGTCTGGATTTACGACTAGTCCTTGGTATCGTACATCGTGCACTGCGGGAAACTTGACACAATTTACTCTTTGACCGACTTCGAAGTTTACGGGACCCTTGTCTTACGCATTGATCGATTATTTATTACAAAACAACAAATTATTAAAAGATAACAATACAAAGAAATTTCCAGTCTGGCGGCTTTAATTTGTTTTTGTCAAAACTTGCCTTAAAATTTCATTTGTTTAGTAAAAAATGACAATTTCTAAACATGTCAAAATTGTTTACTTACCAATAATAAATTGAAATCAATTCTTTCAGAAACCGTGAACCGTACCGGCAAAAAATATTATAGTTTGTATGAATTTATATGAAACGGTGGCCACTGAAACGGTCAGGTTACAGTTACGGTTATGGTGTGTCCTTTTCAGTAAAGTCCTATAAATTAAAAATATTATAAACGTTTGATCAAGGCACGTATGATATACGAAACTATGAGAATCTACGAAAAAAATTCGCATAATAAATAAGCAATATTTCGAAACTACAAATATGGACTATATTACGAACATTAACGGAACACGCCACATAATATCGTGAGTACACACAGGCGTAACATGTAACCAAATACTACATTTCCTTAAGAAAAAGTGACAAACAAATACTTGAAAACATAACGCCATACAAATAAGAATCTTAACTTGTATGTATTAAACTTGATGTGAGATGTAAAAGAGAGGTTGTTCTTGCCAAAATTTTGCCTCCTACGTTTTGCCGAAAAAGTTATTTGTCTTATTTGCGTCGTCCATTATACTGTATGTCCATAATACAATGGACCGTTAAATTCACAAAGAGTGGCGCTTCTTTGTATAGTGGGTGATAAGCATAAGTGCATATCAACTGCCTACCGGATCAGATGTGCCACCTACTCCCAAACTAAGCTAGGACACAGGCCGGACACTCCATACAACGCGCGTGAAATAATCACCTATTACTACTACATAGGCCAATGTCGTCTGTACACGCGCACACGTATGCGCACACGTATACACACACGTTCACTAAACGCACACCTTTGCGACTGAGGGCCCCTCGAGGGCATAGCGAGGGCTCCTCGGGTGTGGTAACTCGGTCCGGTGCGGGGCGGAGAGTCTCCATTCTACCTCGGGTTATTACTTATCCTATGGCTAGGATTAAACCCAGCAGTCCACTAGAACCAAAATGGTCGCGTACTGCAGAGGAGGAGGAGTTTCCTCCCGCGAACGCTGAGGCTGTGGAATGAGATCCCCGCCGAGGTCTTTCCTTTAGATTATAACATGGGGTTCTACAAAAGGGGCATTAAAAGATTTTTACAGGGTCGGCAACGCGCGAGTGATACTCCCGGTGTTGCAAGCGTCCATAGGCTACTGTAACCGCTCACCATCAGGCGGACCGGAAGCTTGTATGCCACCTTTGTGGTATTTAAAAAAAGCAGGTTTTTGGCAGGCAGTTAAGGGTATCAGACAAGAGATTTACCTAATTGTAAATATATACGTTTATGTGTTTTGTTTTGCAAGTGTAAAGATGGAATTTTATTGTAACTGGATGAAAAGAGCACAGGAGCAAGAAGTAACGTACAAAAAGAGACGCCTTTGCTTCGCAAAAAGACTTACGATGAATTGCTCAAAACCACTTTTAAAGTAAATGTAATATATTAAGGTTTTCGCTGTCAAATTGATGAAACGGAAAAAGATAGTTTGATTGAGACAATGCGGAATTATAATTAAAATTTGTTTCAGAAAAATCCTAAAGGGGGATGAACACAAAGGGCGCCATTCTACTGATGCGGAGCTGGACGGAGCAAAGTGGTCGTATCATGATTATGTTGCTCCACTCCGCTCCTTCCAGCTTCGCGTCCGTTGAAACCTTTTGTTTATCCCATAAAGCTATATAACGTGCAGGATCGATCGAACTCACATTGATAGCATCGCAGATTCCCAAGCTACCAGGTTGGAGTTATAGGTACAGGAAGTAAACCCGCATTAACGTATCTAGTCCATCATGAAAGCGTCATATATCGTTTCTGATATCCTATATGATATGTCAATAACTACCTAGTTACGGATATGTTGGAGCTCATGCTGTTTTATGGCAACTTCCACAGATATAGATATATCATAGATGACGCAAATACATCTACTTTGCGTGTCCGAAAGCGTCGTAGTTGTCCGTCGATTATTACTATCCGCGCGCGTCTGTTGCGTTCGGACGGCCGCGTAAACTAGTACTACCAATTATGTCCAGTTGAATCGTAGGCGACGGTGTCTTTGAATCGGTTTGGATTTTTCATCACTTTTCGTCTGTGCCGTCACAGTAGGTGGTAAAAAGTTGGCAGGCTTGCTCTCCACAATACAAATCATGATAGTTGCGTTATTTATGGTATATCTATATCTGTGGTAACTTCGAAGAATTGCCATGTATAATGCTTGTAGTAGCAGTTTTTTTCTGATATAATCTCTACGAATACAGTACAGTAGAATTACTGAAGGGATAAATCATAAAAAATATTTAATATTTCAGTAATGTAAGTCAACATCTTTAATTTATAGTTCTACTAGCTTTCACCCGTGGCTGCACCCGTTTGTTTCTGTCATTGATATTTTTTTCTTATGGCCATAAGATGTTTTTCCGGGATAAAAAGTAGCATTATATCCATGTCACTCTCCACATCTCAATCCGTCCGTTACCTTAGACGTGAAAGATGGATAAACAAACACACTTTTGCTTTTACTATATTAGTAAGTAAGTGTAATATTGAAATACTATTTTATAAAAATAATAACTATTATAAATCTATCACATAAATGGTTGCAACGGCCGTGTATCGAACACGTGCTCTCTGGTAATACTGATTTTCATAGCTACATTCCACCGCTTGCTTGTTTACTTGTAGTATGACAAAAAAAATAAGGAAAGTATTAAAAAAAAACGTGAAAAACCCGGAAAGTATCAGTTTGTAACATTAAAAGTAAACTTCTTAATTTTCTCCATAACATTTTAATACACACATAAAAACAAGGCTAATGATCAATGATTTGTGTATCACAACAGTATGTCTTAATTTCGTTATAAAATGATAATATTAAGGGTTTTTAATACGCCATAAATACGTGGACGTCAACAATAAATCTTAATTTATGATTAATATAATATTAATTAATTTATATTCATGCTTTCAAGCAACTTCGCAATTCTGAGAAATCGATTTCAATTTGCTCTCGTTCTGTTATCGGAGAAATTGAAGTAGGGCTGTCAAAACTTCGCATAATACTAACATGTCACATAATTTGGTACATCCACTACCCAGTCCCAAAGGACAGTAATAGCCAGCACTGTAGGCAACCCGGGAGTTCATAGGGACGAGCACTAACATTTTTAATAGGGGTAAACTGGGCCGGTTCTCGCTTGAATAAGGGACGAGTTTACCACTATCATTTTTGAATAGGGGTAAACTCGTTTAGGTGCGGACGAGGTTCCCCCTAACCAGGAGATAGCGAGACAAGCTAAACGCGTTGCTGAAAGCAATTGATCGTAAAGAGAAGAAAAATAGATGAGAGATCTTTGCCCGGCACAAGCACAACACAACACCAAAGTTTTTTCCGCCCAAATTATACAGAAAAGCGTCAAAATCGTCCCGCCATCACGATGACGTATAAAAATTATAAAATCGTTTAATTAAATATATATATGTCTATATCAGCCATCAGAATGCGTTAAAAAATTATAAAATCGTTTAAAAAAAGTATAAAATTGTTTTATAAACTAATAATTAAGATAAAATTATGAGTAAGATTCGAATCATAGAAAATGATTTACTATCTTAATAATTAAATAATAGACCATTTCTCCTTATCTAACCACATTTGATATAGAAAGTATTAGTTATGTAATTACTTATTTATATCTAAATGATCTAATTCATATATTTTATCATTAAATGACTAGCTCGACCGGGGAAGTACTACCCTCTTAAAAGATATCGGCTTGAAGCAACAATGTGTATTGTATTTTAATTATTATTAATTTTTAACGGCTCGTTGTGTACATTCGTCACAACGTAAATTATATTTTAATAAAGTAAATTCATATTATGAATATTAAATTGTAAATTCGTGACAATGCTTTTTTTTCATACATACATTTAACTTGCTACTTACGGTACTTTATGGTAAAATGGTTTGATAAAAAGACTTGTGTCGAATTTACTACCTGTAACGAATTTACGTTCATTAAATGGAAAAAGTGTGACAAGTTTACTTGTGACGAATCTACAACAACCCTTTTATTAAAACAAAACGAAGATATTCTAATATCACTTCATCGTATCAAGTGAGATTTTTATTTGCGATCGATTAAATTAATCGGTTTTTAACATCACGAGATTAATTTCGGGTTCATGTTAAAATTAATAGTTTTTTAAATGCAATTCGTGTTGCTGCAATGTATTATGCAAGAGAGATTTAAATAAAATATGAGTTATGTGTGTAGGATGTGTGTATAGTCAGTAGCAAAGTAACTGGAGGAGTCTGCACAAAAAGTCGACATGACGCGCAAAAAAACCGTCGCGATTTTTTACAGACTCAACACTCATCTACGACTTTCAGATAGACATATGAGAGTGAGTAAGATGGAGTTTTGCGTGGTTTGCATGGGTTTTTTGTGTGCTGGACTTTTTCGTGTGCGTTACTGCACGTAATTTCATAGATTTTATTTTCGCAGACAAAAATGCGTCATGGGTAGTCTGTCGTCTTTAGATATCCAGAAGTGCCACCAGTTAAATATGCTGTACTCTATACAGACAGCGAATGAAATCTCATAATATATTATAGATACATTCGCGAAATTCATTTATTTATAGATTGGATAATATTATATCGTTTGCCATTTGTCTAGAGCCTCAGGCCGTCAAACTGTATATAAATAATGCTTTGTATGAATAATCTTCTAGTTTGACGACCTCCGTGGCGTAATGGTTACCACGCCAGACCGCCACCTAGGAGGTCCCGGGTTCGATTCCCGGTCGGGTCATGATGAAAAACGAACTTTTTCTGATTGGCCTCGGGTCTTGGATGTTTATCTAATCTATATATGTATTTGTATAAAATATAATATCGTTGAGTTAGTATCACCATAACACAAGTTTCGAACTTACTTTGGGGCTAGCTCAATCTGTATGAATTGTCCCTATATATTTATTTATTTAATATATATTACAAAATCTAGGTTCTACTCTACAAGTTACCACCATTTTCGAAAACATTAGTAAAATGGGCACTGGCAAACGATCCTTAGGGCCTCTTTTGTCATTCAACAATAAAAAGTAAGTATTTGAATATTTTTTATAAAGAGTTTTGAAAAAAAAAAACAAATTTCGAATTTGGTTCTTTTACATCTTTCGAAAACGCATTCCGAAATTCTCGCTCTTGCAAGGTCACCCTCTGGCTCGCAGTGTCAATGAATTCAAGATCGTACGCTTATATAGGTGATGTCATATGTAAACGAAGTCGAATCTCATTGTCACAAACAGTTACATAAACAAGAGGAAATATTTTGATTATGCAATTGTCATCAAATGACGAAGCCAACTCGGACAGTAGACGGGAGACTTCGTCATCTGGTTGCAAACAACTCAGTAATGATGCCACGGGAAGGATAGGCAACCTAACCTGGTAACCATAGAAAGCATTCCTATCGGTCTATTGGTCGGCAAACAAAATTTCCAAGGAAGTTAGTTCGCTGAAATTTTTAATTGTATTATGCCTTCTCATAGAGTGAAGACGAAAATAGTTTTTGTGCAAAAAAATGAAAAAGCAAAGAAAAAATTCAAAATAAGAACGGTCGAGCGAATTTTTTTAAATATTTTCGAACGAAAAATTTCACTTTCCCCCGCCTCGTCGGATAAAAAACAATCGTATCACAATTATGATGTAAAAAAAACAATATAATATGAAAATGCAAAAGAGAGCATTGGAAAAGCATTGCTCACTTTACTTTTACACCGACGAAGCCGTGGCATACGCCTGGCAAAAATACATTTATTTTACTATCATACAAAATGTAAGTAGCATAATATGTCATAAAATATTATACAAGTAAATTTCCATGTCACATTTATAGGAAAACATTCGCAAACGAGTTGAATATGACATCACACGTGCCAAGAAGGAAAATAATGTTTAACTGAGGGGTCATTGAACGGGCGTAAAGCCTTAAAGGGATCGTGTTATCTTGAGCCTAAGTTTACGATGGCGAATTTTAAAATAACTGTTTTTTTTTAACTAAAATCCTATATGGACATTGTGTTAATTAGAAGAGATAATATTTTGGACCGGTGCTATATAACATATAAATTTAACCAAACTCTACAAGTACTTACTTTAGAATTATTCATGAGATTTTATTAGGGGTCGGTGTATAACTGAAGAAAGAGGCGTGGTGTATAATCGAAACTTTTAATAAATGATTCAACCTTGCTCACTTAAGTACTCAACCGTTAATGCGTCGAACATACTGACAATGATACGCTCAAAGCCGTTGCTGATAGGACAAGTTCATAGCCTAACCGTTAAGTCGGGGCGGTGAGTAATAAAAAAAAATGTACTGAAGAGTTAAATGACGCCACGAGCCTTAGCGGCGGGCAGGGCGGTGAGCGGTCAAAACAAATGACAATAATTGACAAACAAATGACAAATGTACATGCATGAGTTAATGCACTTGGCCGCCAAGCCAAGTCTTGGCGGCAGGGTACACGATTGTTGAAAGAGCGTGCGACGCTGGGCGCGAGAAAGGAACAAATGTAAGCACGCTACAATGCGATGCCACGACACAGAGTGCAGCGGTGCGTCCACCGTCGTTTGCCATTAAAAACTTAGATAGGAGGGCGCAGCGGATAATCCGCTCAAATCGGAGCAGCCCGTCTTGGGAAGGACCTCCACCTTGCAGAAGATCGTAGCCAAATAGCATTGGTCTCGGCCATGTTGTGTTCCTACGGTGAGTAAGGTCTCCAGAGCTCCACTTGGCGGGGTTTGGAGGGTTGGCAACGCGTGAGTGACACCCCCGATAATGCAAGCGTCTATAGGCTATGGTGACGGCTTACCATCAGGCCGACCGTATGCTTGTTTACCACCTTTGTGGTATCAAAAAAAATCGTAGCATGACCGGTATTATAACCGGGAAGCGGCAAGCGTCTATCTCGTTTAAACTACCAACAAACAATTAAATCAAGTGATATATTGATGTTTTATGAATCAATGATTTTCAATGCATCAAACGTACACAGGAATGCTATCTAAACTATTTTTAATTAAATGTTATGACGATGTAACGAACTTTCCAATTTCATTACAATATCGATATCGGTGCAGGTAATTATGACGTGATTCGTGCTTCTGAAGGTAACGTTTAAGTAATTAACATATTTAAAGTTTAAATTTAACTTTGGTTTGTGACTGTGGTTGGTAAGGTGACTTGCTGACAATGAATTCCGCGGCATGTTAATTATAGTATTAATACATTTATAATATTACTAGCGTCTTCGTTTGCGTTTATCCCGTTTTCCTGTGGGAATTGCAAAAAACCTTTCTTATCGGATGCCTTACGACACACTAAAGAACACACGCTCCAAGTTTAAGGACTCTAATGTCACCGGCTTGTGTGTGTTGATCCGTTAGTCAGTCAGTCATCCAGGACAAAGCGTTTCATATGTCCTTAGATTTTCATTTTAACTAGAGACGTTTCATCCTTACTCCTTACTAATATTATAAACGAGCTGTTACCCGCGACCTCGTTCGCGTGAAATGTTCAAATAAGGATAACTCCTTTTCCTGTCATGCGATTTAAATGAAACAAAGCCTATATTCTGCTCCAAGCCAAGCTCTATCTTCCTGTGAAAACAGCATCAAAATCCGTTCAGTAACTTAGAAGATGTGCGCGTTCAAACAGACAGACAGACAGACAAAAAAAAACTAAAAATCTTTTTTTGCTTTTATTACCTTTCTCTTACTGTTCCCTCTCCATTTTTGCCAAATATGTTCAAAGTACAGACATTTCGGGGTCTACTGTTTTATTATATGTATAGATGAGAAAGTGAGTTTGTTTGTTTGTTTGTTATTTCTTCACGGCTTGACTAAGCGGCCGATCATTATGAAAATTTGCATACATATTGTCAAGGGTACAGAGCCCAACATAGGCTACCTACTTTTTATCCCGTGAAAGTGTGTCGTTCCAGTGGGAAATAATTTTTTCTACTACCTATAGAGGGCGCTGTATCGGCCAACAGATGGCGCCACAAGTCGTGTTTTGTTGTCAAACGAGATCTATGTCATAAAATTAACGCGAGCGAAGCCGCGGGGAAAAGCTAGTTCATTTCATATATGGGGTTATGAATAAATAGTTACTACCTACGTTGGCATGTACTTGAGACTATTCCATTTCATACCATCGCATTACGCCTTCATATAAAATACGATATATTTTGTATTCGAACGAATTCTTGGACAACAAGCCAAGTAGAAATAAATTACAGATCTAGGAACTTTTAACAACACTATTTTGAAATTACTGAATCTTGATTCATAGTGTTATATCTCTGATTGGGTAATTAATTGATACGCCATCAGAATTTTTTTCTATATTTTATTTTCACATAAAAATTATATATAGCTAAAAAAAAACGAGTCGAAACAGCTGCTGCTTTGGAGCTGCGATGACACAGACAGTCAGAAAAACACACGTCAAATTTATCTATCGGCGCGGTTAAGAATCGTAGGAAAGAATTTACCCTAAAGTAATATTTTGCTTTCAAAGCACTACCTATAATATAATTTCAAAAGTCACCTGCTCCTATATTTTCGTAACAAAAACGGTTTTAATCGCTGTCTCACTCAACAAAACAAGAATTGAACGGGACAGCGTGTGAGTCTGTTTTTCGAGATTGAATCTGTTTTTGCTACGAGAATAGGAGACATCGGAAAGATCTCTCGCCTAGAGCTTCAGGTACCTAAAACCGATCCCTCCTAATAATATTACCTACTAGTTTAAATAACTAAAACCACAAGCCGAATACCACACTCCACATTATCATATGCAAACTATTAAAACTAGAAAAAAAATACAATTTTTTCTCAACAATGCTCAAGAAGTAAATGTAAAATTTGAACCAAATTAAACTTTATGACTTGACAATAAGGTTTTTGATTTACACGTCACCTTCCAGACCCATGGTAAAAACCCATCTCATTTGATGAGGTATCATTTTGATGACGTTTTTTAAAATGTGTCAGTGGTTTATCGATTACGTCACTGTTTGCCTTGTACTAAATTTTTTCATTGAGATTCCTCTTAATCATCTATGTTATTTCGTCAATTTCACTTTTTAGAACATACTTAACTTATTTAGTTCTGAGTCAATATAATCACAGTTGACAACAAATGAAGTAAAAAATAAATAAAAGGATCTTTTATGACTCGAGTAAAGATCTAGCAACCTGGCTTGCTATGTCCTACTTAGCTGCAATTATTGGTAGCAAAGAAAGGTGTTATTCAAATTGAGACGTCGCATTTGGTGGGAACGCGATTGAGTTTTGCTGAGCGGATAGTGAGAAGGGAACAAACAGTGAGGGCAGAGTGGTAGCAGTCGCCGCAAAATGCGACTAGGCGCTCATGGCATGACCGCGCTCTCAGACCCTGTCGCTTGCCGTAAAAGTCAGAAATTGTGACGGTCGTAAGAAGCAATTTTTTAATATTGTCCATCATTACGGATATACTCGTAACAAGACCAGTGCATATTCTAATACGTGACGGAAGCCAGTTAGTCATTCAATCATTGTCAGTTTTCACATAATAAAATTTCGGTAAAGTAAAAGTCACTTTGATAGGTTGCTTCCTATTGACAAGCGAAAAAAAAATTAATTGTTGTAAAATAAAAATATTCTCTAAATAAAGTTGTTGCATAAAGTTGATTGCTTTTATAACACTCAATTATACTTGAACAAAGATGTACGTCTGATATAACAAATAATGTCACGGTCATAATCTAATCACAGATCACAAGTGCCAAAAGTGACAGATTAATTAGTGATGCGCGTACGCAGGTTCGTCGCAGTGTTGCAACGAAATATCGATACATTCGGGTCAATGCCGCGATGTACTGGTGCGACGATTCGATATTAAGTGCCGTGTACAATGTTTGTGTACCTCGTCATATCTTTGGGGAGTCTATTGGCTTTGTCAACAAAATCAGTTTCTATATCATCCTATAATCATTCCACTACTGCAGTGATACGGAACGGATCTCTCTTCAGTCGAAGGGGATTAGAGCGTGGATTAGCAGAGGCCAATGTTTTCAAGCTGCTTGAAAGCCAGCAACTTGGCTAACGACTGTCGTCCAGCGACAACAGCCAAGACCGACGGCTTAACGTGCCCTCCGTGAAGCACGGAGGAGAATACATAGGTAATATTCAGAACACGAGACAAACACAAATATCATCACAGACATGTGCAGAGATTGAACAAGCCGTAGATAGTCACTACCAACGCGGCACCGGGCTGTCACAAACTTTGTTTTGTCAGTCGACCTCGCCATGTATAGAAGCACATTTATTCCATAGATTCGTCCTACGAGCTGACACATTACATCTGTAAGTATACGGTACCTATAATTGTCGGTTTCACCTGACGTCACGTGGGCCCGCCGCTGACGAGTCAAGGTTTCAATGCTGACATTCTGTTGTTCATTGCTATCTCTATTAAATGTAGTATTTAATTAAATCATTAAAATTATTGATATAATCATGAATAAACTTGCATATATTACGAAATGTAAACAGTTCTTGGTTGGTTATGTTGACAATGAGACAAATTTGTGTTTTGAGTGTTTAGCTTAAAATTGACAACTATAATATTATCGAGATTCTAGTGTCAAACAAGGTTCATAATAATAATCTTTTTTGCAGCCAATACAGTCATATATCACAAAGTAATATAATATAATACAAGTACAGTAAAAATAATAAAGTAAAATTTAAATAAAATAAAATAGTAATAATTGAACATCTGCAGGCTTGCGAAATCTCTGCTCCCAATTTCGTGATAAAAAAATATAATTTAAATTGGTTTACCCAAAAAACATTACATACTCACTTTATAATTTATATTATATAGGATACTAGCTCGGTTAATTTATGACATAGATCTTGTTTGACAACAAAACAAATAGCGCGACTTGTGGCGCCATTTGTTGGCCGATAGCCCATCCCATACAGCGCCGTCTATAGTAGAAAAAATATTTTCCCATTGGAATGAGATATTTTCACGGAATAAAAAGTAGCCTATGTTGGGCTCTGTACCTCTGACAATATGTATACAAATTTTTATAATGATCGGCTGATCAGTCAAGCCGTGAAGGAATAACAAACAAACAAACTCACTTTCTCATTTATATAAATTAGTATGATAGCATGATTGATAATTTGAAAGTCTATCTAAACCTGAAACTGATGTATATCTGTTTGTCGTAAACATTGACAATATGACTTTCTAACTAAAACGAAAAGACTTCTGGTTCTCTCTTCAAGACTTGATTGTAAAAATTCTGATATTACATTTTTGTATTCTTTGAACCCAGGTGACACTTTCACTGATAATATACCGGTTTTGTTGAATTTCGCCCCGGAAACTGGGTCGTATCATTACTACATAATCTAATAAAAACAGGTGTTACTACTCATATATGAAATGATTTTATGACTACTCATCTATCATCCTTCCTCTTCTATTATCGGTTTAAAAAGTTGTCATGTCAAAATAGAGTTTTTATAGATAAAAATCTTAATATAAGCTGAAAGTCAGCAATAAAAATAAATTAACACATTTGTACTGACAGCAACAGTAATAGATTTGACTAGTCCCATTACCATGTTTAATTTATTGATTCCAAATGACAGCAGCGCCGTCACTTGCCGCAAAAAAAGTCGTGGCGTTAAAAATATTATAAATTTTATTTAACACAGTTTTTAACAGTTCCTATAGGAACGGGAACGATAAGATTGTGCGTAATAAACTGCCCACTACGAATCAATAAACGTGAGTTTTAAGTTTTTTTATATCTCCGTTAACCTTTGTATAAATCTAAACCGTTTTTTAAGAGGATCAGAATAATGTTTAAGAATCAATATTTGTCTTGTTCAGAGCTTAAAAACAGTAACCTTGACATTAGAATGCATTGAAATTATTATATCTAGTAAGAAGCACTGAATCAAAATAGTCAGTCATATTTTTCTAAACCCCCGATATCGGTAAATCTTACTTTAATAAAATAAAATCACAATGTACAAAATGTTTAACAATAAGGCGGCCTTATGACAATCTGATTAATTTGTCCGTGAATATTGTAATTTAGTTTTTGCTGCAATTAAGTGTTTTTGTATTATTATTGTTTATGTAAAGTTCACGAATGCCTCAGTCATAAGAAGTCCACTGCTGGATATAGGCGTTCAGTATGACCGGCTGCCAGCAACCTACATCCAGCGTCTTCATGCTAATTTCTGTCGTCTGACCAATGTCGAATGGCCACTCGACTCAAATTCTATATGTTTTTGGAGTAGCATTTGCGTATTATGAAAAACGATATGAAAGGCATAGTGAGCCTGTGAGGCGAAATTATTGTTTTATACAGTTTCTAAAGTATTGCTATAGATATTTCGATGACTCGTCAACGAAATACCCTAAACCGTTACCTTGCAAAAAAATATCGATCGCAATTGCCTGAAGCGTTGGGATATTTCCGTTTATTCATTATAGATCCGGTTTGAGGGACCTTTAATCAAATTTAAAGTCACATAAAGCTCTTAAATTATACATGACTTGTAATACATGTGTATAATAATATGCAATATTTTTTTGTAATAATCAATTCTTAGTCCGTCACAGCTATGGACAGGGACGTCTGGAGGGAACAAGCGGAGGCTTTTGCCCAGCAGTGGGATATGTATAGCTATAAAAAAAACAGATCTTACAATCATTATATCATATCAACTCATTATCATTCCACTGCAGGGATACGGGCGCACCCTTCAATCGAAAGAGACTAGAGCGTACTCTGCCACGCTGCTCCAATGCGGATTGGCAGAGGCCAGTATTTTTATGCCGCTGGAAGCTGGGAATAGGGTTAGATCTCTCGCTCCAAAGAACGAAACGCATGGCTGCTTCACGCTGATATTCTGTGGGGTGTCTTCTACAGTCAAACTAGTCAATTTTATAAGTACTCTACTACTCTAAAAATTATAACTGTCTTAGATATAACATACAACAGATTAATTTCTTTATCATCTCCGTCGATACTTCATGACTACCCAGTCATGAAGTATCTTCGGGTCGTGACTGTCACGCTCCGACTGAACCAATTTGCTCCAAGTCTCCCTGCATTGAATGAATGAATGAATACTTTATTTGCTGATATATAAACACTGTGTTTATGATCGAGTCCGATCCCAAAATACCTCAATCCTTTTTCTCCTATGTCAGATTGAAAAGTCACATTACGCGTTTTAACCAATCGATTTATTGTATTTTTAATCTATGGAAGTAAACTACGAATCAATGCTTTCGTCAATCTCGAACAATTATCGATAGAGGATTAAGATTCGGCCGTTAATGACCACAACTCAACTACAGATAATTAGTTTAAAAATATGAACTGCGATAAATTGATTTCAACATTGGTCAAATGACGAATTTGGCATTGGTACTGCTCTCTGTTACTTCACAGGCCGTCTGCCGACCTCACATGCTTGAGATGGTCATTTCACGTCCTCATGCGGCCTTTAGCTACTGGGGAAATGACATGCTTCATCTAGATCCGTGTTACTTTATGTGTTTGTGGTCCAAGTTGAAAATTATTTATTGGATTATAAGTAATAAAGTGATAAGTGTTTTTTTTATGTAAGAGTTTGGCAAATGTTATTCACGTTAGTGTGTGTGACAGGTAACATTTGAACAATAATGTTGAAATAAATCTAAAACATAATTTACCACTTTCTATGTATCTAATTATAAAATAATGAAACGTCACAATACAAGAACTGTCAGACTCTTTGACAAATACCTACTATTCGGGATTAAAGAAACTAACACTTAATTTTATTTTTATGCACTTATTATAAATGTATTTTTAATTATAATATCACTGATACTGACAAACAAATATCGCAAACTACAATTCATTCAAATAAGTTCACCAGAAGAGACTATATTGAGACCAAGCATAGTTGATGGTTGTGATATTGTAAATGTTTTTGTCATTTAGGGAAGTATGACACTAACTTATTCGATATAACATGACAAGCACTGTCAAACATCCGCTTCAGCTCATTCCTTGGTACCAAATCACTGTCTCGATAGCAAGGTGATTAGTATTTCGGGCGCCGATGGTGGGAGTCGCGAGCGCAGTCTCTTGCCGTCAGCCGCTCCGCGCGCCCGCCCGCCGCCGCAGCGTGCACCGCACTAACGCGCGAAATTTGAACACCCCAAATACCGAACTATCGAATTTTCAAAAAATCGAACGCTGTGTTTTTTTTTGTTACGAATAGTGATTTCAGTGTTGTGTGCCTGTATGTCAGTGACGTTCCTTTAGGCTTGCCAATAGCTCCGTTTGGGGACCAACTTTCACTCACAAGAGTTTTTGCAAGCGGTGAGTGTTTTTCGCTTATTTTAATCAGACGTCGCGTAATTGTCTGCAGTTGGGTGTTACACAATTTCGTCATTTCGGAGGAAACTGTGGCGAAATTTCTTTTGTACAAAAAATATTTTCGAATAGATTATGTTTAATTATGGAATATCTAATTTGCGGAACAGGTATAACTAGTTAAATCATTATTTTAATATAATTATAATTAGTTTGATGCCGGAATTACTAATTTCTGGTTATATATTCGATGGTAATGTGAATGAGGCTTGCATAAGAGCATTATAATTGTCGCTTGCAATGGCGCGTTTATGTCGTTCGTATGCGTGGTAGGAAAGTTGGGAGCACGCGCTACCAATTGCGTTTTCTCTGTGATCATTGCACTTAAGTACTCGTATCTGCACGTATCGTTATAGAAAATATCGTTAATTACACTAGCGTGCAAAATAAATGCAGATTTGCAGTGTACGTTTCCGTGTTGCGACCTTGGCCGTTTGTTGGAGATCAGAATGACTTCGAAAGTATATACTTAGCTGATATGAGAAGTTAAATTCATATTTAATTGTCACGTACACACGTTTCACTCTGATACTTACTGATAGTAGATATAGCCAAGTTTGTACATTCAGACTGTATCTGCAATTAATATTGAATTTTGATACTTCGACTTAAGAACAAACTTATATATATACTGATTGTATCTAACCATTTTGAAATATCCTATAAATATTATTTTAGTATTTTTTTTTTTTTTAAATATCAATTAAATTAATTAATATATGTATTGTATAAATTAATATTTATTTAATTACAATGTTGATATTTTGATCAGTTTTGTATGATAAAATTTTGATTGATTTTAAATTTTTTTATACTACTAAGATGGCAAACAAGCATACGGCATTTTGATTGGAAAAAAGATTATATTGCTCAATTTTAGAATGTGGATACATAAAAGCCAAAATCAAGGGTGAGAATAAAATATAATTACATTTTAAATAAACTATAAAAAAATAATACCAAGAATAAAATATAATTACATTTTAAATAAACTATAAAAAAAAAAAATATAAAGAGACTAGCAAAATTTTCAAACATTTCATTGATAAAAATTTGCCAAAAGTTAACAAATTTCATAAAAAAATACCATTACTTAAAACCCTGCTTTTTTTCTTTGTCTATATTCTTAAGAAAATATTATATGTTTTACATAATATTTGTAAAAATGCAAACTTGTATCTGTTCAAGGCTTCCAAAACACGAATGTTGCGACACAAGTAATATTAATGGCTCGTGAAGAAACGGCAGAGTTTAGCGGTTATGTCATCGCTCTTATAATTTAAAATATGTATGTTTACAACCATACAGTCTCTCGAAATCATAGACTAAAAAAAAATTTTTAATATTATTTTTCATAAACTTCGGAAATAATGAACTTATTGTATGTAATTGAACTGTCTGCTCTGTTAAAACATTTTTTTACACGACGACGTTAGCAAAAAGAAAAGAATACTTGTTTGTTCGAAACTCTGTTAATTTTTGAAACAACAGAATCAATTTTGACATATTTGGCACCGATACTCTTAGCGCCGATAATCTTAACGAAAAATTGTAAAGTCAAGATTCGATTCATGTACCTTTTCACTCATTTAAAATATGAAATGAGTGAGATGGTGTGTAAAATTAATATTTATTTTAACCGTTTTTAAAAAAACGGTAAAATCTACAATTCACTGATTATTGCCAATTTTATTTAAAAATATATTTATACGTTACATAAAAATACTTCTGTGTTAGGTAGAATGGATGTCCAGTAGAAAGCTACATTATCAGGGAGTGACATGGGCTATAGCTTTTCCCAACATTCAATGTAGTTCCCACGGGAACGGGTTCGGAACTTCACGCGGATGAAGTCGCGGGCAAAAAGCTAGTAGATATCTCATATCTGTAAATTTATACCTATGTAAGGCTAAAATCATTAGGTATATAGAGTCCTTGACCATCTGTCTCAATCACCACATTAACATATATAATGGTATTTATGATAATTAGAGGATTTAGTTCAATCGACTGCGGACAGTCGATGGCGAAAGTTGGACACATGGTACCCATCGAAATTGTCGTCACATATAACAAATTAACATAACCTAACCCTTGTAATGTAAACGCTATAGCGTGCTACATCAATAATAATCTTATTCTAATGCAGTTAGGTTCAAACTTGTTAAATATGTCAACGTATTTTGGAGCTAATGACCCGTTTAACCGCTTTGTTATAGTTTAACAAACAGGTAACTGTTATTCCTATTGTAAATGTTAACAATAACATGTTAGCAGGTTGTTATGCAATGTGTTAAAGCTTATTGTGTTGCCACGGTAGCGGAGTAGGTGTGCCCAGGTTTTCATAGGTTACACCTAGTTTTCGACGACCATAAATAGGACACGAAACTAATGGACAATATGACAATAATATGTAGAAATAAAAATATTTTTGACGATATTGGAACAGTGTGTTTAACCCAATGGGACGTCATGTTTAATAATAATATGTTGCGAATTGTGTACTTATATTTCTGTGACATAGAGGGTGTGTAATAATGAGTAGTGTTATAAAAATGTACTATACTATGGTGCAATAAAAAAATGAGTGTAAAAATTTAGTACTTTTCCGCCTAAAGTGTCTCAGAAAAAAACTAATCAAGGTTAACCTTAGAGTATAAAAAAACAATATTTATACTATAAGAGGTTAACTAAGTTTTATTAACTACTAGTGAAACCCGTGCAACTTCGTTTGCGTGTATTTATTTATGCACGGCAGCGCCATCTATATCAGACTTTTGATCAAATCGTACGGGAATTGCATACTTTTCGGGATAAAAAGTACTCATGTGTTAATTTAAGCTACCTACATACTAAATATCATCAATATTGGCCCAGCCATTTGAGCGTGAAGAAGTAACCAACATACACACAACTTTCGACTTTATAATATTTGTAGAATTATTTCTATTATATTTATTTCTAAGTACGAAGTTTTAGAGTTTCCTTTAAGTCCTTAAAATTCTAGTTAACATAAAAAAAACTTAGACAACTTCCAAAAAACCTAACAAAAGACTGCCAAACGACTGTCAATTTTCGTAAAAATTGGACCGAATTTGACCGTAACTGTCAGTTTATCCGACAGATAGAAACTTTTCAGAAACCAGTAACGGCGTCTCCTAGTATAACTTTTTGTCTCTCATCCGAGTAACAATATTTAACAAGAATAATTCTCATGCATGTACCGTTTTAGTACGATTGTTCGCGGTTTCCGAATGTAGAGGTCATCGGAAGAACATAATTTGAGTATATCTTTTCAACCATTATCTCTTCCGATCCTAGAAACGCTTGTTCCGGTAATATAAACGAGTTAATATACCATTCCATATACTACTTAGGGTTATGTACTGATGATATTATATAACTAGGGCAGCGGATGCCCGCGATTTTCGGTTCCCAGAGTAATTTCTGAGAATAAACTAAGTTTTTCCCGGTACGTGTTTTAATTTCTGATATTTTGGATCATTTCCAAGTATCAAACATACCAAAGATCCTGAATCTTGGGGGGGTTGGGAGGGTTGGCAACGCGTGAGTGATACCCCCGGTATTGCAAACGTCTATAGGCTACGGTGACGGCTCACCATCAGGTCGACCGTATGCTTGTTTGCCACCTGTGTTGTATTAAAAAAAAACGTGTTTCGGAGTGCACGTTAAGCCGTCGGTCCTGGCTGTTATCGATAGATGACAGTCGTTAAGTCAAGTCAGTGGCCTTCAGGCAACTTGAAAACACTTGATTATCTGAAGCACGGAGTAGCACGAGATAACGAAACCAATCCAAACACTGGATCAGGTCGACGATGTTTAACTTCCCTGTTTAGAGTGCGACACACAGCGATGCAAGCGTCCCATTCTATTCAATTACTTATATATAATTCGGATATGTAGGTGTATATAAATTTCTAAACATTAACGTAGTGATTACTATGATACAATCTTGTTAACGAACTACCTCTGCCTACACCTGCTATTTGCATCACTGCAGGTCACTGCAATAAGTTTACGTACTCTTTGCTTGCGAAAGTAACACGTCTTGATGAGTTTGTGTGATCGGAACAACATCAATGCCACTATTAGTACGCGCCAACAACACATGAGTAAATAAAACCACGGAACCAACAACGCGGCTCACAGCTTCTAAAACAATTGACAATCGATTTCGTTGTGCACTAATTGATAAGTGTCAGTTTCGAACAGCTAAAGTGTTTTTTATATAGCATGGGTACGGTGACGTTTGAGTTATTCCATTTCACGCATGTTTATTTGAAACAAAAAACCGCGAAGTACAAAAAGAAATAGAAAAAGAGTGAAGAATAAGCGACTACAAAAAAGTTGTAAATTCAAATTTGCATTATTAATGATATAAATAATACATTTATTTTTAATTCCCTGTAAATTCCCTTCAAATCCCAAATGTCACAGTACCCATGCTATCTGAAAAACATTGTAGTATGTATGTATCCATAGAGACTTAATGTTGGTCATTTTCTTCAAAAATAATTGTCCTCAAATCTTAGTTGTCAATTACTGCGCCCGCAACCAAAATAGAGGTTGAAATTATATGTATTATAAGCGACTAGCTCTTCCCCGCGGCTTCGCTCGCGTTAATTTTATGACATAGATCTCGTTTGACAACAAAACAACCCATAGCGCGACTTGTGGCGCCATCTGTTGGCTGATAGCATACAGCGCCCTCTATAGTAGAAAAAATATTTTCCCATTGGAATGACATACTTTCACGGGATAAAAAGTAGCCTATGTTGGGCTCTGTACCCTTTGACAAAATATATACAAATTTTCATAATTATTAGGAGGATTAGTCAAGCTGTGAAGGAATAACAAACAAACAAACAAACTCACTTACTCATTTATAATAGGGTACTTTCTATCCCGAAAACTACGCAATTCCCGTAGGATTTGGTCAAAAGTCTGAGATAGCGCTGCTGTGCACAGTCCAGAAACTTGTGTGAAACCCTTTCAATACTTCCTACTCCGACTATCTTCTTTCTGATTAAATTCGTTGAGAGTTCCAAGACAGCAGTAGTTTCTCCCCTGGGACGTCAATAAGCTTCATCGTTATATGCCAATCTGAGGTCGCCGTTGTTGATCCTGGCTACACAGGAAACACATCGGTGGGAATGTGTGGTGGGCTTGTCCCGAGTCCAGAAACTTAAAAAAATGATTTCGTTGGTAAAATCGCTGGCATCGGCTAGTCTATACTAATGGCTTATAAAGTTATCTATATCTATTAAAAATATATATATATTGACTTATAGTAGACCCCCCCCCCCCTACTATCAGTTACATAGGGAAATATACATCGCGTGAGTCGTACAAATTAACAGGCGCTGCACATCTTTTCAACATGTTGTACCCTTAACACTCACAATTAATTAAATCTAAATTAGTCCGTTTCTTTACAACTGGTATTTCACGCGATCTTTTGTCCTTTAAATTAATAGTGGTCAATAAGAAATTGAAACAATTAGTACCAACCTTTGTTTTTAAAAGGTGTAAAAAAATCTTTGCAGAAGGAATATGGTAAAGACGAGAAAACAAAATAGCTATTTATTTTATTTGTTAATGTGGTAAGTTAAATACTGTTAAACATCATTGATTGAAATTTTCATATTTTATTGAGGATTAAAATAATAGTTTTCTAGACTTTACCCGGCAGTTACTAAGTATACTCATAATCTCAGCTACAAGAAGACCACTGCTGGGCATCGTTCTGGTCCAATCGATCGTTGAAACAATTGGAGAAGGCCCCAATTGTTTCCAGAACGATCGATTGGAGAATTAAGAGAAAAGATTAAAAACTAAAATTTTAAAATCTCTTTTTCGTATGCATCTTTGTCTAGAAATTAATACAATTAAACCTTTTTATAGTAATATTAGTCGGTTACTTTGTAGTCTTTTGTCGTTAACCTTGTTTTAAAGTAGACAGAGTGTCATTAGTCTCAGAACAATACACTACCAAAGCTCTGTCAAAAAGGTTGCCGCCGCGCTAAGCTTTGAGTGTCAGGTGACAATCGTACAAGAGCCTTTATAGAAGGTGTTACATAAACGGAGCAAGGTTTCTGTAGCATGTGGGTCGTGACGCGAGCTGTGGCTCGTGCCGTGACGGCATCTACTTTATTTGATTTTATTTTCTAAACCCGCGCAGCTTCGTTTGTGTGTGTTTCCCATGGGAATTTCGGGAATAATTTGATATTGGATGCCTACGCAATACAAATAATATCCAATACTCCAAGTTTTAGATCTCTACGATTAGCGGTTGAAGTTGTGCGTTGATACTTCAGTCACTCGTTCGGGATAAAACGTTTTTTAATAAAGATTATACATGTCTTTGTAGTTAAAACTAATAGTGGGGTTCAAGGATTAGAAATGTTGTGTAGAAAGAGTATTACAGTCACGATGACCAATCATAGAGTAACTTTATAAAGTGGAAGTTTGCATGCCGAGTCGTAAAGACTACGTAAAGATTATTTCAGAAAATACTATGTCAATGTGACTCTTTAAAATTTCAATATAACTCTTTAATTTTATTTCAATGTAACCTACCTCGTAATTTGTTCGTAACTGGCCATATTACGCGCGCGTCGAGACCACAAAGTTGGCAAACAAGCATACGACGCGCCTGATGGTAAGCATTACCGTAGCCTATAGACGCTTGCAATACCGGGGGTATCACTCACGTGTTGCCAACCCTCCCAAAACCCCACAGTGGAGCTCTGGAAAATTAAGAGGGTTAAATATTCAGATTAAATTATACTCCAGGAAATTTATAATTGGCAATTGAAGAATCGTCTTTTATAGGCTTTGGCAGACTACATAAACAAGTACCTATAATAATAAAATCTCCAATGAATATGAAAAAGTATCATAAACACCTTTCGGAATGATGTTACAAAGTCACCTGACTTTAAAAACCCTTAACACTATCTGACACTTAACAATTGATTTGCACTCGACCGGTTTTAAGAAAGAAATCATTAACACTTAGAAATAAACACACAAGTGCAATATATGAATATCAATGACTCATACTCTCTATTTGTAAGAGAACTTTTAAGAATTCGTAAAGTATTTACAAAGCAACTTTGTATGTACAATCAAGAGCAGGTCGACCTTTACATATAGGACTTTGTACCATTCTTAAGTTCTATGTCGTAAGAAATAGAAAAGAAATAGAAATATTTTTTATTTGCTCTTGACTGGGGTACATACATATTAGGTACAGTTTTTATTACACCATAAAGCTCATCCCATTCAGCCGACAATGGTGGCATGCAAATTTATTACATTAAAATGTCAAACCAAAAAAAAAGAAAACATAAAAAACAAAATAAAAGGAACCATTTTATAAGGGGATTTGACACACAATTTCACGTACCCAAAGGGCGCCAACGGGACCCTGTTACTAAGCCTCCCCTGTCCGTCCGTCCGTCTGTCTGTCATCAGGCTTAATCTCGTGGACCTTGATAGCTAGGCAGTCGAATTTCCACAGATGATTTATTTCTGTTGCCGCTATAACAACAAAATTAAATACTAAAAATAGAATACAATAAATATTTAAGGTAAGTCCGCACTACGCGTAACTACGCGACGCAACACAGCAGCGCAGCGGCCGCAGGCGCGTCAAAATATTCTTTCTTAGAAATTGTATGAGCTAAACCGCAGTATAGGATAGATTATTTCAGTATTTGGAGTGGTAGAGCAATTAATATGAAGTGGGCTGGCTCGACCGGAGAAGTACCACCCTCTCACAGAATATCGACGTGAAGCAGCAATGCGTTTCATTCGGTGAGTGAGAGATCCGGAAGCCCAACTCCTTCCCTATCCCCTCTTTCCCCCTCCTTCTTTCCCTTCTCTTCCACCTTCCTTTCCTCCAACCTTCTTGGTGGACAACGCATTGGTAGCGCCCCTGGTGTTGCTGATGTCCATGGGCGGCGGTGGCCGCTTTCCATCGGGTGGCCCGCTTGCTTGTTTGTCTACTGTTTGACTTAAAAAAAAAATAAAAAAAGGGCGCGACACGCCGGTATAGCTCATAAAATTTTCAATTTTATTTTTTTTATTTTTATACCTAGTGTATTTATTTTTTTATGCCTAGTGCGTTTCGACCTTTAAGGTGATTGCTTACGATGGTAGGCAATCACTGCTATCACAAGCGAGTCACCTGATGAGGTGACTCGCTTGTTTGTCCCTCTTTCTCATAAAAAAACACGTATCCTGTTATAATCCAAGGTGTAAATTGTCAATTTCACCATTAATAAACTCCTATTGTCCTTGCAAACAAACTAAAATAGCATAGAAACGTTCACTTGTCTTGTTTACCTTATAAATACCTCGACATTGAGAGGTGTCAAACACCGAAATTGATTGCGAATACCGAATTTCGATTTCTCTTTTTGGTGTTACAAGTAATAATCTTGTCACGTTTAGTGGCCGTAAAAACCCATAGATTTGACCTATAGACATGTCTGGTATATAAAATTATTTAACGCTCTTTATATGTCAGAATTATTTAATTCAAATCGCTTTTTGACCGAATCTTCTTTTAAATAGATGCTATTATATATAACGTTATAATATATTATATATAACGGGTTTCGGGGCGGAAGACTCAAGACTTAAGACTACTTTAAGACTTGTTCATTCCACACCATTGTGTATAACATTCCGCGTATTCTTCTTATAAATTTTAATGTACTTATACCTACATTGTAACTAATGAGTGGAAAAAAAAAGAAAAAAAAAGAAAAAGTACAAAATGACAAAAAGGCCGTAACCGGTTTTCTTTCGCCATTTCTTTTTACCGGTTGCCATTTTGCTTGTGTCCGAAATGGTGGTAGTATATAACGTAGTTTATTTTCTTTATTTAAACAAGTTGTAAATGACAAGAAAAGTGCCTGTGAAGGTCTAATTTCTGAAATAAACGATTTCATTTCAGAAGTTCGGTTTAATAGTGGCTTTAATGCCGAGTAAAGTTAAACTTTGACTTAATCTATACTAATCTATCTTTCTTACTAATATTATAAAGAAGTAAAGTTTGTGTGTTTGTATATTTGTTAAATTGTAAGGGGTAATCTCGGGATCTACTGAACCGATTTTAAAAATTCTTTCACCAATAGAAAGCCACATTATTGCTGAGTGTCATAGGTTATATAAAAAACCGAAAAATAAAAATGCTTTTACGTGGTAGTCGGTTTTGCAAAGTGAATCGGAGAAAAAACGGTCGAATGAAAGTGTTTCTTACGAACGCCTGTACTAAAAAAGGATTATTAACATTATGCCCAACGAAGTGGGCACGGGTCAGCTAGTATTATATATAACGTTAGGTTAGGACCATGGTTAGGAGTTTAAAGTATCCCTATGGTTAACGATTTGACAAATTGATACTAAGAATTAGTACTGAACTTTATTACTAGATGTCGCTGTTTTAAAAGGTATGCATAATTTATAATGTAGAAATTATATTGCACTAGCGAAACCCGCGCTACCATGGTTTGTGTGTATACCTGTTTTCTCGTGAGAAATTAAAAAAATCTTTTCTTATCGGATGTCTACGTCATACAAAGCATGTTTCATGTTTCTACGATCAGTGGTTTTTAGACTGTTGATCCCTCAGAAAAAAAGCTTCCATTTAAACAATTATACTTATAAGTATAACAATTTTATTAATTACTAGCTTTTCCCTGTGGCTTCGCTCGCGGTTAATTTTATGATATAGATCTCGTTTGACAACAAAACAACCTATAGCGCGACTTGTGGCGCCATCTGTTGGCCTACATCGCAATTGCAGCGCCATCTATAGTAGAAAAAATATTTTCTCATTGGAATGACATACTTTCACGGAATAAAAAGTATGTTTATTATATATTGATCTCTGTACCCCTGACAATATGTATACAAATTTTCATAATGATCGGCTGATTAGTCAAACTGTGAAAGAATAACAAACAAAATAACTTTCTCATTTAATTAGTTGAATTATGTTTCTTGAAAAGCAGTATTTTTTTTACATCAAAACCGCTTATTACGTTTCTATCATCAAACCACATATTGCTTAGTTAAAATGGTTATCAGGAAAAACCGATCACAATCAATAGATTTATGGTTTTACTGAACTACGTGGGAGTATATTGAAGTCAATTTGGAGAGACGGAACCGAACAAACAGGCAGTATAACTAGATTTCTATCGAAACTTTTTGTACATAATATTAAAAAAAAAAAAACATGGGGAAATCGTAAAAAAAGATACTGGCAATTAAATTCCGTAGAGTTCCAAATATAAATAATAATAATAACCGTATACAGTGCCATAATGATATTTATGAACGTGAGTGACGTTTGTAGGAGGGCGTTACTGTGGCATATTTTCATACATTTTGTCAAAGGCGAACTGTCGAAAAGTGACATACAATATGAACGGGAGTTGTAGTTCCAATTTCGGCCACGTTCATAAATACCATTGTAGCACTGTACTTACTTAAATGGTTTGATTTAATCTCAATGGCCACAGAATAAAGAAATTTTAACTTTGACTTTTCGGATTGGCCGTTTTTCTGGCTGGCTTGAATCTATCCAGCGCCATCTAGCCACAACTAAGTTGAAGTTTCGTTATTGATCGAAGTCCTACATTATACGGACTATTTTAGATTAAAGTTAGGTTCTATTATATGTAAATCCATCCTGGAGTGAAAGCTTGTTAGTGTTCCAAACTTAGTCTTGCAACTTTATGAATAATTTTGCAATTAATTTATAAAAAGTTATATAATTTTAATTTATTTTAGTTTTTGCATAATTATTAATATTTAAAATGCTCTCTTTACCATAAAAGCCTTGTTTTTTTTGTCTGTTTTGTTACAAACATTTTTTATTTATATTTTATTAGAGTTACGTAAACTGTAACTGTGTAACTTAGGTAGGTTTTATGTAAATATAAAATCTATTATGCACCGACAAAGCTAGCTTAACTATTATTATTTGAGTTATATTTATAATCCGTACCACTGCTTCTACTGTTAACAAGAAAAATAACTTATGTTAGACAAAATTTTTCGTAATCTCTCAACCAAAAATGAGTACTAATTACAATCCAACTTCTAATCATAACGTAGTTAATTAATCATAAATAATCCTCCTTTCTTTTAATTAATCAAAGTTTAATTAAAATCGTTTTAAGTTAAGCATAGAAAGTTTTTGTGTTCATCCCTAGCCTCGGGTTATTATCCCATTATTATTTATGGGAATAACAAATTTATATGATAACTAGCTGTTACCCGCGGCTCCGCCCGCGTGGTCAAGGGAAAATGTCAATAATTTTCCATTTGGAATGTAGGTTCGTTACGACGCCGACGTCAAGGGGGGTACTAAGAAAGGATTTTTCAAAATTCCCACGGGAAAGCGAGATATACGCAAACGAAGTTGCGAGTATTTTACTAGTTGTAGTATATGGTTCAAATAATATAATGATGATGATGATGATAATGTAGTCAATCCACTACTTCGGACAAAAAATTAGTCTAGCTATTCAAAGGGGGAACGCGGCCAGTATCTTCGGAACCTTGCCGAAAGGGACTCCTTTTAATAATATATTTTAGATAATATATTCTATTTTTTAAAGTATTTAACCGTCATCTTGTCTGTCACTTTGTTCTTATTTAAGGTTATTAATTAAAATCAATCGTCGTCAATGTAGTGTATAGTTACAAGAATATAATCGTCAGGTTGCTAAGTGGCACAACAACCTATTACAAATTAATTATTGTATCAATGTATCGTGATTCTTGACATTTCGAAACTTGTTTTCTTTTGGTCAACTGGGCGACCTCTAGCTACCTTCTGACGTGTCAACGTCATCAAAACAAGTTATTTATGTATTATTTTAATTAAAATACGAAATGATTGTTCAATTTGAACATTTTTATTTGAATATTTTTACAATAAAAAAACAAGTGGCTTTAATTTTCTTTGATTAAATCAACATTGAAAAAAAACAATCAATTTTAAATACAATATTATAATTTTTATAGGTTTTCTATTAACAAATGAAAAAAATAATTAATTCTAACGTGTTTATGTTCTTGCTTTAATAAACAGCGAAGAAAATTTAAATAAAATTTGAAAATTATATTAAAAAAATAGCTCCTAACCAGGTACTTTTGATTCAACATTTTTATAAATTTTCGTAGAAATACCCAAAAACTTTATTTTTACTTCTAGGGGTAAATTTTTCTCGACACTTACTGTACGTCAATGAATCAATACTTTTACACTTTACATATCACAATAATTTGAACTTATACGAGCACAATACCTTTTAACAACTAAGCTATTACTACTTTTAGGCATCGATATTCTGAATAATAGGAATTAACTTTCTAGTTGCAATTTATTAGAGAAATCAGTTTCACAATGCTTTATATGGTCACCATTTTGATGATGACTCCTTATGATTCAGTATGAAAGGTAATCTTTAAAATGACGTTCGTGAAGCTTGATGGCGTTGCAATACGCAAGGTAAACAACGGAGATCCCAGCCAGTGTTTGGATTTATTTCGTCATCTCGGACATCGGTCTCGGCTGTAGTCGATTTTTTTTTATACCACATAATAAATAAATAAATATATAGGGAGAATTCATACAGATTGAGCTAGCCCCAAAGTAAGTTCGAAACTTGTGTTATGGGATACTAACTCAACGATATTATATTTTTATAACAAATTCTCCAAATACATATATAGATAAACATCCAAGACCGGAGGCCAATCAGAAAAGTTCGTTTTTCGTCATGACCCGACCGGGTATCGAACCCGGGACCTCCTCGGTGGCGGTCTGGCGTGGTAACCATTACGCCACGGAGGTCGCCATAGACCTGCCACATAGATGGCAAACAAGCATACGGTCGGCCTGATGGTAAGCCGTCACCGTAGCCTATAGATGCTTGCAATACCGGGGGTATCACTCACGCGTTGCCAACCCTCCCAACCACTGGAGCTCTGGAGCCTTACTCACCGTAGGAACACAACATGACCGAGAGCGAGACCAATGCTATTTGTCTGCGATCTTCTGTAAGGTACTTCCCCAAACGGGCTGCTCCGATTGGAGCGGATTATCCGCTGTGCCCTACCTCTCTTAAGATTGATGACAGTCGGCGGTTTAAAAATACTGACCACTGTCAATCCACATTGGAGCAGCGTGGCAGAGTACACTCAAATCTCGTTCGATTGAAGGGAGACTCATATCCATGTCGGATGATTATAGGTTGATATGATATGACCTAAATAGCAGGCGAGAAAGCCTAACTAATGACTACCGTATTAAATTTTCTCTTACCACAGAAATAAGTTGGTGGTTTCATAATTTGCGAGAGAAACTGATACGATAACTATTTACTAGCTCAGGGAGACTTTGTATGTATCGACATTTGATAAAAGATTATTAAATAAGGCTTATATTCACATCTTCCCATTTAGTATTAAATGAAGTCGCTCGCTTAGATCTTCTTAACTATTCAACAGATGTTAATGCGTTTTCAGCAATATATAGTGATTTTTCACATCATAAGAATGATAGTTAAACCGAAACAACATTAAATATATCAAGAACACTCTTTTGCTAAGACCATTTTCACTCGATTAGGTGATCCGCTTGCTCGTTTCCCTGCCGTGCGACAAAAAAAATCACACTCAGCGTCATGTTCGCAATATTTTTATTTAATTCTGTATTATAGTAAAAGTGAGTTTGCATAAAGCACAGTCTTGGTCTCGTTTGGAGGTCGTAAAGGCATGTCTGTCGCCTTGACGTAACTGGAACAATACATTGTACAAGTCTTTTGAATCAATTTAAACTGTTTCTTTATATATCATTGATCTGACTCGAATCTTTTAGAATACTACGATGTAAGAAAAATTTGAAGCGTCTACAATCGATGAAAAAGTTTCCCACTTTAATACTACTATTTTAAGTTTGTTTGACGCTCACGCACCTTTAAAATCAGTAAAAGTAAAGCGGCCTCCTGCTCCTTGGATTTGCAGGGACATTCGTGTGGCAATGACGCGACGGGATAGGGCATTTCGGGTTTTCAAGCGTGAGAGGTCTGAGATGAACTGGCAGCTATATAAGACTGCTCGAAATAGGTGTAATACTATGGTAAGAGCAGCTAAACGAAAATATATCCACGAAAACATTAGTAACTCATCTTCGACCAACATATGGAAGTTTCTTCACTCTCTTGGTTTGGGTAAGTCACCCACCGAATCACAGAGTTTACCCTTCTCTCTAAATGATTTTAATAACCATTTCTCTTCTGCTCCTTGTCTTAATAATACTACAAAATCTAACACTTTTTTGAAGATTGCTTCCATGGTCCAGTCTCCAAATGTATCTTTCAATTTTTCTCCTTCTTCTGAGGATGACATTCGTAAGAACATTATTTCGATTAAATCCAAGGCGGTTGGTTGCGATGACGTGAGTAGAGACATGGTCATCGCTGTCATGGAAATTACTCTTCCCATTCTTAATCACATTGTTAATTCTTCTCTCCTGAGTGGCACTTATCCCCACCTATGGAGTAGGGCTCTTGTCTTACCTCTTCCTAAAATTCCCACTCCTTTGTTATTAAATAATTATAGACCTATTTCCATTTTACCATTCCTGTCTAAAGTCCTTGAAGCGGTTGTCCATAAGCAAATGGCAGCTTTTATTTTTACCAATAAATTACTTTCCCCATTTCAGTCTGGATTTCGCCCAGGGCATAGCACTGCCACTGCTCTTCTAAAAGTAACCGAAGACATTCGCAATGGTATGGAATGTAAATTGGTCACCATTATCACTCTCATAGATTTTTCTAACGCTTTCAACATGGTAGACCATGATTTACTCCTTACCATTCTTAAACGTCTAAATTTTTCCTCCTCTGCTTTGGATTGGTTTTCTTCTTATCTTCATGGGCGTCAGCAGGCTGTGCGAGTTGGTCGTGAATTGTCGGACTGGAATAGCTTGTCTGCTGGCGTTCCGCAGGGTGGTATCTTGTCCCCTCTATTATTTTCCATTTTTATAAATATTTTGTCTTCTTCGCTCAGTTGCTCTTACCATTTCTATGCAGACGATTTGCAAATATATATACAGTCACCTGTTGATAAAATTGACAATGCAATCAACATACTGAATGCAAATCTTTGTTGTATCAGTGACTGGTCTAAGTCATTTGGGATACCAGTAAATCCAAAAAAGTGCCAAGCATTAATCGTAGGTAGCTCCAAACAAACTGCCCAAATTGATTATTCATCGAATCAAAATTATTGCACTTAGCTCCAGTGTCAAAAATCTTGGAGTACACATTGACGCAACGTTAAGTTGGACTACGCAAGTTGCTGAGGTTAGCCGCTCTGTTATATCGGCACTGCGAACTCTGAATCGCCTCAGACATTTTCTACCCATTGCTACCAAAGTCACACTTGTTCAGTCCCTGATTCTCCCACTTATTGATTATGGTGATGTGTGTTATCCTGATCTCAATGAAGATCTCCTCAACAAGCTAGATCGGCTAATAAACAACGCAATTCGTTTCATTTTCTGTCTGCGCAAATATGATCACGTTTCGTCCTTTCGATCAAAGCTTGGGTGGCTGCCTATTCGCCAGCGCAGACATCAGAGAATATTAACAACTCTCTTTTCTATTTTATTTAATCCAAACTCTCCCGAATATCTGAAAGATAAATTCCGTTTTCTTTCTGACTCTCATGACCGTCAACTCCGTTCTGATAATTCTTTCAAACTTTTTACTCCTCTCTGTCATTCTGCATTTATGTCCAATTCTTTCACTCTTCATGCTTCACGACTCTGGAATGCGCTGCCGGACCCTATCAGAGACACCAAAAATGCCTCTATTTTTAAAAAGAAAGTACGTGCTCATTTCCTGGATTTGCTTAATAAGTAATCGTCATCATTTTGTTCGTGTAATTCCTTAAATTGTTTTATGTTGCATAGGAATCATCTATATGTATTACATATTTATTATCTATGTATCTTATTATATTGTATATGTATCTTATTATATTGTATCTATTATATTATATATGTAGGTATATGCTAAATTTATTTTAGAATATTTTTATTTTAACAAGCCGCGTTCGTGAATTTTTGCACTCCCAAGGGTTGACTGGTAGAGAATGCATTTAGCATTAAGTCCGCCTGTTGTATCAGTACTTTGTATTGTGGTCAATAAAGATAATTAAATAAATAAATGTAATACTTAATTTACAATTGATGAAACTGAATTACAATTATTACATAAATGTAATAATTGTAATTCAGTTGTTCTAATTCCCATAGGTATTTTTAAAAACTTTTTGTAGAAACTTATAACTTACATGTACAAAAAATTATGGGACATAATTTAGAATTTACCCAAAAAAAGAGGACAATAAAACATTTAAATGGGCTATCCTGAAATGCGCTAGCATGACCCGATGCCGGGGGTAAGAAGTAAGCAGAAAGAAAGACCATGCAAGCAATTTAGTATTAATATTATTATTTCATAAAAAAGTCTAATAACCATACATAATGTATGTACGCACGAAGATGCTGACGTAATTGGCAGATGCGTTAACAGTAGGTTATTCAACTTGGAAAGTAAGAGAAATGTTAGAGAAATTCGCATTCATATTTCAAACGATCGTGCTAGATCGAAACATATGTGTATCATAATTTTAAACTTTACGCCTCAATAATAGAGTCCATATTTGTATTTTTTTTAAACTATTATCTCGCTCAGATTAAATAATTTTTATGAATTCTACAATTTTATGGACATTTTTAATGGTTGTTTTAGAATAATCGTTATTTTAGTTAATACGTAAGTACGTTATGTAATATGTCAATTATTTATATTATAAACACAATGCGTGTTTTAATTAAACTTTTAATTATTTCTATTGTTGTTATGTTTATGCGACCATTATAATAGACTAGCCTTTCCCCGCGGCTTCGCTCGCGTTAATTTTATGACATAGATCTCGTTTGACAACAAAATAACCCATAGCGCGACTTGTGGCGCCATCTGTTGGCCGATACAGCGCCCTCTATAGTAGAAAAAATGTTTTCCCATTGGAACGACATACTTTCACGGGATAAAAAGTAGCCTATGTTGGGCTCAGTACCCCTAACAATATGTATGCTAATTTTCATAATGATCGGCTGCCTAGTCAAGCCGTGAAGGAATAACAAACAAACTCACTTTCTCATTTATAATATTAGTAAGGATTATTGTATTTTTTCGTGAATTTATATATGACACTAGCGGTCAGGTCCAGCTTCGTAAGAATCCTTATTTTTAGTGTAGCATTTCAAAGCTGAAAGCATATTTCAAATGGGACCAGTAGTTTCGGAGCCTTTAATGCAAACAAACAAAATAAATAAATCTTTCTACTTTTTAATATAGATTAAAATAGTAAGATTAAGTAGTAGTCCGAAAAAATATATAAATATGACAATCAACTTCTGCAAACATACATTACAAAACTTGAGTAATCAAGCCGCAAAAATGTAAATTTCATTTAGAATGAAATTAGTTACTCAGCACTTTTACCACAAATAAGTATTTCACCTCTTGGCCGAGAAAATTACAAAAGTCAGTTTGTCACGATGTCTCTCCTCTATTTCCACATTGTCGGAATGTTCCTACTGTCAAAACGTCTCCACGCTCTTTCAGATTTGTGTTGAAACTACACTTTTGTATTGATATAAGTTTAACATGCCGTAAAGTATAAGTTAGTGGCGGCGTTCAGTTGAGAGAGATGCTGTATCAGCTGGTATTTTGCTGGAGCGATTGGAGGCTGCCGCTCAAGATCATAAGCTACCTGGAGAAACCTTCTGCGAACCCTGTGTCCCTGATGAGAGATTTAAGGAACACATCATCATCATCAAAGTTTAGCACAGTAAAAACATTCGGACTTCTGTACATAAAATTAAAATTGAGATATATTAATAAATTTTCTGTATTAGTAATTTTTGTTTGCCTGCGGTATTGCCCACCTTTGTTTATTCGGGTTAAATAGCCTATTACACAAACAAATAAGTAACATGGCTTGCTGTTGATAAAATAAATTGATCCAAATCACTTCAGTAGACCCCAAAATAATCCCCTTCAACCTTACAAACTTTATCTCTTTAAAATATTAATATATATTAGATATTTCCATGAATCTATGAGATACTCTAAGCAAAAAAAAAATAACTAAAATCTTCTCTTTATATATTATTGTAAATAAAATCAACATAATGATATAAAATAAATCAAAAAATAAACTACCTACTATGAAAGCTTTTCCTTATAAAAACCCAAAGAGCAGAGAGAATATGGCACCTACGAAATTTATTTGTGTACCAAGATATAATCGCAGGACGGAACTACGTACTTCCACGTCAACTTACAAATAGAATTACTTCTAAATAGTGTGCCCGATTGGCTGTCCAACGGTTTATTACAGACGTCACGTATTCATGACTCAGCTTTAGTTCCGCTGCGACTGCGCCACTTCCTATAAAAATACTTACAAAATTATAGATTTTGAATTGACGATCGCTCGTAAAACTAGAATATAATAGAAGATCGTAGTCAAATAGCATTGGTCTCGGCCATGTTGTGTTCCTACGGTGAGTTAGGTCTCCAGAGCTCCGCTTTCTGCAGGGACGGCAACGCGCGAGCGAAACCTCCAATATTGCAGAGGCGTCCATACGCTACGGTGACTGTTGTCATAATGTCCATCTGGTTTTCCTTTTCACGCTTAAATCACTGAATCTATTTAAGTATTTGTTATGAAGGTAGTTTGATTATACTTACACTAAATAACACACGTTAGTTTTTATAATAGAAGGGTAGAGTTACTTTCGTATTATTTATTATTTCAATACGGGTTCATTTATTTACATTGTGACCGTTATTGTGGTATTATATTTAAAATGTCATCAGTCGTAGTTAGCATTTAATATTCAACAGAAACCTTTCGGTTAACCTTAATGAATACAAATTCTTACATTGGTTACTTTGATCATTTGTGATCGAAGGCTGTTAAACAAATAACTGCTTTATTTACTGCTTTGGTCTCGCTTTGGCTTATTTGCTATCGCTAAGTCGCTATACCTATCTGGCATGTACTAAATAGTTTTGATCACGAAATTCTTGTTTCTATCCTCTCCTTTTAAAATCAAAAATCCAGGAAATAATACAACCACAAATGCTTGGACTATCACTATTCATTCACACTTAAATTGTAGAACCATTTCTGAACCGCGTAAAACTTGTTAAATTTTAATACTTGGCTCATGTCCTCAGCAGACCTTTTAAATTTTAGTCGCGGCGATCAGCGTTGTTTTATTTTATTATCTTTCTTATTTTATTTGGTTGCCTGCTGCTCACATCTCAGTCACCCATTAAAGGGACTTTTTTTTAAATCTATTTTTTTAGGAGTTTTTATCTTACTACATAATACGCCAGCCCCATCATACCCTAATGAAAGATCTCACTTATGACTTTGAGGGAATGAGTTCTAAGAACATTTTGGTGAGAGCAGAGTTTGGCTTCGCCAGAATCATTAAAATTTAGTTTCAATTCTCTCATAAGCAAGTCCCTTTTACATTTATATTGGGAATAAAGGTTGTTAATTCATGCAGAATTAAAAAAACAAAAGCGTGAGAGTTCTTTATTTGTCGCACAAAGTCAAGCCAACATGGCTATCATAAAAACCTACTTTCGCATTTATAATATAAACATGACACGCGTTTTCTTTATAGATCTTCCGCATTGTTACAAAACATATTGTAATTAATTTTCCATCAAACTGCCATCATTCACATGATTTATTAATAAGATTCAGTCGGATTATGCCGACTCGTCTGTCAGTCTGTTGCATCATAACTTGTGGCACTTGTTTGTACCACTTTTTTGTGAGTCCCTTTTAATTTGAGGGATTAATGATCATCGTACTCGGCGGACTTTATTTTATTTGCACTCTTTTTCATTTTGTATATTCATATTTAAAAAAAAATATAGGTACAACTTGAGTTTGATGCCAGAACTAAATTTTTCGTTCAACTTTAAATTAACTTTTTGTTACATGTAAATTTTTTTAAACCGTGAATAATAAGCTAAAATCCTTCTATTTTCCGTTCCGCCTTCTCCTCCTAGGTCCAAGTCATATAAGGCGCCTAGGCAGACACTATAAATCCTAAGCAGGAAGAGCCTTCAGCTCCCGCAGATTCCCGGTACAGTAGCAGAAGTCCGGTTCGGAGTCACTACAAGTATCTAATCAAAAAAGGGTATTGCTGAAATAAAAAATATATTTGATGACTTCATTACCCAATATTACATTACTTACTCCTAGTTTTTGTTTCATATCCGTGTTCTAAGACAGTCAATGTAAAGGCAAATATTCTCACTTGTTTGTTAATTTGTCAGTCAGTCTGTTTTTGTGTATAGATAATTAAGGTAATAAATAATGCTGCAATACGACTCATATTACGTAAGACGATGCACCTTTCACCTTGCACAAGGCTTGCACTGTATCGTTGACGGATATTCTAAGGCAACCCGTGTCGTAATTATGTGTTCCGATGATCATCATCAACTCAGTCCTTGTCGTTTACCGCAAAGGTCTCTTCAGTATCACCTACATCTTCATCATCGCCTTCTACTGGGTCTACATCCAGGAGGAAAGGGTTTATGTCTTGTCTAACATTTTTAACCAAATGCAACGCTCTCCGCATCCACCGACCTCCAGCCGTTTTCTTGGTCGGTTCGCCTGAATATGATTCTACTGAACGATTTGCAAAACTTGTAGTCTTCAAAAATGGAGGTCTTACTTCCTCACGATCCAAAATAGGATGTCCAGTACCTACCATGAGTTAATATAGAAATTTTTCACCGCGCCAACGAAAAAAATCTGTAAACAAATTAAATTCTTAAAATGATTGCTGGAAACACTAGCGAAAGTTTTCGATTTCAACTAGCACAGTCACACAAAGATAGACAAAAGTAATTATTACAATTTTAATTTATTGAAATCACATAGAACAAAGACATCAATAACACGTCCTCTATATTACATTTAGAAGGTTGACTCGCATTCTATTATCTGCACGCTATTTAAAAGGTTAATAATTACAATTTGCATAGGTTGACCTGCATGTCAAAACTTTCTATTGTCAATCAAATACATTCTTAGAATCAAAATCTTACGCCTAAACTACAGAATTAACAATAGTCAATAGTAATAATACAAGTCAATAAAGTCATTTCAGATGGTGTATTGCCTGCGGAAATACTTCCTAACAATTTGCCAGTCATTATCCGAAACCACTTTCTGTTGCTCTGTACTTGAGGTACTTGACATGTAGACGTCAATCCGAAGATATCATTTCTATGTTTGACAGCTCGGTAGCGCATTAGTGCTACAATGATATTTATGAACGTGGCCGAAATTGGAACTACATATTGAATGTCACTTTTTGACAGTTCGCCTTTGACAAAATGTATGAAAATATGCCACAGTAACGCCCTCCTACAAACGTCACTCACGTTCATAAAAATCCTTGATCCATCTGTACCTAGATCTGTACCTTTGGCTCCACAGGGCGCGGGTGCTATCCCCTTGCAAGGGGAAAATATGTATTATGTGATGGCATCTGTGTTTGTTTCGAGTCTGGGTGAGATCTATGTATTATAAGATTTATAAGTATACCCGGTAACAATAATAATATATATCCATTGACTTGTACCTATAACCAATAAGTATATTTACAATATTATAAAGGATTTATGAACTTATTGACGATCTCTGTGACGTAATGGTTACCACGCCGGACCGCCACCCAGGAGGTCCCGGGTTCGATCCCCGGTATGATGACAAACGAACTTTTTCTGATTGGCCTCGGGTCTTGGATGTTTATCTATATAATATGTATTTGTTATAAAATATAATATCGTTGAGTTACTATCCCATAACACAAGTTTCAAACTTACTTAGGGGCTAGCTCAATCTGTATGATTGTCCCTATATATTTATATTTATAGGATCTTATAAAAACTATGACCTAATACCAAATGGTTTGTATTTTATATCCAACAAAAAGCGTTCGTATATTAATGAATGTGTTAAAATTCTTACACGGGCATTTCAAACTTTCTCAACACCATTCCCTATCAATGTGATTATAACCACAAATCAAAACAATGACAAATAAACCTTACTGCTAACAATTTAGAATGCATAATCAATTGATAATTCGTCTAATAAATCATTTTTACTAAGGCGTGACGGAAAGTGACGGACATATAAAAAAAGTAAGTGGCCAACATGAGATGATAGTAGATTACCGCTTTGGTTCAAAGATAAGCTGTTTATCTAAAATTGGCCGGATTGTAAGTGGCCGGCTAACATCGTACTTTAGGGCTGACTATACAATATATAAAACATTTTAATGAAAAATATCTATCTATACTAATATTACAAAGAGGTAAAGTTTGTAAGGTTGTACGGGTAATCTTTGAATTACCTGAATCGATTTTATAAATTATTTTATCAATATAAAACCACGTAATACACAACACACTACTAACAAGTAACTTGCTCGTTTTATTAATCACCTGCTCGTCAACGGACTCCATGTTTAACCCCATTAAAGATTGGGAATAATGTAAAAAGGTGTCAATACATAAAAAATATAATAATTACCAACCTATTTTTCCAAGAAAAAGGACCAAAAGTGGTGAAACAGAACTTTTTAAAAGTACAGACATTTAAATTTATACCTTATTTTATTGCTAAATAAAGTAGATGGGTGCTCCGATTGCGATTTTTTTTACACAATTTCAATATTTGTCTTTTGTCTAGAGAAAGTTCTTATTTAAGCGACTCTTATATACTCATACGTTAAAATTAAACGATTTTATTACACTTTTCTTATGCGTTTACTTCAATGGTCAACCCTATAAACGTATGTGGCGGTGAAAGTGTAGGATAATCGATTCAAGTGCATACAAATTTTATGAAACACTGCATCGTTGCATAATGATTTATGGTACACATTTGATGTTTATGCGTATCGTAAAGCTATTAGATTTTGATGTATTGGCTTCTGTTGTTGACCTTATTACGAGTGTTAAAAAGATCTTTTTTTTTTCCTTCTCTATTTTTTTAGGCTTTTAGGCATGCTTGACTATGTCAGCCTTATAGGGAAGTTCGAAAAAAGATCTTGAAATGACGTATCTTTTATTGTGTATATATGTAGAATGTATCAAAAAAAAAACTAAAAATTAAAAATTTCTTTATTTCTGCCAAGTTACTTATAATATACAATGAATTGGGGCCAACCTAGTAGGCGATTTAAAAAAAGCCTGTGGCAGGAGCCCTTCATATTAAAGCTCTTCTATTTAAATTGTCATCGAAATAGTTAGATTTAGTTACAAGTGTTACACATTCATAATCATATAATTGCCATCTGTATTTTAATCTATGTTTTTTGTTGCTAATACATCATTAATTTTAAGATGAGTAAAGCGCAAATGATCCATTGTTAAATATAAAGTCAAAGACTTACTTTGACATTTCATTAAGTATGTAAATCCCACGCATAATACAATGTAAGTACTTACCTAGATATATTTAAAACTATTACGTGAACGTTAACAACCTACAGTCGCCCGTGACTTCTCTTGCACGAACTTTGTTAGAATATTTTTTATTGAGGTAAAAAGTACAATGGGACAAGCCCACCACACATTCTCCTGTAGACCCAGGATCAACAAGAAACCTCAGATTGACAATAAGCATGAAGCTTATTGACGTTCCGAAACTACAGCTGTCTTGGAACTCACAATTAATTGATTCAGAAAGAATTTAGATGAAGTATTGAAAGGAAAGAGAGAAAAAGTACAGTCAAGAGCAGGTCGACCTCTTTCTTAAGTTCTATGCCATAAGAGCCAAAATTGTACTGCAAGTGTTAAGCTCAACGGGTTCTTGACTGTACTATCAACAAAATGAAAGAGAATAATGAATTCAAAATCAATTTCTGTAAATCCTAACAACTGTATTCTAATAAAATTATGTATTTTGTTACAGGTAAATATCACCATTGCCCTGATACTTAGAAGCTGTATGGTAAATAATAAAATATTAAGAGTGTCATGATGTTGATAACTAAGGGAAAAAAAATGACATCAAAAAACTTCATGAGATTGTAGAGCTTGCATTACAGAAAGATGCGTAGGTATATACCGCAAATATTATAAGTCAAGCCTTAAAAAAGTAAAATAAATTACGATTACAGACCACCCTGCATTTAAAGGTGTTTATAGCCTTAATTGAATTTTTGTTACGTCAATGGAACCTCCATTTTATCGGGCATCAAAAGGCGTGTCGGTGAAGGCAAAGCGAGCTTCCAGGAACGGTATCCGGCTATACCATACGATATTTAGAACGGAAATCGTATTGATGTTGTCAAAGAAAGAATTTAAAATGAATCAGAAGAGTCATATTTTATACATAGAAAAAAATTATGTTAATGTTTGTACAAGAGCAGAAATTGACTAATTGACAGTTGAACTTTTATAGAACTCTAGATCAAGAAAGGAGTTGTCTGAGAGTATTACATATTATTTGATATTCGATATAAAACAAGAACAAAAAACTTATGTGATTAATAAATTGCCCTAAATATTCTCAAAATTTAGAATCGACTGTGTAAAAACAACGTCTCTGTATTCTCAGAATAATCAGTATTCTCCACAAAAAAACATTAAAATACATTATTATGTGCTCAATTTAAATAATAATATCAAGAAACAAATGCGATAATGTGTGAAATTTACGACTTTATACATCATAAAGTAAATCAATTAATATTTTTATAATTAATGCAAACGCAAATAATGATACATTAACTTGTATTATACATAATATTAAATTCACAATATAAAATAATTAGGAACGTAATACATCCGGATGGATATGGCTGTAGCGGTCATTAGAGCTCAGATTACAAAACTTATTCTTACCTAATTGTTTGCGCATTGCCGTGACGTAGCCTCTGTGAGGGCGTGACGTGAGAGGCATAAAATATAGCTATCAATAGATACCATTCTGAATGATAATCAAGTGAAATTTGAATCAATATATAAATGAGGTGGGTAACAGGATATGTGAGCCTCGAACCTTCTATTTAATTATAAATTTTTTAAATCTACTTTACTACTTCTGTAATTTACTTACCCTGCTTCTATTTGGTCAGAGCACGTCTTCTTTATTCGTCCCCTCATGTTAGCTTCCTACTTATATCTTTTTCTTATAATTCATTCATCTTTTTTCGATCTTTCTCTTTTGATATACCCCTCAACCCTCATTACTACAGTTTTGTAAAACATGTTTCTTCTATTTTCATCATCATCATCATTATCATTTTAGCCACAAGAAGTCAACTGCTGGACATAGGTATCCCAAAAACGCCTCCAGAATGACCGATTAGCAACTGCCTGCATCTGCGACTTTCTTTAGGTCGTCTATTTTCATGCCCAAACCTTAAAATATAATTTCTCCACGTCTTTTCCATCAGGCTTTACCATCAATTACTACCTACATATTTATTTAACTACAAAAATTGCGTGTTACAAAAACATTACGATGTAATCAAGACTATTTGTAAAGTAAATGCAATTAATCTTGCAAGTACTGCGCTGACTATAAATTGTCGCCTGATTCTGAGCAAATAAGACATTAAAACTTCACTTAATTGTTGATATATAGAAATCAACTTGTTCCCAATGACCTTATGTAAAGAACTTTTTATTAAACGTGACTTTGCCTACTGTTCTTCTTAGTACTTTGATACTTATTTGAGGTCCTATTTTCATGAAGTTTTTATGCGGTTACATTAAAATAATATCCCACCCCTTGAAGATTACAAGTATCATTATATCCGGCTTAATATTATTCGAAGCATCTGCAATATGTATTTATATGTTATCCACGCGTGTTCCACTTACGAGTCAAGCATTCCACGAGAGACAAGGATTGGTGGACCGTTTATCATCGACTATTACTCAACTGTGCGTACCATTCTATAATGCAAGTGCCGACGCTGGGCGCGCGCCGTCAACCAGACACTTTCAGGGTGCCATCAGCTAGGACAAACATGTTAAAATTTGCGCCTTTGTCACGAGCCATAAAGTTACTAAATGTTTTGTCAAAAGAGGTTGACATATTTCATACCAGCCTAACAAAGGTAATTGAAGTATTACAAAAATATTTAGAAAATTATGAAAATGTAAAAGATAATTGATTAAATACCTAGTTGTAGCATCGCTTTGGTTTTTAACTGTAAAGGTGTTATAATCTTGTCAAATAAATAAATAAATAAAATAAATAAATAATGCTGTCAATAACTTAATAATGCTAGAGTTATACCTGTTAAGTTGTGGTGTTGTTGTTTAAACGTAGTTGTTGTGTCGCCACAGATAGATTTTGATTTCGAACATTTAGTATGGCTAGAATTACATGATGTAACTAGTCACTTTTATAAAATATTAAACCAGAGTGTGAATTGATTTCAGTTACATTTTTGTTGTCTGGACTTTTGGTAATTCAAATCCATCTGACTCTCAGGTCAACCAAAATTCTCATAAAATTGAAAATGTCAGGTTCGCAATATTATTCTTTTCGCATGCTTGATACAACTGGTATCAACTGCAAGTTAGCTGTTGTCAGTAGTTTCTAACTGATGGTAACTGACTTAGCTTTGGTTTTAAGTATTACATATTTTATTATATTAGCTTAGGCTCATAATAAACCTTGTGTAATCCATAAGGGCCTTTTTTTTTTTGTTTAAAGTCAGGAAAATGCATTACTGCATGTCCCGCCACTTGGGGGAAGCGACGGGGGTCTGTCGGGCTCGCCTCTCTAACCAATGAGGGATACCGACTAAAAACCTGACTGTCTGCCACCTTCTCCGCCTTCACGTGGAGGGGTCGCGGGCACTGGTGATACTTCCGCAACCCCGCCGGCGGGATCCATAAGGGCCTGTCGTTCAAGAATTTCTGAAGTATGTAACATTGGAATTTAGATTACCTCACCACCAAACTATATCACCCCGTTTAAAATTATAATGACATTAATAGCAGTAATTTGTCACCAATATCGGAATGCTGCATACGAAATTCCTGTTTCTAACCCCACAACGTTGTCTAACAAAGTTTTGCTCTACGTAATACTGATGTCATAATTTGCATTTTCATACAAAATGCATAGAAATATTTACATATTTACATCAGCAGCGGTTATTTATCAAAACCAATAATAAAAGTCAGTCATAATCAATGCCGATGGGTCTCACTTCTAAACTCCACTCCTGCTCAACATCAGATAGAGTGGAGTCAACTTGTTTTGGCTAAATAAAAAAAAAGACTCTAATCTAGCCATGAGCAAGTATATTTTGTAATCTTCAGGCTACGGACGCTTCAAGACTGACTCACTCTCGTGTAACAGGGATTTCACTCATGGCATAGTCAGATTTTCTTAGGAGTAGCAGACATTTGTATAACTACTGTGTGGGGCAAGTCAGGTTAGAACAATATTTTTTTGCGTAATCCGCAAGGGCTTGTAGTTCAAGAATTTAGGCAGTGTGCATTGGAATTTAGATTACCTCACCACCAAACTATATCACCAAGTTTAAAATTCCTTCGACATTTTATAACTGCAATTTGTCATCAATATATTGCATAGGACCTTGAGGCTATGTAATAGGGATTATATTACGATGCTTTTGGTTGTAAATATATATAATTATTATTCGTGTAACGTTCGTGTAATAACGGTGGACAGTTAATGTTAGGGTCGGCCAAAGACAGTATTGTTTCGTGTGAATTGGTCATGTCTATTATGTAATTTAGGTGACAGCAAACATTTATGTTTACGGTCAGTTCAACCTGGCACACTGGTGATCCTATACTGAACTATCACTGCTTTTATTTGGAATCAAAACATATTTTTTGAATAATTCTCTGAACTCATGCCGTATCTTTATTTGAATCGAAATGGTCTTCACATTATCAAATTCATTATTGTATAAAAATTTATTATTGTTGTTCTTCTTCATCTCATCTACAAGAGTCTTCTATCTTTTTTCTCTTTAATACACTACGACAAATTATTGTTTAGAACCAAGAGGAATATTATATTACAGACACCCAAAAATCATGTGCATATTTTATAACATTCACTAACTTAAGCCACGTGGACCTATTAGACCATAATCTTTGCACGTACGGAAAGTAAAATAAAAAATGCAATGTCAATAATCATAAAGACCGAACGGTGAATCCATAGCTTTCGAATAACACAGTAACCCCAAAAACAAGAAAAACCCCGCTCCGCTTGGCTTGGTTTCTGGGTAACAATTAATTAGACCTTTGTAACTCACAGTATTCCTTTTGGTGGAGTTACTGATGTTACACAATTTGATTTCATCGATGACTTACAATAGTTACTATTGAAAGAAAAAGGAAAAACCCACCTGTTGCGTAGTCAGTCGTAACAGTTTTGTACCAATGATATTTTCATCAGTATAGTTACAGTTTCGCGATTTGTTAAAGAAAATTCTGGTCTAATTTTGTAAATAAAAACTATTTTCGGAGAGCTTCTTAAACCGTCGGTTACGGTGTTCTCATTAGATAATACGGTCTTTAAGCCATTTCACAGGTTATCAGACTGGACATCTGCCAACTCGCAGTTAAGCTTTTGCGTATTAATGCAATTCTCTATGTAAGAGTTATGGATGTTGACGATAATTTTATGGATTTTCCACCAGAGATAGCATTGCGCTGATTACTAATGAATAGTTGGAGCTGTTAATTTTTTATACACAGCAGATTTTAAAGCTTGTGGTAGGTTACCTATTACAGATTCGTCATCATCAGTCACAAGAAATCCACAGCTGGGCTTAAGCCTTCTTTCGTCTACGCCATTTTTTCTTACCCCCTGCCACCCTGATGATGATGATCCTGAAGGAACTGGCCTTCCAATAACTTCCCTGACAATCCTGACATCATAAATTTTGCTCTATCATCATCTCAGTCACAAGAAGTGCTGCACTGCTGAACATAGGCCTACGCCATAGTTCATTATAAATTCTATTCTCAACAAACGTAAACTTAATTTTTACAGAACAACACAAGCTGATTTAGCATCTAGATCTACTGAGACATACGTCTTATGTTACTCCTAAATCATATTCAAGTGTCACCAAACGCGCCGCTTCTATCTTGGACGTGACATCTGTAACAAAGACCATTTCTATGCAGACTTTAACGCGTAGACGCTTCCTAGTTTTCAATTAGGATACAGCAAAATACATTGTGTTACTTCTTTGTCAGATTGTCTGGAAGTTCAGAGAATGCAAATTACGCCCTTTTGTGTTGTTTTAAACGTATCCTAAGACTTTTATTGTATTATTTAAAGCTTAACCCATTATTAATGAACAAAGGTCAGCTAAGGTTTAATTAAAACTTGTTTTGTCAGTGCACGTCTTTTCATTTTCCTCAAAGATGACAGTTATAAAACAGGTTTTAGTCAATCCTTGGTAATAGTTAGGTAAAATCTTGTTTAATTCTAGGTTTTCTATGTAAACACAAACGTTTCTTTTGATTGTTGACTCGTACAGCCGTAGAAGCAAAAACTTATTATGGTCTTATTTGACGTGTCGTGTATTGTATATATGATTGTACTTGAGTTTTGGAGAGGGTGGGTTTTCGGCGAGTTTTAAATAGGTCTCTCTCTTTATAGTATGTAGTAGTAGTAGATTAGTGGTCATGCTTGAGCTGTATAAAATTTCTTAATTCATGAAATAAAATAAAATGTTTTCTGCAAAAAAAAATCGTGTGTATGATATTAGTTTCTTCACGGCTTATGAACACAACAGAATGTACATTGACAATGATGATTATACAAAAAATTAATATAATTAATAAAAACAAGTATTAATTAACAAAATGTACTTGCAACATCGTTATTTCGACAGTACGAACTTGGCCGCTATCTCTTTTACGCACGCGTAGTTAACCATTGGCCAGAGAGGGATGTGCAACGGTAACTGTGCAATTTTACCTCTAATGACTTAGCTAAGGCTAAAACCTGAAATTTTTATGTTAATAAGATTGCAATACAGTATGTTCCAATTAATGTTAGTCGCCGATGTTATTGAACAGTGAGTGGTTGTGTTGTGTTAAAAGTTATTGTTCAAAATGGATTTAAAAAATCACAGACTGTTCAGATTAAGCAGGAAAATGAGCTTAGTGCGGTCTACTTCTATGTCGACACCAAGGTAATAATCCTTATTCATAACGAAACTAAGCAGACAGAGAAAAAGAGAAAGAGTGAATTTTGTGAGTTTGTGTATCTAAGGGGTGGATAGTATAGAATATGTTTTATTTGCAATACACAGACTGTAACTATTACAATGTATAATAGAAACTAAAAATAATAAGGTAAACACAAATAACTTATAGACTGGTGATTGAAAAACTCTTTCAAGAATTAGGTTGTAACTTTTGTACAAATCGTATACCAAAAATGTTAAAAAAAGTGCAAATAAACAACTTAAAGGTTTTAAGACACCTCCTGTATAAAGTATAGAGATAAGTTTTACATTAAGCCATCAATTTACATCTGTTTACTTTTTAATCAGTGACGTAACTGCATCAATGAGATGAGTTACATCAGCTTATTTCAATTCAAAGAAGAGTCAATGTAATCAATTATTTGCATTATATTATCTAAGTACTTCTATTAGCAGACGCTTAAGATATTACCCGTGAATCTCACTAATATTTTCCAAAAATCCTTTACTGACGTCACAAAAAACTTTTCGTATTACATCCTCCTACATATTTTAGACGTACGCTGATAGGTAAGATTATTCCATTATAATGTCAGCAAAATTTAGATCCTTATGAGCCATTACGCACTGTCGACTAGTCGCCCTGTTGAACTTTATGAAAGTCATAGTCGCTGTCGACCGAGTCGCCGGCGACCAGTCGACAGTGCGTAATAGCGCTTACTGACGTTATAAAAAACTTTTCTTAAACATCCTTCTATGGTTTGGACGTACGCTGATAGGTCAGATTGTTCTTATATAATGTCAGAAATTTAGTGTAACGTTATAAAATGAATTATTTTAATGCTCATAAAAACTCAGTAGCATTCAATGGAATACAAGATTTATTCTGAAAATTTTATAAACTATATCCTATTTCCATAAAGTCATCTAGACCTAAGTAAAGCAATTGAACCTGCTTGTGAGTCAATGTTTTCTTTGGAAACTCTACCTTCATCATACATGGATAATATTGATTTTATGCCACCAGGGAACTCTACAGTCGTTCCGCTTCTGATATTTTAAAAAAACTAACGTCATTCATTAACACGGATATCAATTAAAAAGCATTTATACTCAGTGAAATCACAACATACTCATTATAAAAGTCACCAGAGTTCTCACGACACCGTATAGATTGCAAAAAAATTAAATGCAACAGCTAAATCGCCATTTTAGGTAGGATCCGTTTATGGACCTATAATTGTTGGAACTGACCCGGTTTTGGAGTCGCACGGATTAATCCTTGTATGGAAAACTTACATTTCATAGCTGGGATTAGAGGAAGTTAGAAATATTTTCTTTGACAATGTTGATTTTAATTGTTTGTCAGTAAGATTATCTGGTAAATTTACAGTTTTTGATGTTTCGACAATAATAATACGTTAACTAGAGTTTATCAGTTTGTTTGAATTTTTGTTAGGGAAATAGTAAGTAAATCCGTTAGAACGGAATCCGTAACAACGAGATAGAGCGAATAAATAATGGCGTCAATTTTCTCCACCTCTTTATTGTTTTTCACAAAAGCAATATAAGTTAGCTTGAAAAAAAATTTGGCAAGGAAAATGGTAATCTTTACTCATAATGTTTGCAAAACACGAAAAGGGACCCGTTATAACTGTACTGTAAACCTACAAACAGATGTACAAAGTGTTGACAACAAACATTAGTTTAGGAGTATGGTAGGTATCAAGTAACTTAGCAATAAGTCAGTACCTTGACAGTGGTGCAATTGTTTCGTTGGTTCAATGGGATTTTTTTCTCACAGTTTTTCCTTGATTACTAACTAATAAAGTATTACACTCGTCATACGTTACATCGTCATCGTCATCTACAGGCGCGAAGTCTCTTGTCATTATATAAGAATTTACGGGATCGTCATCTACAGGCGCGAAGTCTCTTGTCATTATATAAGAATTTACGGGAAAAAATATATCACGCATTAATATTGTTAAAACATTTCTATGATTGTTACGCTGCCTAATATTTCTGACTGAAAAGAACTTTTAAATGCCAATTTGTAGAATTAAAACGGTACTTCAGGCACGATACTTTTTTTGACTGATCCTTGCTAGTTTGACACATCTCTCAGTCATAAAGATCTTTTCCATAATCCATCAAAACATGAAATATATTGATAAAGTTTTAAATTAGCAGATTATCCAAATAAATATTATTCTATTGCAAAATGTATTAGGCTACTTCCTGGCGCTAAGCCAAAATTTTAGATGCTAGAAACATGCCAAATCGTCCGTTGAAATAATCTCATCATTATGAATACTACCGTAAGGTATTATATTGTATATGCTCATCCGTAGCTTTTACTTAATCACATACAGGAAAATATAATAGTGGAGCCACACGCAAACTTAGAAATACCTAATCTTTTTGCAAATTCTTTTTACGAAGGTTACATATTAAGTGCTTTATTAATAAAAGTGCCAGTACGAGTTACCTCAATACCGTTACCTACGTGCGTCCTATTTGCTTTGGCCTTGGGTTCACAAGCGGCAGACTTCGAGCGGAAACCGTTCAAATTAAGGTTAAATTTTGGAAGAGTGCTTGGTCACAGTCACTTATTTAACACCTTCATGATTTGGTGTAACGAAATAATATTAGGAAATCTCGTGACAGATAACATTTATATGAAATTACTTTTTGTCAATGCTGAACAATAAGTTATCGTTGCCTGACATGATAGTGAAAGTTATAACAAAATTAAGGACATAGAAACATAAATTAAAAAAAAAACCTAAATATTTGTATCGTCATCAGTAATAGCTCATAATTTATAGATGAAATTCAAGATCCATTATTTTCTCGAACAGTAGGATAATACTTAAAATTTACACACACTATGCAAAACAACTTTTTCACAAATTTAGGGCTTTTCGGAAATTCATTCATAATTACAGTACCTATCAATAATCCCCCGTATTCTACGAAACTATTCTCAATTTAGGCTTAATTTTGGGTTTTGGGTACGTTGCGTTGCTATTATCGCTAATAATCACCAACTTGCACCAGAAAACTGGAAATAAAGATGACTAGACATTGCGGTTAACTGGTCTATATTATGGTCACAATAATGATACTATCTGTAAAAGTTGCGTTATCCTGTACCCTGACCTTAGAACCGGCATCGCAATTTTTGTAGAATTTGGTAGGTCTAATGCTAATTGGTACTAGTTTTTCAAGTTTTAATTATTTTCATTTTTTTTCATTACTATAATAGTTCCATTATTTACTATTAGTTAAATAGACATTTCGTTTAGTTTTGTTATAAACAGTATTTTTTTTATTATGTTTTGATGCGGCTGTGATAGCACTGCGACCAGGACTGGTCTATTGTGATCGCCACATGACTTGTTAGAGCTCACCGCTAAACCCTGCAGCTATGATGAACCGCACGATTTGCTTAGGGGTGAACTCCTTTAACTCATCTGGGCTTAATAAGTGTTTCCCTAGATGAGTGCTGCGCTTGTGTATTAGTGGCCCACATTCCCCCAGAAGATGCAGTGGTGTTTCATCAGCCTCCTTACAGCGTCTGCAGGTACGTGTGCCACTTAGCCTTAAGTTGGACATGTGCTTGTTGAGGCAACAATGTCCTGTTAAGGCCCTGACTAAAATATAATAAATAAACAGTATAATATATAAACAGTATCTAGTTTCACTCTGTACTAATAACTATCCAACCAACTAATAGAGATTTTCCATATCAAAATTATCTCCAACAATAATTTTGAATAATTCTGTTTCTTTAATTTATTCATATATGTCAGGAGGTGTTAATTAATAGTCATGATCCTCATTATTATTTATTGCATCATTATCGATCACCTCATTGCTTCCGCGTAGCGCATTAGAATATAATAAAACTTTAACAATGACTATAATTTCTTTTATTGGTATTACGTTGAGCTCTACAGTTGCCTCCTACACATTTTGTGACCTTTAAGTTTGCATAACATATGTGGGTTCGATGTTAGCTTACTATATTACATTATCTTGAAATGCTTCATTGTTAATCAAATAGAAAATGTAAATTAGATTGATAAGATTTGATTATGTGATAATGAGAAATTTATTGCTGATTGCACCTTTGCAAATTTCTAAATAATATCAGCCAGGTTTAATTTGCAATTTGTGTTGCTTTGATTGGAACACAATTTTATTTCTTGTTATGTAAAAGACTATTTTAATTATTTTGCAACCTGTAACTTGAGTTTTGCAATTACAAACTATATTTTAGTCATAGCTCATAACTGTAAGCTAACTAATACTAACCTTTACAAATTCTACTTTGATATTGATTTCGCAAGAAATGATGCAGCAATCTCAAAAGAGATGCTGTCATAAAACCAACATGTACAAAATTTATTACTTGACAGATGAATCAAATACATTACTTTGGTAGTCATACATAACATAAAGGTCTTATCAAACAAACATTACAAATACTACAACTGTTAGCAAATCGTCAGTCTACTCTAGATATGTCCGTTTGATGGGCAGATGTCAACGGCATGACTTCCTATAGCATGTCAGGTTATGCAGGATACGCCTATTCTCATCATGTGGGTGTATGTAAAATACTGTTTGTTTAGTTCAGATGTGTACTTTCATTTGCTTTTTAAGTAGTGGCCGCGTATTTACAGATTTACATGCTATGTTTGTACTTGTACAAGCAGTTGACAGGAAACTTCTGTTTCAGACTATGTTCAGTCATCACTATAATTGGCTTCTTGAATCTTCATGCTACGTTTCAAGGATCTCGTTTATTCTTTCCTCAATAATCTTTATCTGAATCATGTTTCTGCTTCAGCTTGGTAAGGTGCTTGACTTTCTTCGACTATCTACCTCCAAATGTTCCAAAAATCGCCTAACGTTTTCAGTTGTCTCGAGGTCTTTGCCTTTTCCTTTTCCGGTCACTAAGTTATTCTCGAATTTCTTATATGTCTTTTTTGTACCATGTCTGGCACTTATGTCTCTTGATTATTTAGTTCTATTGTTCTTTTTGTATATTTTTTTTACCTGTCATTATTAGTGATTAGTTTTGGTTAGTTAGTAATCAAGTTATTGTTTTATTCAAAAAATTTCCTTTGTTCAAATTGTACAACGTTTGTTTTCTTTTGTTCAATATTAAGCATATTTATCAACAACTATTCTTATTCGAAGCTCTAGGTAACTGACGTTTCTTTATTAGTAGTACCTATTAATGAAAAATATGATTCATTGTCAGTACAATTCAGTGAGAGTCCAAATTACACATCAATTTAAATGATCACTATATCAGCTGATTGATCTGTTTTGAAAGTGTAACGTAATGATTACACCTTTGTATGCTAATTCTATGTTTAATTAAGCAAGTGAGAGTTAGATAAATGCAGTTTGTCGGATTGGAGTGACGCCTCTGGCTTACATGTCTTGGGTATTTATTATTTCCTGATTTCTAGGGTAATTGATTGACATTAAGTATAATGCTAGTCTATTATACTAGGTTTCTCCTGATAGTATCTCAGCGTTTACCTTATTTCCTCTATTTAATATTTTTTTAAATAGTTGCCCTGATTGACTTGTATATCAATAAACATAACAGTCAGAGCCAATATCCGGAAAGCTGAAAAATTTATAAAATGAGTTTATTTTATACATTTAGGCATTTTCTAAGAAAATAGTTTTTTTTAAACTAGTCAAAATTTGCAATTTGGATTGAGCTTCAACGAATATCTATAAGTGGTTATTCGTTGTTAATACTGGACACAAAAATGACAATATGTCATGATGTTATGGCTAGCTCCTTGTCCTGAACCCAAATTGGGATAATCGTAATATGCTGACTAAAGAATGTCTTTTTATTACCCATAAATAATCATTCAAATTACTTTATTATTAATAATCATTGTTCTATGATCAATTATGTCCAAAAAATAAACTAAAATAACAAGTCAATTAAATTCATAGAATTTATAAAACACCATTACTATTATTACTTTAAGGTCATGTATACATAATAATATCTAACTTGCAAATGGCGAATTTAAATAGCAAAGTTCATAATGTCAATTTGGAAATAATTAATACATAAATAAAAATATCAAAGGTCCAAAAACGTTAAATAAACGTTCGTCTCTATATATTTCTTATAAAATGACTTTGAATTGCCTTTTTTATGTAATATATACTAAAAACTTTTTTGATCCATTCTTCATTATAGCTGTTAAAAAAAATGACATAGGTCTACCCTAAAAAAGTATGATGAAAAAATTATTTTTGTGATTGCGACTTCTTCTCATTTCTCTGGATTTTTTATTACAATTATCTCTTACAAGGAAGATTTAACCCTAGTATCTTTCACACGATCCGTCGATCCGATTAATTTTTGAATACCTTCATTATATCGATGCGATCTACCTAAACTAAAATGTAGACGTACGCACATCGCGAAAAACATTAGGTAAGTGGAACAAAAAAGACACGTTTAGTGAAAATGGAACGCGACCAATTATCAAAAGGAACGTCTTTTGACTCGAGTTGGTGACGAAAGGATTCTACATTACAGTGCCACAAACTTATTGTGCCGGTGGCCAAAAGTAGAACTAATGAATACGCCTTAAATACCTTGACAGTTACCTTCAATAGCTTCGATACTAGCGCCGCCATCGGCACATATAAGTTGGTCGCACTGTGCTTTACAAATCTGCAATTCTGTATCTTAAAAATATGGAGATAGATTTAAAATTTGACTGTTTATTGCTAGTAGTAAAATGCAATTAGGATCGAAACCACGTTGTCATTTGCATTTGTAAGAGAATGCTCTTACAATTTTTGAATTTTTAAATACGTTTCGTAACATGTATGGCCAGTAACCGTATAACACATGAACTTGTTTCGTTCTGGTAAATTAAACTAATTACATTTGCGTGTAATCCAATGTTATATTACGAAATATTATGTTTCGCGAAATCTGAGAAAGTTATGCTGGCTATGGCACGTTATGATAAAACTGAAGACGTTAACTATTGAGAACTCTGTTTTACTTTTCATTTCTTTCAATCCGATTCCCACGGGAATTTAAAGACTAGTGAGAACTCCAGATAGATTTTACCTATCCCATTCCATTTCTTCAAGCCTATTCCCGCGGGAATTTATAAAATATTAACTTGCTTCTTGATAAGTTAGCATTTAAACAGCCGGTGCCAAAACGCAATCTGTTGTATGTTGTGTTTTTCAATCTGTATTCTGAAACGCATTTTTAAAGTTAATGACACATCAAGTTATTCAAACTAAAGAAGAAAAAAGAGATAGCGTGAGACTTAATGAGGAATTAAAATGAAAATCTATTGCAGAAACTGGTAGTTAGTCTTTAAAGTAAGTATACCAATCACTGTAAAATACTAAATGTAAATACCCATATAAAATGTGCAACAAACGCTTGTACCTTCAAGTTAATAGAGTCCCACGCACAATTCAACGCGTTATAAATTTACAAAAAAATAATAGGTTTATAAACCGATTACATCACACCACGTGCTATCCCGTACTAATAATATACCGTAGTAATTGCGCCTCAGCGGGCCAGGGATGCCTGCGCGTACAAAAAAAGAAAATAAAAGTAAACTTGTTCCGTTAAGAGATTCCCGTAATGACTAGCAGTCTAGGGGCTTGCGTGTAGGGATGGGTATAGTCGACAGCGAAACGATAAAATGGTTTTATAACGTTTTACGTGTTTTAATTTATTACTAGCGGACTTGTTTGTCGTTTCTGGTGATTTCTATAATAAAAATCCATGTTAACTTATCAATTTTATGCATTTTTTTTTTTTTTTTTAAATCTCTTCAATAAGATCTAATTCATTTCCTCTCATTTATTGATCAAAAAAAGAGTCAGACGACCTAAGGAAAATAGCAGGAAGCTGCTCGATGCAGGCTGCTGCCAACCGGTCATGCTGGAGGCATCTGGGGGATAAGAAATGTTAATAATGATTTACTTTTATTAACATACAAAGATAACGTTGGTTGAAATACCTGTAATAAATAACTATAACGTAACGATCAGAATTAAAACAACTCAAGGTTCAATATTGCACATACTGCTAATTGAGTAACCAAATTTGGACATAACGAACTTACTAATTATTATGCTTCCAAATAATTAGTATCGAATCATCATTGTAATTTAACAGTGCAATAATCCTGCGATTAATTTTAAAAGAGGTCTCACGAACTCACTTTTAAACTATTTTTTATGATTTTGTATTCATTATAATATCACAATTACAAGTTTAGATAAACAAATTTAATTTTTAATCGTCTTCATTAAATCATTTACAATCACCACTTAGATATAACGAACGTTAATATAACGTTAAAATGTAATTTAAAGTAGAAATTGTAGAAAAAAAAACACTAACACGAAGTTAACGTAACAAAAAGATTTCTACGTTATTTAATTTTCATAACATTATTACTTTCATTATTGTTAAAAATATGCATGCAATAAACATTAACAGTTTACTACAACGTATTCGATAACGTTACGTTATTATTACTTCGTTTTATCAAAGATGTCCCATCTCTAACATCGGCGAAGCTTGAAGCATTCAACCCTTGAATATAGGTCAGCTGGGTCTAAACGGGTCCTGAGATAGTGACGTCCCTATGCTATTAAGTAATTTTAAAGCACTCAGCGGTGTCTTTAGAATCGCTTTTTTGAACAAATTATGTTATTATGGAGTAAATCGTTTAGTTGTTACTTTTATGTTACACTTGCGTGTCATTCTAAGAAGTACTTACAGTAAATGTACCGTCATATTATCAAAAAACAGAGGGATCAGTTTTTACACCATCTCTTACTTTGGTTTTTGTTTCAGTCGCTTGACTCTAACGCTATTCCTTTTCAAACAAATTATCATATTCAATAAATATAAATCAACTTAATGTCACGAAGCTTTCATAATAATACGCTTATGTAATTTTGCACCTGCCTGATAATTAATACCATTAACAAATACCAAAATTCATCACGCACTACTTTAATCTCACCTGTGGGTGGGTTATGAAATTTTGTGGGTTTGCATGTTTCTGGTATTTGTTAACGGACAGTCAAGAGCAAGCAGGTCGACCTTTACATATTGGACTTTGTACCATTCTTAAGTTCTATGTCATAAGAGCCAATTGTACGGCAAGTGTAAAGCTCAATGTGCTCCTGAATTGACAAATTTATTTGGAGAAGTAGAGACGTTTCTAAGCCTTGGGTCATGTCAACTAATACTCATCTACCTAGCTGAAAATAGGCCACCAGAGAATCTTAGTTACCCAACGACCATCGATTCCACGTGCTATGACCAATTTTCTGCCAATTCTGTTTGTAAATCTTATTTTTTGTGCATAGTCGGTCACTTTACTCACGTTTGGTATATTTTCTATGTTGATTATACGGAGCAGAGAAACCCCGAAATTAAAATTTCCAGACGTACATTACTTCGTCTACAGATACCTTTAATCAATAAGGAGGTCACCAAACTCGTCAGATGCAACAATGAGAGTCAGACGGAGCACGCGACGATCAACGACTCGCAAACTATGCGATCCGCTCTCGCACGCGCCTTGCATTCGAACAGATGACGTGATCTAGCTTCGTAAATATCAGACTATATCATATTAAATTTAATGCTTAGGCCGTGGGTATTTGAGTACAGTTTGTTGTGACACTTTCACACGTTTATTATTGTTTTCATTTCAACTATGCGTAGGATGAGCGAAATAATGTATCGTAAAAGTGGCGTAAAGTTTTTGGTGTAATTAATATTTGTGTTGGCATTACTAGTGCATCAACCAACCCTAAAACCCCTTTTTAAAGTATCATTATCAAAAGGTATTCCCTGGACCTTTCCCATTAAAAGTGAGAGTTAAATTTAAGTGAAAACAATTCTTGCTAATGATCTCTGAAAAATTGTTAAGGATCCTCTAAATTTTAAGGAATCCTTAAAATTTAATGGATCCCTAACAGGATAAAAACTGACAATAAATAAAGAAATAGCTATCTTGAGGGTTAAGGAACTATTTTATGCTGACAATTATTTACTACTCGTCGTGAGAGTAGAGTGATACCAAACGAGACAGACTAACGACGAGAACAGAACAAGATTACCATAAAAAAAATTACATTGTCGGTATAAAAATGTAAGTATTTTCCGACAAAAAGAAAAATAGCTGATAGAACATCGATTGTTACGTATATAGGCCGCATTGTATTAGAGAAACTGTGAAATCTTGTTTCTAAGATATCACAAGATAGAACAACATTAAAATCAAACAAAGCAATCGCGATCTAGGTACATGGGGTACAAGGCTTAACAAGTGAATTTATTGGAGCAAAATAAATCAACCGGAAAAATACTTGTAAACACTTATGGTTATATAACTATAGAAACACTCTTTGCATCGATAGGTAGTTGGAACCTGAACTGCGACTCACAGAGTAGCGACACAAAACATCAGATGTGTCTGACAGTTCTTCGAAGGAGCGTCATAGGACTAAGCATGGGAACTCTAAATAAAGAGTAATGTTATATAAAAACACAACAGTAATGTTGTATGGAAGAAGCAGGTTATAACACACAATGCATTAACAAATATAATACAAGTAATACTTGTAACATTTTCATAAAATAATAAAGAAAATGCACTCAACATTCTTAATCTAAATCACGCCGAAGATAATCTTATTAAAAACGCACATCACAAAGATTATTGTGGCTTTCATGGAAAATTGCGTGGTTTTAGAAAACACACTAACTTTCCACTTTCCAATGATTGAAATAAACGAGCTTCTCTTTGAATTATAGAATGTTAACTAGTAAATGTACGAAGAAAATGTGGTTTATAACTGTCATTTAGGGTTCCAAAGTGTTTACGATCTTGAAAATTATGCTCTTCTAGATGTTAATGGAATTCGTTTCCTGCAAAATTTATTATCAATTTTTTATGCTTCTCATTAAAATATCTTTATAACGGTCTGATATTAAAGTACGCTAAAGAGTTTGAATACTCATAATCTCAAGAATATCACATGAAGCATTTTATTGAAATTGCAGAAGACGTTTATCATCAAGTGAATGAGAGGAACCGACGGAGGCGATTGTTAGATACGGACTGCGAACGCCAATGTCGAATCCAATGCCACACATTGTTAGGTCTCGGAAGGAAGCGAAGCCAACTGAGCCTTTGTTATCTTTGGTGTAAAAGAAGATACCCACGCTCATCGCGGCGATAAAGTTACTCGTTTTGAAATCACACTCATCAAATATACTGAAGAAGTAATTAATGATGTTCTTCCTGAGAATTAATTAGTTAAGTTTTTTGTCGCAATGGACGAGTTAGAATATTATTATAATTAATTGATCTTAGTTTTATAGAACTAGTACTTCCTAGTTTGATAAGAAATTAAAATAATTTTGGCAAAAAATAAATCACAAACCAGTATACCATTACACATTATTTAAACTAAACTTATGTTAAAAACATGATAGAATTGGCAAGTCTGTATCAGAAATATGAATCAAAAAAAGATTATCATAAGAATAAAAAAAACAAACGCGTACTCATATTAATTCTCACACAACGAGTTCCCACCTCAATACACGCCCATTTTGACGGATTGGATGCTATTACTTCTGAATAGCTAACTGATGAGGAGCTTATAGATGCATAGGCGATAGACGAGAATGGCAATAATGGTCGAGCTTTCACCGATCCTATTGTTTCGTTTCATAATACTGTTACGTATAACTTAATCACTCGTAGAAAGTATTACAACTGTATCAGTATCATCGATTCATAATCTATGTTGATCTCACTTGTCATGTTTACATGATATCTATCATTTGATATCTTCTTCCAATGCCTAATGTAATGGCCATTTATGTTCCACTTATATCATTGCATGAATCTGGTTTGTTTATCCTATTAAGATAGCAAGTTTTATTTTCATTGTTCTAATTAAATTAGCCACGGTTTTTACTTTTTTCAATTATATCTCTCGTAAAATTTTTACCTTGGATTGCATCAAATATTACATTTAAATGTAATATTGGTGCTAATTCTGTTGTACATTTAACTAGACTAAACTAATTTTGACAGGACAAGTCCATAGGTGTTGTTGTCCTTCTTTGGTTTACAATTAGTGACAAGGATAGCAACACTTCTAGTCCTGCCAAAATTAGTTTAGTCTAGTTAAATGTATAACAGAATTAGCACCATTGTTAAATCTTCAATAGCATAAATTACAGGAAAATTTGAAAACTATTTTGAAAAGTGTCTTGTTAGATTCATTCTACCAAAATCTAATATTACGTGCAGAAACTAAAACAAATACATGTACTACAGCTTAAGAGATGACAAAGCAAAAAAAAGCAAGATTGATCCATTCACTATGTACATAAATACTTTAAAATCTATCACGAGTGAAATTTCTTGTCTCGTGTCTTAAATTAGTATTAATACATTCATCACCTGAAATAATGTCACGCTACTTTTGTCTTAGTTCATATTATTCAACAGATTTCTAATCTACTTTTAATAGATCTATCTCCTAGCTTAGGGTATGTTTATAATAATTTCTTTCCAGTGGGATGTATGTAGGTTGATGATTAACATGGTGTTAATGACCAATTTCTATTGTTTCAGCTTAGGCCCGTTTGAGGCGGTGACGGGGGGCGAAATGGTGTCACGGAGGCGCATCTTGTCGCGTTCGCGCGACGATCTCACACAGGCTTTCGCCAATCAAATGGAGGAGGAGGAAGACGTTTGGTACCAAAAGGATAAGCTTTACAAGGTAAGATGCCGACGTACGATCTAGATTAGCCATCCTACATAAATCGTAAAGGTATAAGACTTGTAACATAAGAACATTAAGATCTGTTAGCCACAATATCGAATGAGATCTGGCTTGCCTACACATTTTGTGCTGTACTGCGCGGTGTTTTCTCGTTGAAGCAAATATCCATCATCCTTTATTTTATGTACTAAAGAACACGGAAAGGTTATTATTGTATGTAAGGCTATGTTACATTTACAGTAAAGTTTTCAATTTATTACGTCTATATTCTCAAAAGTTAATATTTTTGTAAAAAAAAATACTTAAACTCGGAACTCATTTGTCATCATAAGTGTTTGTGTGCGTACGGACTAATTTATCTTTTAGAATCTTATGTTTAACCTTTGCCGAACATATTTTAATATCATCATACACTTTGATAATATTACCATTTATTACAAAACTTGTGTAAGGTTATATGTCAAATAAAACTTTAATGGCATGCATAATTTTGATAAATGATGGTATCATCTACCATTTTGCGTAACCACTGATTTTCTATTAACTAATGAAGTATAACGTTAGGGTTATATCAGTCATTATCATCAACTGTTATCCTCTCCCTGCTGAGTAGGTCTTTCTTCAATCGAAGTGAATTTAGAGTATATTTTGAAGTCTTTTGGTATTGTGGGTTGGTGAGATCAGTGCTCATCACCTGACTTCTCTTAACGAGTATCCTTTTATCAACAGCAGCCCATATTAAACGCTTAACAGGTCTGTAGTAATGAAAAGCTCAAGATTTTAAATGTGGTTATAAATACTTTAGTAACAATTATTTCACTTGCGTCTTCTTTTAGTTTTACACGTGCTACCAAATCATTATGTTCGTCTAAAATATGTGTCGCCTCTACAGAATCAGTTGCCTTAGCAATCGAGGCTCCACTTAGGCTGACCATTAGGCAAAAGTGAAACCGTTGTCAATTATATTTAAAAAAAATATCAAAGTGTTATTGTCAAGCATGTAACTTTCTATGTATCATAAGCCAGTGGAGCATTTGTTGTAGTCATGGTTCAGTTCACACCGATAGTAGAACACTATAGTGTTATAGTAAATGATATATTATTGAAGAAGTTATATCATGTTATGACACTGTTTCATAATGTACAAGCGGTCAACCCGCAGGCAACAGCTAGTTTATAAAATTAGTAGCATTCAAAAGTTTAGTCTGTTACATATCCTACTTTTTAATTAGATAAATAGCAAGTTAACCAACTCTTAATAAAATTTATACCATTGACACCGTCTCCCATACTTGTTCCGCGTATTACGTTTTCTTTTCCTTTGTCTAAGTTGAGTTTTTGTAACAGTTTCCGACTGCTTACAGTTATTAAGGACGTGAGAACAAGCTGCTTTGTACTAAGCATTGGTGGCTGTTACCACGTTATATTCAGCAACAAACATGTCGATGACATCGTTCGTTAAGTTTTCATTGACTGACATTGTTGATTTTAAAACAAATATGCTGAGATGATGATGATGAATCTTAGAGTCTTTTCCTATAGATTTAAATCTCTCAAGATAAATACAAACATCTTGCCAGTAGGGTGTAGGAATTTTATTTTGTTTGAATCACTGACACGAAAAGAAGAAGAAATACTAATGTTTATGACTCTGTGCGAAGATCGATCCCTTCGGTACATATACTTGTCTTGATCACTTTCATTTACTTTTTAATTAGTTGTCATGCTCAATTGTTAACGCTACGTTAAGTGTGGTCAGAGAAAGTTTTGTGACCACAAATATTTTTATTGCAGCGAATAAAATCAGATATAACAAAATATTTATGTTATAGAAGTCGGCCTCCTTTGTAGTCGTATTTTCTTGCAACTTGAACCCTTTGCGGCTGTAAGAGAAAGCATTACATGTCCTGACATACTGTAAAGTTGAATTAATATCACTTTGGGCGTAAACAGTGTCACTTTACAAAAGGAATGTTGACATGTTTCGTGCAATCTGAGATTGCATTTTATATTACAACATGTGTAGTTGCAATTGAAAAGACCGATAATGAGAGAGAACATCGTTGCACTTTTAGAATGGAACGTATACGCTAGTTAAGCAACGATGATGGTAGCTTGTAATTGGATGAGATTTAAAATATCAAACCCTGTGTTTTAGAAAGCATTTCTCGATCGATGACAGACATTAAGTCGAGTCCCTTGAATACATCATACTTCTGCTAATATGCTGTTAGAACAGCGTGGAAGAGGTCTAAACATTTTTCGATTTAAGATAGACCCATAATTGAACAGGGAAACAATTATTAATATTCAAAATAAAAAATACCGAAATGCTATTATGAGTGATGTCGTCTGCATACCAAGAAAACCCACTGGAACGAATTCACAATGGCCATCCTGCCGACGATTTTATCATCAAGTACCGTTTATACATAATGTATTTGATTATCATCATCTGTGGTTGCAGAGTTCATGACTGGACAGACGTCTTCTATTTACTTTCTTGTTGACTATGTTGAAGATTAGGAAAATAACGAGATTGTGTTCATACACAATCTCGTTATTTTCCTAATGAAAGCAACGAAGAAGATTTTTTTTCTACCACAAAGGTGACAGCCAAGCATACGGCCGGCCTGATGGTAAGCCGTCACCGTTCTTGCAATACCGGGGGTATCACTCAAGTATTATGGGAAGCAAAGCGTCTATAAGCTACTGTGATGCTTACCATCAGGCGGGCCGTATGCTTGATTGCCAACATTGTGACATTAAAAAAAAAAAAAAAATCTGCTCGACGACATTATTCCACCCAGACAAAGCTGCGGGAACACCCGGTGTATAAATCTATGTAACTTTATCCTAATAAGTTTGGTTTGATTTGGAATTGGTTACTGCACTTTATGGTTTCGGCAAAGTGATATAATCCAGTAGGCGTCACAGCCAGTCCGTTATATAAACAAGAAGTACAGGATAGTTGAAAAAAAAGTTAATTGTTTCTAAACAAAAACTTGTAAATGTTGACCTACTAAAGAAATTGTTAACATTACGAGAAGAATGGAAATATTTAGATCGCTTCTTGAAATAACGGCGTGTGACAGTTTCTATTTATTTATTTTTACTTTACAAATAGGTACATTTAATACTTTTGGAATGGAAGTGCCTAGGTAATTCATTCAATTATTTATTCTGTTCTAAAATATACTTATATACTTACACAGTTGAATATACCTTTTCTTACTCTTGTATGATTTCTACATACGATATCTATACATAGTTAAAACAAAATCCCTTTTATCTCTTTCTGTATTTATTGGCAAAATATGTTAGTAATATGGTTATAATAGACCTTTTTTTACGGTAGGTTACATGAAAATTCATTGACATACTAATAAAAATAAATGTGTTAAAAGTTAACTTACTATAAAAATTTTACCATTAAATTGAGTCACGATTTTTATCAAATTTAGCATTTCAGTTTAATATCAAGGCTTCAAAAAGTGTTCTAGATTAAGAAATAGGTAGTTACGACGCATCGAACAAATCCGAGGTCGATGTGTTTCGTTTTAGGTAGAGGTAACTGCAAAAAATCTGATCCAGAAGGTTTTTCTATCTCCTTTTTCTGTTAGTTGGTGGAAATAGAAATCACCAATTTGAATAACAAAATATTTGAAATATGCCCCACGGTAAATCTTGCTTCAACCAAAGCTGCTCTTGTCGTGCTACTAGGGGCATCGTTGTTTAAGGCGCGCTCCGGCGAGTCTACGAAAGTATCACAGTTCTCACAGCCCAAAATTATGGTAATCACGGACTCGGTGGCAGTGAGTCCGTTGTAGTTGATATGCTTCTCTTTAAAAATGGAGAGAGCGGTAGATATTTATTTTGCTGCTTCCCCAAGCTGTGGCACATGCAGTTTAGTTTCATGCATTTTCCTGACAATAAGCAAAAATAAGATCATCATTGCTGGACGAATGGTCGGCCCGTTCCTGAAAAACTGGCTCAAGCTACATGCGCCGGTGCCTCGGGAGCGTGCTCGACAATTTTAATGTTTATTTAATTTCAATTTAATTTTATAATTTTATTTTGACGACTTCCGTGGTTACCACGCCAGACCGCCACCCAGGAGGTCCCGGGTTCGATCCCCGGTCGGGTCATGATGAAAAACGAACTTTTTCTGATTGGCCTCGGGTCTTGGATGTTTATCTATATACGTATTTGTTATAAAATATAATATCGTTATGTTAGTATCCCATAACACAAGTTTCGAACTTACTTTGGGGCTAGCTCAATCTGTATGAATTGTCCCTATTGTCTCTATATTTTATTATTTTAATTTTAATTGTATTTGATATTTTATTTTGTTTTTACAATTGAGGCTTTGTAAATGAATAATTATGTATCTCTTAATTGAATACGAAATAAAATGAATATAATAATAATTGGCTTGACTCGAGGAACTAGGAGGAGGAGGTGTGCATAACAAAATTAATGATTTCTATTTATCATTTTGTTATTTTACAAACTTTCATAAAACATTAAAAAGAACTACGCAGACTTAAATTTTTCATTACTGATACAAAAATGACGACTGTTTAACTAGTCAATGTAAGTAACATGAAGTCTTTAATGAACTCAGCATTGAGATGTATTCGTCAAGTTGCAGTGGTCACAGTCGTCCTTATTGCTTTGACCACAGCCAACACCTTAGCACGTTCTCTTATGCAACTTACTTGACAACTATTGGCCAACCCGTCTGGCTTGTCCGTGACTAAATTTATTTGTTTTATCACAAAACCTATCAATCAATTACCAATCATAATTCTGTTGTGATAAGGTTTAGCATTGTTATTTAGTTTCGTGACTGTTTAAGATCATTGTCGAACACGAATCGCTTTTATGGCTGCAACTTTTATGAAGTGACAAATGTCTGTACTTTTTCGTTTATAGAAAGAGTTCTTACTTTATATTCGTTTTAGTACAAATTATGTATTTTATTGAACATTTTTTAAATGCTCAAAGGTTCTAGTTTTAACTGGAATGTCCTATTTTGTACCGCCAGATATAACACTATTTTGTGTCACTAAAACGCTTGATTTTTTTTATTTTTTTTTATTGAACAGGATTAGTTTTGGTTGTACTAACACCCTCTTCTAATACACCGGAGTACCGGACAGTTGCAGGAGCGTAGCGCTCTCACCGCCAACTAAAACTCTTGAGTACAATCGTGTTCATTATATTTTTCGAATGTAAACGTTAGTAATGTCTGGGGTAACTTTTCAAGAGTTTCAGTCTAGTAGCATCAAAAGTTATTGTCTAGTATCATTCGAACCTTTAAGGAGTCAAAGCTAGGGTTCCATAGTGGAACTACGTTGACAACGCATCTCTATAAATGACATGTATAGCGAAAATGTCCGTAGAAATCAGATAATTTATGTCATTTAAACGTCAATTTTGTATGAGAAAGCGTTAAAAATTATAGAACCAATAAATAACGTTTGTCATTTGCCACTGTTTGATGAACGTTAACCCACAGAACGTGGAAGTGGATCTCTCCCGTTCTCTGTTTCAAAATTGGTACAACTAATTCATATTTTACATAACCTACGTAACCGGACACAAACTAAACATACAGACAGATTGTAATGTATTAGAAATGTTATGTTTCGCATATACTTTGGTCTCATCACGAGAAATTGTTGAAGACAGCTTAATTGCTCACCGTCACGATTCCACCTGCTACAAACAGGTAACCAGTGGGTCCGTCACGATGTGGAAAGTTTGTTTTGACTATTATATTTATTAATAAAAAGTACATGACGTTAAGAAACAATCAAAATTACAGGCGAAGCGTCTGTTTAGGAAACTAACAATGCAATTCGTCACTAATTCAATTGAATTGACATTAAATTAAACTAACTAGGTCACTAGATATTTACTTACTAATATTATATGAGAAAGTGAGTTTGCTTGTTATTCCTTCACGGCTTGACTAATCAGCCGATCATTATGAAAATTTGTGTACATATTGTCAGGAGTACAGAGCCCAACATAGGCTTTTTATCCCGTGAAAGCTTTTTATCCAATGGGAAAATATTTCTACTATAGAGGGCGCTGTATGGGATGGGCTATCGGCCAACAGATGGCGCCACAAGTCGCACTATGGGTTGTTTTGTTGTCAAACGAGATCTATGTTATAAAATTAACCGCGAGCGAAGCCGCGGGTATTTTATTATATAGCTAGTACTTAAATAACTATAAATAAAAATAAAATAAAACTCGAGTGCTGGAAGTGGTTTAAATTGTTCATTGTCAATTGACCAACTTGACAGAATAATGTTCCAAATGACAGATTATCATAAAAAATCAGAAATTAAAATTAAAATTTTATGTCATTAAAACGTCAATTTTGTATGGGAAACTGCTTAACATTAAAATTCGATACACTGTACGCAAAACGAAATGACAAATAAATCAAAAAAACAATCAAAATTTTGTTAAAAAAGAAACAAAGTAAAAAAGAACTATCCAAACGACAGTTTGCGGTTGGTGCGTAGTATACTATGAACAACGCAACCAAATTCAAATTACAATGCCTTCCTCGTATACATTACAATATTCTTTACTAGTAATTTCTGTAATACTTACACAAATAGGTACCTATTTCATTAGCGTAATATTACAAAACGGCTAACCGACCAATTTGAAACACGACCATATTTAATCATTTCGAGTCATGCGAAATGTACATCCTTCATCAGTCGGCTATAACACAGGTGGCATCTCCATGTCATGGGTCAATATTTGACATTTCAAGTCGGCAAAAGTGTGACGTAATATCGGACTATCCGAACCTACTTACAAAAGGTTAACTAAAGTTGTCACTTGCATGAATAGTTTATTATTTGATGTATTTCCAAAGGTCGTAATGAATAAGTAGCCTTATTTGCGTCTTTGAATAAAATAAATTTGCAATATGTCACCATGATGAATGAGGAGATAGACACTTGTAACTTATTTTTAATTATTTATAAGGTTTGAAATTTCACACAGTAAGAACATTTTATGTAACGCACTTATTTGTGTTTGTTGCAGTGTGGTAGAGTATGCAGTAAACATTTAATTCGATTCGTTTGAAAAGAGAATAATTTTATTTTCCTTGACATAATTTCCTTGTCACAGATTGTTGGGAAGAGTTCCGTATCAAAAGAGGTCGCGCACCATTACACTGGCCAGTACACTACATGCTGAGTTTACACCTGTGCCACGTAGCCCGGCAGGCGACCCGGCAATCAGCCCGGCACGTAGCCCGTTGACGGGCGGCGGGCCAAGCAAGATGTTTACACGCATGGCGACACGCCAGTATCTCCAAGCATTGCAAGCATCCCATATTATAGGTTCTGTCTGATAGTATTCTAGGAACAAAAGTATTTGGTCGTTTGACCAGTCCGACATCTTTACCTTTTTTTTTGCCTGCACCGCAGAGAATACTTCCGGACCTTCCGGTCGCTGCGAAAGTTCACGGGATACTAAATCGAACGCGCGCGTGTGAACAGGCGCACGGGCGCAAGCACATTTATCCTTTGAACTGTGCCAACAGATGTTAATTTTTTCGTTTTACTTTTGTTTTTTTATCGAATGAATATTTTCAGTCTATAGACAATGCGTGACGATTTATTAAAGGTCCCCCCCCCCCTTCCAATTACTATACTTTTCACTTCTCATGCTCAGAAAATGCTTATTTGCGCAGGATATAGGCTACACAAAATCGAATTTATTTTGTGCACAAGGGCAAAAACGTATCTACTCATAAATGTATCTATATTAAAGCAAAGGAAATGAGCCATACAACCAAACATAGTTCAGAGATAGAATTTGTTATTTAATAATATTTACTTTAATTTATTTGCCTTACGTGTTTTTATGACATAAAAAATATTAAAATTTAAATTAAAGTACTGTAGGTTATTTAATTAATTTAAGAAAAAACATTAATACAAAATTAATTTAATAGTAGGCTGTATAGGTCTGCAGCCCAAGCCTAATTTCAATGTCGTAAACAGGTAAGTATTGTTTTTTCGTGCGTTTATTTATTTATTTCCTCGCAATCGAATTGAAAAGCATAGTTCATAACTCGTCCACAAAACCATTTTTATCCTCGACATTACTATCAGCTAAAAGTCTCGGATAGAAATGATTCGTTTTGTGCACTTGTTGTAATATCTACTATATTCCCACTTCCATTTTTCAGCATTTTTTCCTGCCAAAATACCGATGACGTAGGTACTTTACCATGTGTGTCGAATTTCGAACAAGTGACTTCTTCGTCGGATCTTTTCTGTAAATAATTTGATTTATTTATGAAAAAAGCATCTATATATCTAAATTTAGATATCTACTGTTGTGTAACTCGTCCAGGGATATTTATTTATTATTACGCTATTTTTTGATATAACAATCTATCCATCATATCTATTTTTATACATTTAAACAATATCGAATGCACTTTTGTTCGGCTGTAAGATGGTAGATCTGTCAAAGATGTCAGACTATCAATAACAATGACTCCTCTCTTTATGCCAATATGGCTAACTAGACATCGAGATCACGTTAAAAGCAAAACACCCTTTATATTTCATTCATATCTTTATCTCATCTCTGTCAAAGATTTCTGAGTAAATCTTATGCCATAGTGCTAGGTTCAGATCTACGTTTCATGGCCAACGGGATACAACTGAGTAACATGTAGGAAACATTTTCCTTATGTATTTTTTTGGATAGAGCTGGTGGCTGGTTTACAATTTAGCAGGCAAGACAAAATTAATTCAGTTATATCGTTTATAACCTAGTCCGCACAATCGAAAGTAATATATGTCTTAACTCTGAGAAGGAATTTAAGCATGCGTGACAGGTTCATTAAAATTTTGCGAAATGTGTACTAAATTTTCACACTACACAGCATAAGCAGTACATAAACGTTACTGTCTGTTTCAACTCAGTTTAGTACCAATTTCATATAAAGTGACATTCCCTCTCATATGTCAGTTTGTGTCAACAACTGTCACACTGACATTGACCCTCTCAAAATTGAAACGTATATACGTTTTTGCACTTTACATGCTATGTGCTAATATGAACGTAGCTTAACGATACAATGCTAGGCAAGCAACAGTGTAAAAAAGACAAGTTAAAAAATTGTGGGCAATAATATGTTCAAATGTGGCGACCCGTGTCCCGTCGACCTTATTATGGTGGGAACGAGGTATTGGTGTCCTTGTACAGACAGATGGTCCTGACCTGAGAGGCATCCGGTTCAAATTTAATGCTTCAATAATTAAAAATACAGAATAATGTGAAACGAAGCATAGTCGTCTGGCTACAAAAAATGGTATTTTTAGACTTCATGCAAATGTTCTAGGCTTTAAAGAGGGTAATGTAACTTTAATTAACGATTTCGGAGACAGATAAAATTCAGGGTATTTTAAACTGTGAATTGTATCAACCTCAAAGGGATTTCATTAGAAGTTCGGCATCGATTCACGATAATTTATTAAAAAGATTATAATAAAGAATAACGTAAACACCATAAGACCAAGAAGAACAATAAAAAAAAATAGATTTATTAAATGTACTGTCAAGTATTATGTCCAGCTTTACCTAATAAAATTTGTATTATATTAGACAAAACTGCATACGTGCAAGGTATACACAGACATAGGGAAATAAGTAAGTACGCACGTATTGTATTCGAAAGGAAACTCAACAAAACAGTCATTAAATACTTAATGTTTTTGATTGACCCTCCTGTCCGTATGACATTGAACTTAACGATGATCAGCAACTTTAAACTGTAGATGCTCGATACCTCAATGACCATACATTATTAAAAACCCCGCCTGATTATTTGCAATACTGTCAAGATTAAAATTTACAGTCAAGCATAATAGTCTGTCTTCCAAACTTCGTTACAAATACCATATCTTCTTGGGAGACTAGTAATATTAGTATTCGTTCTTAATTGATATACATATCCTAGTTTAAATGACAATGAGAACAGAAATAAAAAAATGTTTTAGAGTATGTATAAAAAAAGTGTCTGATCTTTTACATGCTTCCTCTTTGCATGAAGTGCAAATCCATAATTTTATTATAGTCACCGATATAAATCGTTAAGTAAAATAGTAGTTTAGACAACGGTCTAAAATGTAAGTAGTTGCTAAAGAGTAAATAAAATTGTACCATGACTGGTATACCTGTGCGTGATTGAATCGACATGACCTTGCCATATGTAATAAATTGTACATATGTATCCAATTTGTTCTTATTTCGTAAATATCATTGACATCAAATTTAATGTGAGGTACAAACACAACAAACAGCCCTATTACAGTTATGTTGGCATTTAAACTAAAATTGACCTTTGTATTATCGAAAGTGTTATAAAGCTTGTAAGTACTGTTAATAGCTGTATTGTTTGCTATGGGATTTGAATCACAATGATGTTCAATCAATTTATTTGCATCAAAACCAATAAGATTTGTTATATTCAAAATTTTCTTTAATAGATTTAACATTCACACAGTTTCTTTATTATTACTCCATGACGTCAAAGTTTAATGATGTTTGTCGATCGCTCTTTTTATTTTTTATCTCTTTAATCACTGTCTCGAATTGCATGATGTGCAGTTTGCCCTACCGTACTTCCCATCCACTCGTTAGTAACTTGCCGACCTTCAAATTCCCCTTCAATCATTTATCGTTTATGCATTTCACTGATCTTTTAAAGGATATGTTCAAGACAAGATGTTTGTTTAGTTCTCCAAAACTTGTCGTCTATTGACAGCTTGTTATCTGTCTGGTTATTGTTATCATACACCATCATCTTATGATGAGTTTCACTTTTTGATATTTGTGGAGTGAAAGTGCTCCCAACTCTTCCTTTCGTCTTGCTCGTGCTGCATAATAAAGCCATAAAGTTGAACCTGTCCAAAGGCATTATGGATACTATGTTTTTGGGTAGTGTGTTTATACTATTTCCGCATGCAAATTTTGATTAATAGCTAATATTAGTTTTATAATAAAAATACAGTACAATGTATCGAAGCTAATAAATTATTTAAAAACAATGTTCGTGCATATAATATCTGTTTTTGTATAATTAATCGGAACTAAATACGTTTTAAAACGAACTAACTCTAACTTGAAAGAATTTTACGTTAACTGTGAATGACGTAAAAATGCAGTTATTTCAATTGAATGCTCTCATTAAATGCCTATTCCATGTCTCACGTTCATGATCACAATTAACATTCGATCTTATTAGTGCATACTTGCAACGTCCTTGCATATCAAACTCTAAATAGCCATAGTCGTACACCGGGTGTCGTCGAGGCGAACGGGTAAGCAGGAAGAGAACAACTTTCATTTTCACGCACCTGTCTTGTCCTGCAGCTTTATACTCGTTTACGACTTCCACGCTGACTTCAACTTTTTGCGTATTATTATAAAGTTCATTTCTATTTGGTACTTCCTCTGTAACGTCTGGCGACATAGTCTTTTCTGGTGTTTTAGTTACAGTTTTTTCTGTAAAAGGGCTTGACTGATCAATGGCATTACTTGCATATTCTATTGTTACTTTTGCTACTTTGCAGACTATTTAGAAAATTTTAACAAAATATGAATAGATGAGATAGCAGCCCTAAACTTATGCAAACGTAGGGACTTTTACTTTCCCTGCTCACGTTTCTGCGTGTGCATAATGCGTGCACGTTGATTTTCACACGATGTTAAATACTGGGTCAAACAATATCTGTTACTATCTACTTCTGGGATTGCAGTGTGCACACTTCTCATATCGTGCATTAAAATGAAAACACTGTTCTCAATAATCTCAGGTATTTTCACAATTAAATTAAACATTTCCAGTTAATGAACAATGAAACGACGACATACTTCCGACAATTATAGCTATATTTTTCCTCGTCATTCATTAAGCAGCAGACGAACATGACAAGTGCTTTTTTCCGATGATTAATTGACTTTTCTATGAGCGACAAGTGACAAGGTAGAGCTCAAGGCGTACATAGTTAACTGTCGCTGTTTAACTTATGATACTTTGTAGGAAGTAAGTGTAGAATATCATCAGCTCCTTACTTAAAAAAAGTCTTAAGTCTAACTTTATTAAGAAGTACAGACTATTTTTTATATTATTTAGATTGATTTAGACAGGGTATTTTTTTTTGTCATTATTTGTTTTAATATTATGAAAAATGTATCTGAATAAAATGTATATTTTCATTGCAATAATCTATCTTGAATTTTTCTTAATATTGCAATGAATTTAACTGCTTAAAAAAATCACTATTTATTAATGTCGTTTATAATATGCATAAAGTCATTTCCTGACTCAAATAAATGTGATTATTAAAGTGCGATTACTGTTATTCATACAATTCATTTTGAAGACATAATTGATGTCCCTCGCATAAGAGGATCAATGGCCCGGCTTAGTCATAAACCCAGTCTTTAGCACGCCCAACAAAAAATTCCTTCACCTACAAAATTTTAATCGTCGCATGCTCACTTAAACTTTGAAATTAACGATGCGAATAATCTTATAGCAAGGTCGAGAGCGAGACATTCACTAGAATTTCTTAAGTCATGAACTTTTACCCTTGTCATGGCAACTTATTAGGCCTATCGATTTTATTTATTTACATTTTCTTTACATCTCAAAATTTTATTTAAGCTTCATCGTGGTAGGATTAACGAAGTGGTCAATAGTTTCGCATTAACCTCATTTAATTCTAATACAATTTTATCTGACACAACAGTTGTAATTCCATGCATTTGTTACAAGCCATCAATCACATATTGTGGAGGACCGGACCACTCCACATATGATGCTATCTGTAGACTTTGTCTACCTATCCGGAGACCCAGCTCTGATAAGAGCTAATCGTGATAAAACGACTTGGATGCTCCCTCGGTCACTTGTTTTGCGTCTATTACGCGTGTGGACTGTATACTAGGTGTTATTGAAGAATATGTGACTCTACGTTAAATACTTGGCAAATAAAAAAAAAACTGATTCTAAACTTAATAAAAAACTGACTCTAAACTTCTAGGTAAAATAAAACTTTTTCTTTGTTCTTGGTAAGAGCGCTTGTGCTTCGGGCGGGATACTTGTTCCTTATCGGTGGCTATTCGGCGACTGACTACCGTAGTAAATTTGGCCTGATATTTATACTATTTTCGCCCGAAGCACGAAAACACAAAATTCATTTATTCTTAATAAAATTACGTTCACAACAGAGTTCTATAGTCTACGTTTATAGAACAACAAACATTTTCCTTATATTCTTAGTAGAAGTACCTTTTTTGACCTCTTGAAGTTGGCACGTGTAAGGAACCGGTTCAAACCGGTTTTTTCCTACACGTGCCATATAAATACAAATTTATTTTAGCTTTTATTGAACATTCTTATTGGAAATGGACACCTTACTTCCCAACTATTACGTATCACGTAATTAATGTTCAATTCAATAGCGGATTATCGGAATAAACGTGTATTTACTTTTGGTTCGCACGGGCCCAGCCAGTCGCAGCGCTGCCAGGCGCGTGCGAGCGAGACAACCTATCGATATACTCGATTCACAACTTATTTTTAATATTTACATAATAGGCCGTTACGTTTACATAGTGCTTATGTACTAAGCCGTCGTGTACATTCTCCCGCCGTCGCTTCGCGATCTCCTGTTGGCAACACGACGATCTTCTTGGTCGGGCGGCGCAACACGTTGCCGTTGCTGGTGGTGACGTCGACGACTCGTACCTCGCCGTCTGCACCGGGGAAGAGCCGCGTCACTCGTCCGCGCGGCCATGTCCCACGGGGCAAGTTGTTGTCGCAAATGATCACGACGTCGCCCTCCTTCGGTGTTGTCCCGCGGGTGTGCGTCTCCCGCCGGTGTTGGAGCAGCGGAAGGTACTCGCGCAGCCACCGGCGCCAGAATTCGTCGGCCAGGTACTGCGCGCGCCGCCAGTGTTGGCGCGCCGTTAGGTCGCCGGCATCAAAGACGCCAGGCGATGGTGAGTGCGAGTTCGCGCCCAACAGGATGTGGTTGGGCGTGATGGCCTCAGCGTCGTCGGGTCCCACCGCGACATGTGTCAGCGGGCGGGAGTTCACGGTGTGCTCAGCCTCGGCGAGCAGGGTGGCGAGCGTCTCGTCGCTCGGGTACTTCACGTGCAGGGTGTGGCGCAGTGCTGTCTTCACCGTGCGCACCAGCCTCTCCCACACGCCGCACATGAACGGGGCGGCGGGGGGCTGAAAGCGCCACGTGATGCGTCGTGCTGTTGCTGCTTCGCGGAGCGCGGCCACCGCTTGCATTGCGGCGGCCGCTGCCTCGCTGAGCTCCTTGTTGGCAGCCTTGAAGCACGTCGCGTTGTCGCTCCAGATTTCAGTCGGGTGGCCGCGGCGCGCAAAGAAGCGGCGCAGGGCGGCCACAGCTGAGTCTGCGCTGAGCGATGCGACGACCTCCAGATGTACGGCGCGTGATGTCATGCAGGTGAAGAGCGCGACGTACCTCTTCTCTCGACGTCGCCCCACGGTGACTTCAAATGGCCCGAAATAATCAAGGCCGGTGAATGTGAACGGGCGCGCATGGTGAGCCAGGCGCGCGTGAGGTAGGTCACCCGTGAGAGGTGTTGCGGGTTTCGCCTTCAACAGGCGACAGCGCGGGCAGCTCTTGATGACGTTCTTCACCGCGGGCCGCACTCGCAGAATCCACAGCCGCTGTCGCAGCTCGTTGACGACGATCTCGGTGCCGCCGTGGTGTAGCTCTTCGTGCACATGTTGTATGTACAGCTTGCTATACGGGTGGTCCCCGCACAACAACATTGGGCTTGCTGCATCCTCGGTGATGTCGGCGGCGGCGCTCACTCTGGACTTCACTCGCACTATTCCGCTTCCGTCGCGGAATGTGGTGAGGGCCGCCAGCCGGCTCGGGTCAGCCAAGCTGTCGCGCTGTACAGCGCACACCCACAGCTGCTCGGCGCGGAGAAGGTGTCGCGCCTCTAGTGGCACGTGGCTCCGCGCAGCAGGTTGGATGTCTCGGGGTGTTGCTGCGGCGTCGGCGCGGGATCGCGCCGCTGTCCATGTGGGGTCACTCGCTGCGTTGGCTCGCGTTCGCTTGCGGCGGGTCGCGGCCACTGTTGCAACATGTGATCTGCAAAGTTCGATGAACTGTAGTACTCGCGCAGTGGCGCGCAACAGGCGCGGCCAACGCGAAAAGCGTCGGCCGTCTGGCAAGTGTCCTCCAGGCGGCGTCGCGACGGCGGCGCAGCTTAACTCCTTCTCTTCTCCAGTGTTGATGCGGGCGGCGGGCTTCTCTCGCTCGGCGGGCCACTCTTCTTCCGGCCGGCGTAGAAACGCGGGCCCATGGAACCACCGATGCCCGGCGCCGAAGTCCGCTGGTGTTGCACGGGTGGCGTCGTCGGCTACGTTCTCGGCTGAGGGTAGCCAACGCCACTCGCTTTTCCTTGTGATGTCTTCTATCTCGGCGAGTCGGTGGGCCACGAACGTTTTGAACGTCCGGGGCTCGGCGCGTATCCACGCCAGCGCCGTGCTCGAGTCGCTCCAGTAGACCCGACGCTCCGCCGTGAAGTCGTGCTCGTCAGTGACTGAGCGCGCCAGCCGCGCGCCCAACAGCGCGGCCTGCAGCTCGAGGCGCGGGATCGATGTCGGCTTCAGGGGGGTCACGCGGCTTTTCCCAGCTGCCAGCGCGACCCGCACCGACCCGTCGGCGCGCCGCATTCGCCAGTATACGGCGGCGGCGTAAGCTTCCTCGCTCGCGTCGACGAAGGTGTGTAGCTCGTAGCTCTCTGCGGGCTCGATGTCGTAGCACCGCGGTATGCGCAGCTGTTGATGCTGCCGCAGCACAGCCAGCCAGCTGAGCCAGCTCGCCTGCAGTGTTGGTGGTAGTGGCTCGTCCCACCCGGTGCCGTGTCGCCATGTGTCCTGCAACAACCTCTTTGCCGGTGTGGTGATCGGAGCTACTAGCCCGAGCGGGTCGTATAAAGACATTACGACGCTCAGGGCCTCCCTCTTAGTCGGCGTCCGGGTGCCTGCCAGCACTTCCGGCGTCGCACGCTGTCCGTAGTTGTAGCTCAGCGTGTCCTCTTGCGTGTTCCAGAGCAAGCCGAGTGTTTTCTCAAGCTCGCTCCCGCCGATGGCGATGGTGATATCGGCGCGGCTGGCTGCCAAGGGGGCCACGGCGTCCGAGACATTGGACGCCCACCCGCGCAGCTCGAAGCCCGCGCGCCGATGCACTGTGTCGACTGCTTGCGTTACCTGATGCGCTGTTGTCACATCGGCGTAGCTTGCGATGTAGTCGTCCATGTAGTGGTTGCGGACGATGGCGGACGCGGCCTCAGGGTACTCCTCACTGTGTTCAGCTGCGTTGCGGTCCTTGATGTAGAGCGCAGTGCATGGTGATGAAGTCGCGCCGAAGATTAGCGACGTCATGCGGAACTCTTCCGGTGGGGCGTCGCCTCGTTTGTCGCCTCGCCACAGGAAGCGCAGCGCGTCGCGGTCCTCTTTTCGCACTTTCACTTGCATGAACATTTCTGCTATATCCGCTGAGATCGCTACACTGTGTTGTCGGAATCTCATCACGACGCCCGGCAGCGATTGCAAGCGGTCGGGGCCCGGCAGCAACATGTCGTTGAGGCTGCGGCCGTGGCTGCTCGCTGCGGCATCGTGCACAACACGTATCTTGGGCTTCGCTGGGTTGACAACGGCAAAGTGCGGCAGGTACCAAGTCCTCTTCGGTGTGGGCGCGGCGGTGACTCGCTCAGCGTACCCGGCCGCCAGCAGATGGTCGATCCTCTCTGTGTACTTCCCATTGAAGTTCCCGTCCCGATCCAGTTTCCTCTCTAAGTTGCGAAGCCGTGATAATGCGTTCGCATAGTTGTTCGGGATGACTTCTTCTTCTTGCTTCCACAGGAGTCCTGTTTCAAAGCGGCCATCTGGAAGGCGGCGGCTCGTCGCATCTAGCACTGCGAGGGCGCGCTGCTCTGGATCGCTTCTTGTTTTCCTCGCCGTAATCCCGATGGAATCTAGACTGAAATACTGCTTAATTATTTCGTCCATCGGCTCCGTAATGTACTCGCGGCTGACTATGAGGTCCCAGTTGTCCTGACCGATGAGCAGCTTTGGCGAGGCCTCTCCATAGGTGAGCGGCGGCAGGTGGTCTAAGTGGCAACAGTCCTCTAGCTCGTCCTGGAAAATAGACTGTGTTGTGAATGACAACTTGTCCACTGTGCGCGCGTTTGCGAGTGTGTACTCGCGGTCACTGTGCGCGCCCCGTATCTTCACATTCACAATCCTGCTGTTGGTGTGTTGCGTTTCCTCGCCGCCGACTCCCTGCACGCGCATTGCCTCTATAGGCCCGTTCAGCGCGAGCGCGTCCGCTATGCCGCCGTCTAGTATGGTCACGGTGCTGCCTTCATCCATCAGCGCGTAGACCTCCGCTGTCGTTCCGTTGTCGCCGGTGAGCACGACAGGCGCTATCTTCAGGTAAGCGCGCCGTCTTCGTTGCGTTGTCCCGGCGGCGTTGGTCTGCTCCACTGCCGGCTGTTCTGTAGCGGCAGGCTTATCCTCGTGCAGCAAACGATGGTGCGGCTGGCGGCACCCGCGCAGCCCGCAGGGCGCGGCTCGGCACCGGAAACGTCGGTGTGTGCTTGCTAAACATCTGAAACACACGTTGTGCTTGCGCGCCAGCTCCCATCGCTGTTGTGTCGTTGCCTTGATCACATTCCTGCAAGTGTAAAACTTGTGATCTGCCTTGCAGAGTGGGCACGACTCCTTCTCCGCCTCTGTGTCGCTGGCTGCGCTATGTTGATGTCTCCGGCGCGCTCCGGTGGTGCGTATTCCGTCCGCTTGTCGGCCTCTACTCCCAGGAAGAGGGCCATCCTCTTCATGTCGGGGATGCCATCTTCTTTGACCGCTGCGTAGTCATACCACTTCTCCCGAAGCGCCGGAGTTAACTTCTCCAATATCGTGCGCACCATCGCAGTGTCGTGCAAATGGTGTATGCTCTTCATAGCTTCCATCGTCGCTACGATATTGGTCACCTGCGATGCGAAGATGCAGATGTCCCTCGGTGAGTCTGCTAGTCGTGGCAGCCTTCTGATCTTCTCAGCTTCCAACTCTATGAGGGCACCTGGTCTTCCAAATCGCCTTTCGAGCGCAGTCAGTACTTCCTCGGGTTCGGGTCGACGAATCAACAACCCGCTGACTGCCTCCGCTGCGACGCCCTTCAAGCTGCGTCGGAGTCTCACCACGTTCTCTGATGCGGAGAAGCTTGATGACGTATCCTCGAAGATGGCTCTCCATTCCAACCAATTTCCACTGTTCCCGTTGAAGATAGGTAGGTCCTGGCAGTGGGTAGGCATCCTTGTGGCCCCCTGCTTCATTCCCATGGTGATGGCCTTCGCTAGTTCCCCGAAGTCGAAGGCGCCCTCACCCCTGGCAGGCTTGGCACTGCTGCTACATTCTTCCTTTGTGGTGGCCGGTGGTGGCTGCGTTGCGTCGCCCGGTGGCTGTTGCTGAAGCCACCTGTTCACCTTAGCGACGGACGCGCCGCCGTCGTCCTCTTCATCCGTGTCATCCTCGCTCTCGGCTACGGCCTGGGCGCGCGCCAGTTGTGCCTCAGCCAGCATTACCGCTGCCTGTGACTCCGCTAGGCGCCGCTGAGCCAGCTGCTCCTTCGCCTCCAACTCCGCACGGATCTGTGTGCGTTTGGCTCGGGAACAGCGTGACCGAGCGGCAGCTGTCGCGGGCCTGCTAGGTGCGCGGTCAACGTCGATCGCGGTCCCGCTGGTTTGCGCCGTCTCTGCCGTCGTCGTGGTGTCCGTGGTCGTCGTAGCCATCGTCCCTGTAGACGTTGTCGGTGTGGTCGTCTCTTCCGACGTCTCGTCTGCGCCTCCCCTGTTGCTCCTCGTCACTGGCATTCTTCAAACTTCAAAAATTCGGCTCGCGAAGGACAATATAATGTGGAGGACCGGACCACTCCACATATGATGCTATCTGTAGACTTTGTCTACCTATCCGGAGACCCAGCTCTGATAAGAGCTAATCGTGATAAAACGACTTGGATGCTCCCTCGGTCACTTGTTTTGCGTCTATTACGCGTGTGGACTGTATACTAGGTGTTATTGAAGAATATGTGACTCTACGTTAAATACTTGGCAAATAAAAAAAAAACTGATTCTAAACTTAATAAAAAACTGACTCTAAACTTCTAGGTAAAATAAAACTTTTTCTTTGTTCTTGGTAAGAGCGCTTGTGCTTCGGGCGGGATACTTGTTCCTTATCGGTGGCTATTCGGCGACTGACTACCGTAGTAAATTTGGCCTGATATTTATACTATTTTCGCCCGAAGCACGAAAACACAAAATTCATTTATTCTTAATAAAATTACGTTCACAACAGAGTTCTATAGTCTACGTTTATAGAACAACAAACATTTTCCTTATATTCTTAGTAGAAGTACCTTTTTTGACCTCTTGAAGTTGGCACGTGTAAGGAACCGGTTCAAACCGGTTTTTTCCTACACGTGCCATATAAATACAAATTTATTTTAGCTTTTATTGAACATTCTTATTGGAAATGGACACCTTACTTCCCAACTATTACGTATCACGTAATTAATGTTCAATTCAATAGCGGATTATCGGAATAAACGTGTATTTACTTTTGGTTCGCACGGGCCCAGCCAGTCGCAGCGCTGCCAGGCGCGTGCGAGCGAGACAACCTATCGATATACTCGATTCACAACTTATTTTTAATATTTACATAATAGGCCGTTACGTTTACATAGTGCTTATGTACTAAGCCGTCGTGTACACATATCTATCTTACATTACAATTGAATCATCTATATCAATAGTCTGGGCATTAAAGCATAATGTCATTGTGAGAAGCTATTATAGATTCTTGGACATCGAGTGCTGCAATTTCATATTTGCGTGTAGTGATATCTTCTATATTCCTAATCTCGACGACATAAAGCTTAAATTTCTTTGTCTTATCATCAACATTAAGTAGAGCATTGTTACATACATGTGGAGTTTAACACTTGTTCACACTCACGTCTCACAAAGTTTAAACTTTGAATAGCATTGTGTCACTGTGACTCTTGTGTACTGATTACGAAATCACCCCACGTGAGGATGTCTGTGATTTTCTCGTGAACGACCACATAGCTATTTTTTTTTACTTAGCGGCACTTTAATGTATAATTGTTTTGCTTTTGTATTCAGTAACATGCATTGATATGAAAGAGGATTAGGGTACTTGGATAATGTTTAGTTAAATATGGATTAAAATGAAAAATTTCAAGTCCAATGACATAAATAATAAACAAAATGTATCAACGCTTTTATAGAAATAGTATGTCGTAATAGATGATTAATAGGAGATTGAATGCAAAACTCAATAAGGCATCTTTTTTGCTTTCTCTTTCATCATAATCTGCATAAACATTAACAAAACAAACATGAATTTAAATATTGTTGCTTAAAATATTGGAGCCTGCACAAGACCTCGCGTCATCACTGTCGTTTTCTCTGCAAACGAAAGGAAGGAATTATGATAATTAGAAGGGCTGGTTCCGCGTCAGGCCCGACATGTAATCATGTAAATGCACGACAACTTTGAGACAAGACCGTAATGGGTGCGGGTGGAATGTGCTGCAATCAATCTTAACACATTCATATCACTTACAGGCCACTTTTTTGCAGTAATATCTTCTTTCAAGGATGTAAAATTTTCTTTTGGAATTTCTTTCACTTTTATTATTAGCGTACGTCTCAAAACAGCTTCTGTTCACGATCTGTCAACTGAACTCATCGTCATCATATCAACCCATAATCGTCCCTCTGCAGGAATACGGGTCTCCCTTTGTTCAAAAGGGATTAGAACGTATTGTGCCGATTTGTGCCACGCTTGTCCAATGCGTATTGTCGGAGGTTGGTAGACTACATCTTTGCAGGATAATACAACACATTGTATCAAATTATTCATGTTATCTATCACCTTTTGTGAAGAAAACCTATCCCATAAAAATGCAAAAGAAAGAAAGGTTAGCTACTGTTGCCAAAGTAAGTATACCTATTTTATTCATAGCCCCAACGACATAATCGTCTCAGAAATGTTATTCCAATCGTGAGTATCTGTTGTCAAAGGTCACTCTGATGCTCTACAATCGCTTAGACTCGTGGCAGATCGATTATGTCGTCGTCTTATCTTCGTGGTCTACAGCAGGCAGTGCGCGCTGGGCGTGAAACATCGAATTGGAATGGTCTCTCTGCTGGTGTTCCACAGGGTGGTATCTTATCCCCTCTCTTATTTTCTATTTTTATAAATCTATTGTCTTCTTTGCTTAGCTGCTCTTACCATTTTTACGCTGACGATCTGCAAATTTATATGCAGACACCTGCTCATAGTGTAAATGCCGCAATTAACGCACTAAATATTAACAATATCAAGACATCAGCTGTCAGCTGTCATGTAAACAATTGCTCCGTAATAATATCATAAATATATTTAAATTACTGTGAGTTTGTGATAAAAAGTGTGAAATTTTAATACATTTAATTCAAATATTAAGTGAAAGTGTTATCTCTAAACAATTACGTAAATACATGCAAAAATAAATAACTGTACAAAAGGTTTGAATAAACCGCCTTTGTTGAATACTGTCAGTGATAAGTGCTACTTAATCTTACCGTATAATAACACAAAAACACATAACATTTGAACACAAATATTACCAACATAGTGCACAACAACATAATGACAAAATTTGTTTATTATTATCAATATCGCTAGAGGATTCAATTTCACAACCTCATCGTCGCCATTACTCATTTATAAACAGCGCCATCTACATTATTTTCTGTGAATGTTTTAAGATATTCATCGTCGATAAAACAGTCGCTTCGACGTGGTTCACTATAACAATAAATTTCGACATTATACTTAAGAGCGCCGTGGCCTGTTGGTTAAGCAGCGCACTTCAAATCTGCTTACAATCCAAGTTCAAATCCTCGTGAGGTCTTCAACGACGGATCCACTTTTTAACCGATGAATTTTATTTCTGACATCACAACTTTATAAACTTCCACTAATAATGGAAGATAACGTTACCTACAGAAAAAAATACAACACAAACAGAGATAAGATTCAAAAATCATATGAATCATTACCAGATGTAGAAAAAAGTACGTCATCACCATTATCGTTTGACTCAACACGAGCAAATAGTTTACCAGATCTTTCAACCATAGATATTGATCAAGTTAATGAGCTTAAAAACACTATTGAGACATTGAAGATACAACTTGAAACAGCCCACTGTGAGATTGAAAATTTATCCATAGAAAACAATAGTCTACAAAACACAATAAGGAATAATAACCGCAAAATTAGCGAGTTACTAAATATTTGCTCATCTACCAAATCAAAAAACACTACTAGCAACACACGGAGAAAGTCAAGAAATCTAAGTAAACGATGTCTTGACTTTACAGATATAGAATCTCCTTCAACTGAAAAGAATTCTCCTAAAATAACACAAGCACCTACTTTAACTGAAAATAATTCATTAAAAAAAACACAAGCATCTACTTCAACTGAAAATAATTCAACCAAAATAACATGCAACATAGAAACACCTAAACCTAAACCGAATAAAAATAACCATTCTGTTATTGAACAAATCATTAAGAATAGCAACACAAAACAACCTGATGAGATGCAAAACAAACACTCAAATACTTCCTACGAAGAAAGGGAAATAAAAATATTTGGAACACAACAATGCATAGGACTAGCCGCTGAAATCATAAGATCCAGACAAAATACAAGCTATGAAAAATACAAGACGTCTGCAATAATTAGATCATTTGCACCAGCAGAAGAAGCCTTAAAGGGAGGTGAAGAAATTAAATTAGACTCGGCAGATAAACTAATTTTATGTATAGGAGAAAATGATATCAACCCCACTAAGGTTTTCATTGAATTGTGTAGTATATTAAAGAGACATAAAAATAATACTGTAATAATTTTAAGTGTTTTAGAAAACAAATATCTAAATGTAAATTTGTTAAACAAACGTATTAGGACGTTGAGTATAAACTTTCCTAAATGTCATTTTGTGAATCTATTACCAAAATATAATAATTACATTGCAGATTTAGCTAAGAGAATTAATTTTATTATTGATTCTGTAGACTATGATGAAAAATATCTAAATTTCAATCAACATAAACGTATCATGTCAAAAAATATTTCTTCTGTATCTAATACGGGTAACAAAAAGCTTCCCAAAGTGAAAATACAAACTACAATTTTAGAATTTTTTTCAAGGATAAATCGCAAGCAATACATGACAACAAATACGAGTAGTCGAGATACCAAATTATGTAATAACGTAAAAAACACAATATCCTCTCCTAATTCAATTGCAGGTACATCCAATAACAATAATGTAATTTTTTTTCGAAAGTAAAAATAATAATATGAATTTTGAACTGACAATTATGCACCAAAACATTGCGGGTATATTAAGTAAAACGGACATTTTTCAAATTGTTCTGGACGACCTAGCAAAGAATGGCAAAGATATTGAGATTATTTGTATCAGTGAGTCGTTTCTAAAGTCAGGAGACGAGAAAAATTTATTTATAAAAGGGTTTAATTTAGCCAGTCACTACTCCAGAAAAAACCAACGTCGCGGTGGTGTTTGCATATTGTGTAAGGATTATTACATCACTTATAACATTAAATTTCTTACGGACCTTGCATCGGAAAACACTTTCGAATGCTGTGGAATTGAAATTCCACACTTCAAATGCATTGTAATCTGTATCTACAGAACACCAAACTCGAATCCATATATTTTTCTGAACAAGCTTGAAGTTCTATTGTCGAAATTACGCACTAGGAAAAAATGGAAGATTGTTTTAGCCGGAGATTTTAACATAAATTTATTAAAAGAGAATAATATACAAGCTGAATACATAAGAATAACGCAAAACTATGGCATGACAGTACATATTAAAGAACCCACAAGACGGAGTGCTTGCTTAGATCAAATTCTAAGTACCGTTCATACCGCTGTGGGAACCACGCATTGCGTCGGACTATCGGATCATGAAACTTGTCAAATCTTAAATATTGCAATACAAGACTGTCAGATACCAAAAAAAGTTTTATTTACTTATAGACGAGATTATGACCCAGAAAATATAAAAAAATTTGCGGAGTGCTTATCGAGCTTATCATGGTCTGATGTATATGAGGAAGAAGATGTAAATACCGCTTTCAACAGATTTCATGAAACCTTAATATTATTTTTCAATTTATGCTTCCCAATACGTAAAATAAAAATTACTTACAAAAGAAACAATTGTTCATGGCTCACAAATGGTATTAAAAAATCGTGCGTCACAAAACGAAAGTTACGATTCAAATACTACACTAATAAAAATAGACATACAAAAATAAATTACCAACGATATTCTACAATTTTTAAAAAATGTGTTAATACAGCAAGAAAATTAAAAAATGCGTCTTATTTTAAAAATACCAAAAACATTTGCCAAACGACATGGAAACTAATAAAAAACTACGAACAAATAAACAGTAACAACAAACATATAAACAAATTAATAATTAATAATGTAACCGTTACAAATCCAAATGATATCAGCAATAATTTTAATCAATTCTTTATAGACATGACAAATAATTATTCGGAAACCTCTAAATCATATGACTATAGACACATTCAATCCCAACAAGCCAGTATTTTTTTACAACCATGTACACCTAATGAAATTTTTGACATAATCAGATCATTAAATAACTCAAACTCAGTAGGATATGATGGTTTTCCAACAAAAATTCTTAAATATTGTGTGATTCTACTGTCTCCGATTCTTTGCCACCTTACTAACCTATCGCTTAAGGAAGGTGTTTTTCCCGAAATTTTGAAAATATCTATAATAAAACCAATACATAAAAAAGGAGAAATGGATAAAATGGATAATTATCGACCCATTGCATTAATACCTATATTAGCAAAAGTAGTCGAAAAGGTAATGCATACTAGAATTTCAAAGTTTTTAGATAAACACAATATATTAAGAGAAGAACAAAATGGATTCCGTAAAGGTAAATCTACGACTCTTGCTGCATTTAAACTAATAAAAAAAGTAACGGAAAATATTGATAAAGGGATAGATACGACTGCTATATTTTTCGACATGAGCAAGGCCTTCGATTTCGTTTCACATGAGATACTCCTACATAAATGTGAAAAGTATGGGTTAAGAGGAGCGGCACAAACGTGGTTACAAAGTTATCTCCAAAATCGACGTCAATATGTAGTTATCACTAATGTAAATGAACAAGATGAAGAGGTCTCCTATAATTCTATTTCATTAATTAATAAAACAGGAGTACCTCAAGGAACCATATTGGGTCCTTTGTTGTTCATTATTTATATAAATGATCTACCTGATGTAACTGAATACCAATGTAATTTGTTTGCAGATGACATATCGATCGTGATCCCAGAAATACCAAATACTGATTATAATAATTCTATTAACATGACCGTATCCAAAGTGACAGATTGGCTTAAACTCAATAATCTCCAAATTAATGTTGCCAAAACTAAATACCTCCGATTCTTCAATAGTAAACGAAGTATTCGCAGTTTAACTATACGTTCCGGCAATGAAACTTTAACAGAATCAGATGAAGTAAATTTTCTAGGAATCACGATAGACACTCAGTGTACTTGGAGACAACACATTAAAAAAGTATGCGCAAAAGTAAACCGCTTTGCATACGCCTTATGGCGTTTAACCAAACAAGTCAACCAAAAAACAGCTTTAATGGCATATCATGGTTATGTTTCGTCAAACTTAAAATATGGACTTCTCCTCTGGGGAAACTCAACGGACATAAATAGGGTTTTCATATCCCAGAAGCAATGCATACGTGCAATCTGTGATGTACCACCGTTGACTACTTGCGTACCACTATTTCGAAGGTTGAATTTGCTTACTGTTCCATCAATGTACATTTTTGAGTGTTGCATCTTTGTCAAGACTCAATCCGGTTTATTTATAAGTAAAGCAGAGACTGACCGACTTAAACCAACCAGATATCCGGGAAGGCTTTTATTACCCAAGATACGTACGCATTTTTTTTATAGAAACTGCTACTGCAATTGTATCACAATTTACAACAAACTACCACAGAAAGTAATGGAACTACAATTAAAAACATTTAAAACACTTTTGTTTAGATGGCTAGTGAAGAAATGTTTTTACTCTGTTAAGGATTATTTAAATTGTAAAATTGACATAATTTAATATTATTTTTAATGACATTGTATTTTTTGTGTAAATTGTAATTTTGCGTGCCACCAGCTGGCTGAATGTTATGGCTCATATCAAAATACTACGACCTATAATTATTGTTACCACATTCACTGCAAATAAATTAATTTCATTTCATTTCATTTCAATTTCATTTCATTTCATTTCATTTCATTTCATTTCATTTCATTTCATTTAACCTCAACATCATTAGTGATTGGTCCAAGACGTTTGGCATACCGGTTAATCCTAATAAGTGTCAGGCAATTATTGTTGGGAGCTCTAGGCAGATCGCTCAAATAGATGATACTTCTCTTATGCCTCTCACGCTTGATTCTAAAATTATTCAGTTTGGGTCTAGTGTTAAAAATCTTGGGTTACACATTGACAGCACATTAAGTTGGTGTACACAAATTTCTGAGGTTAGCCGCTCTGTCATATCAGCATTGCGTTTCCTTAATCGATACAGACATTTTCTCCCTACTACTACCAAAATTACTTTAGTCCAGTCTCTTATTCTTCCCCTCATTGATTACTGTGATGTGTGTTATCCTGATCTTAACGAAGATCTTCTCAATAAGCTTGACCGGCTTATAAACAATGCCATCCGGTTTATCTTCTGCCTGCGGAAATTTGATCATGTTTCTTCATTTCGTACGAAACTTGGATGGCTACCAATTCGCCAGCGTAGGCAACAGAGATTGTTGTGCACACTCTTCTCTATTCTTTTTAATCCTCACTCTCCAGAATACCTCAAATGTAAATTTCAGTACCTCTATCATTCTCATGAACGTCAACTTCGCTCAGGCAACACTCTTAAACTTTTTACTCCCCTTTTTCATTCAGGAGTTATGTCCAACTCCTTCACTCTCCAAGCTACACGACTCTGGAATGCGCTGCCTGAACCCATAAAAGATACCCATAATAATTTTACTTTTAAAAAGAGAGTGCGTGCGCATTTGCTAGATAACTTGCGAAAGTAAATCATCATTATACCTATTAGGTAATTATATTTGTTTCACTTTTGTAGTTAATTTATAAATCATCAGTATTTATATATATTAATACATACATATATATATATATATATATATATATATATATATATATATATATAATGTTTATTATTATATGTATTTATGTACGTCTATACAATAGTTTTTAATGTATGTATGTATATTTATCATAAAACCGCATTCGTGAATTTCGGCACTTCCCTATGGTTTACTGGTAGAGAATGCAATTTAGCATTAAGTCCGCCTATTGTATCAGTACTTTTGTATTGTGGTCAATAAAGTTAAATTAATAAATTATGTAATTATTATATGAATTTAGAATATTGCTCTGCTCTGCTCTCATCTCCTTCGATTGAAGGGGGTCTAATCCCTGCAGTGGCATGACTATGGGTTGATATGATAATATTAACTTGTGCAGTCATTATACATACTTCCTATTATTATAATTTTTTGTGATCATCCCATCTCTTCTTTGACCTAAATTTCTTTTTCTAATTCGTCTATATTCATTCTCACACCTCATATTTCTCATTTCATTATTGTCCTAATCATATCAGCACCGTCGTTTCATTTTGTCTATCACACATGCTACTTAAAAACTATCTTTGATCTATTATCAAATAAATTACATTCTCCTGTAGGAGATCAGAAAAAAATACGCACCATTAATGTCATCAATGTTTCTCAACATGCAAAGTTAATTTAAAATATTATTTCACGGTTAAACTTTACAATGATCCTTAAATTAGTGTCTACATCAATCACCAGCAACGGACAGAATCCTAATCGTTTAGAAATACCAAGAATTACCTACCTACATTTGGTATTAGGTCTCCCTTCTACTGAATAAGGTTGTATACCCACAGTGACGTAGTAGCATGTCGCGAGCGATAAATAAAAGTATAAATTATGAACGCGAAGACAAGGTCAGTCAAACGCAATCAACTTCTAGGTTTATTATGTTATTTATTAAAAAAGCAGACAGCTTGGCCGCTGCTAAATGGTAAGCTACTCTCGTTTTTATTACGACATCAATGTCAAAACATAAAACACAGTGTCTTACTACTTTGTTTTGACACTTGGTAGAAAGTATACGCCGTGATTTTCGTGTGACGACACGAAAAGTTTTCACGTTTCACTTTTGTTTGGCTTTTTACTTTTGAACTGTATCATTAGCATACTATATTCTACTATTAAAAAAAAGGTTTATCCTTATGTCATAATTTTCTTAGGGTAAAATAGAAATTATGGCAATACTTTACCGCTTCCCCACTGTCCTAGTAGCTAATAACTACTGTAGCGTCCTAGTAGCTAATGGTTTAGAAAGAAGTGGATAAAAACGTTTTGTATTTATTTTACGCACTAACGCATTTTAATTCCACGTCAACAAGTCTCAAGCTATCTTTTTATCTTCTTTAGTTTGATAATGACAGCTATAATTTAATGTATCATTAACTTTAAAATGCGTTTTAGAAACTAGCCGTATGACTTAAATAAAATAGGGTATTTGATGCATGATTGTATAGCTTTTCTTATAGTCGCGTAGTGTCGTGGGTACTTTAGATGGCATTATTTCTAAGGTCAACAAGGATGAACAAGGCTGTTCTAGATCGTAACTTAATGTGGATCAATCAAATTGTAATCTAGACTACTTCTTAAGCATTTATGCTATAATTACATGTGTTAATTTATTCATTGTTACACCTACTATGCTAAGCTTTGTGTGCTTGCACAGTAACAAGGCGAAAATTACCATACTATTAAGTATTGTAAATATTGTAATGGTATTCGCACTATCCCTTTGCGATTATGTCGGAGACATTGGAGTAACAAAGTAAAGGCAGGTGAGAATTTTGTATGAAAAATAACTTGCCTGGATTCCTCCCCCTTATCTATTTAATTTTATGGATCACACCAAGTTACTGGAGGGCTACTACGAAACGTAAATCCGATACTTCGGCCGAAATATCGGAATAATTTTAACCGTGAAATACAAGTTATTTCATGATTATAATTCAATGAACTACTAAAATAACCATAAAGTACAAGGTATTTCATGGATAGAATTCAAGGAATTACTAAGGTTGAAATTCTTCCGATACTTCGACCGAAATATCGGATTTACGTTTCGTAGTAGCCCTACTGATACAATAGGCGGACTAGTACTAGTAGGTACTGATACAATAGGCGGACTTAATGCTAATAGCATTCTGTATCAGTCGACCTTTCGGAGTGCAGAAATGCACGATTGCGGCTTGCAGATTTGACGAAATGATGCCGAATAAATAAGGTACTGGACGACTTACACAATTCTAACTCAAACTAAGCCAAGATACTACCAAGGTGTTAAACATACATGTTTTTTAAATAAAAGCATACACATAAACAAAAAGACATATTCGCACAAATGTTTCGCATGTGTGTATATGCCATTTTTTTCAGAAGATAAAATTATAGAAATAATCGCTCTTAATCTATGGGTTTAAGATAGAATAATTACTCTTTATTATACTGTAATTATATTATATTTTAGGTAATTAATGTTTACACTGTGTTATTAATACCTCTATCCGCCCCTTCGATGAAAAACAAGCGTGAATTTTAGACAAAAAGTAAATTTATTGACTGTAATATAATTGATTGTCTTAAATTTCATTGGATTGTGGTATAATTTGTACTTTAAGCAAGCAACAGTGGTCATTTATTCAATAAATATTTAAAAGATTTTTAAAAGAACTTTAGGAATCATTTATATTTTCGGTTTAAATGCCGAATCTTTAATCTAATGTAACGTTTTATAATAATAAAAAATCATAAAAAAACTTGGTCTCATAATAATGCCGAATGAATAGCAGCCTACTATATGTATAATTCTAATCGAACCTACTGTTATGTTTGTGATAAAATGACCCCGGAAGATGGCGAGAAATTGAGAACTTGTATTTTTGAAAGACGTGTGGACTAACTTAGGAAAGATCGTGTGTTAATAAAGTCCTGGTTTAGTTAGGCTCAGTGGGTTGTGAACACGGAAGTCTCTCCATAAATCAGTATTTTGGTCAATACAGAATGCATGCGGAATTCGCGGAAATGCGGACTTAGCCATTCCTGAGGAATCAGGGCACGAAATTATGCTAGAAGGATGTACAGTCAAGAGTAGGTCGACCTTTACATTTCGGACTTTCTAATTCTTAAGTTCTTTGTCATAAGAGTCAAAATTGTATTGCAAGTGTAAAGCTCGACGTGCTCTTAGCTGTACAATATAACGAGATTTAAGACTTTTTGATTAGGTATCGCTACAAGACGACCACCCAATAAAATAATAGATATAATATTAATTATTAATAACAGAAACTTACGCTCGATTTTAATGTTAACATATTTTTTGTTATCAGTTTAAATATTAATAGTTCCCTGTCCAATTGAAATACAGTTTTTTTTGCCAAATATAAAAATGCTTAGACTATCTTCGTTTCAAAAGTTTAATTTATTATCTTGTTTATTTATGAGTTTGGGAGTCGCTGACAATTAAAGGTTGTATGGGTTTATTTTAATTAATTTGAAACTCAAGAATTCAATCTTGTAATTGAAATAATATTTATAAATCTGTCATCGAATATAATAGAAGATTCATTTATATTTGGTTAATTAGAGGTTGTGTTGTTGCACATCACAAAGTAAATTTATTCGTCCCTTACATTAAAAATATGTATTGTGTGAATTCGTCAAACTTATTATGTGACATTCATTGTAAATTCGTCAAAGTCTTCTTTTATAATTTAAAAATATATAATACACTAGCTTTTTTGCCCGCGACTTCATCCGCGTGAAGTTCCGGACCCGTTCCAGTGGGAATCACATTGAATTTCCGGAAAAGCTATAGCCTATGCCACTCCCTGATAATGTAGCTCTCTACTGGTAAAGAATTTTTGAAATCGGTCCAGTAGTTTCGGAGCCTATTCAATTCAAACAAACAAACAATCAAATCTTTCCTCTTTATAATATTAGTTTAGATTTTATCATAAATTAAACACGAAAAAAGCACTTTTAAAATCTCTCTTTTTGAGTATGTTTTATTTCACTTTGAATATTTTGTTTGCCACTTTAATACCTTAAAAAGAATGGACTAATTTTGATACAATTAATGCATAATATGTAAATGTACGTTCTAGGAATGTTGTTATAGCAACTTGACCCTGCAAGGCCGTCTGTAATGTTATTAAAAATATCAGAGTAATTTGAATCTTATTGCATTACATTAAGATACAATTATATACAATTTAAAGCACTATTTCTACAGAATATTATGCGGAAATATAAAGTTTTCTGACATGTTCAAATAATATTTGATTTTGATTGGTGTAAAAACTTATATGAAAAGTGGTAGCACTTTTCATATAAGTTTTTACACGTCATGTTAATTTAATATTTTAAAAATCAACGAGATGTTTTATCTGCTATGAGCGTGTTCAGTGACAATTTGAAAAAGGATATTATTCAATAAATTTTATAGAAATTTACTTCAAAAGCAAACACTTGCTTTTGTTTCCAAAATGGTGGTAGTTTATAGAGTATATTAATTTATACAAATCATTTATTACTCTATACTCTGATAAGAGAACGTGTTTTCTTTTAATTTCTTTGAAAAATGTCAGCAGCTCGCAAATTATACAAGACCGCATTATAAAATAAAATGTTTGGTTTGATTGAATTGATGTTTAGCTAGCTTTTGACAAAACGTTGGGTTGACGCCGAGACAACGTCGCGTGATCGTCACGTCAACTCTACGCAGGCGCTACTACTACGACTACACTGGATAACACTTAGCACACATTGAACAATCTCATGTAATATATCGATATCCTAACTATATATAAATGACAAAGTGACTAACTATATGTTTGTTTTTCCTTCACGGCTTGACTAAGCAACCGATCTTAATGAAAATTTGTACACATATTGTCAGGGGTACAGAGCCCAAAATAGGCTACTTTTTATCCCGTGAAAGTATGTCATTCCAATGAGAAAATGTTTTTGCGACTATAGATGGCGCTGCAATTCGTAATTGCCGGCCAACAGATGGCGCCACAAGTCGCGCTATGGGTTTTGTTGTCATCATAAAATTTAACGCGAGCGAAGCCGCGGGAAAAATCTAGTAATTTAATAATTACAGAAGATTACTAAGATATGTTGCGTCGCCAGTTAATTAGAGGATGTAACCATACATATTTGTATTGTTATATACATTTTCTATACGATTCTATAAATGTTATGTTATTATTAAAATTACTCATGCTATAATTATTTAAAATGTAACATAATAAACGATAAAATAAATACTGCAATAATGAATAGCGCCATCTAGTTGTAAGATAGGTATAACTTACGATAAAATAAATACTGCCATAATGAATAGCGCCATCTAGTTGTAAGATAACATCTGTAGGTATAACTTGTTATATAGCTACTACCTACATAATTTTATAATAATCCCAGCTGGCAACGTCAGTACAATCACTTTTTACATTATTATAATCATTAAGTAAGATCACTCAAACCCGACTAGAGGGCTGCGATTCCTGAGAAATGTCCCTGTTATTTCATTTGAAACAACAGGGACATTTCTCAGCTACAGCATAATATATTATTTGCTCTTACAAACATTTATTCAGAATGATTAGAGACATTGCAAATCGTCTTAATTAGCTTAGCCACAACTAGAGGTCTTTCAATATCGAGGTTTAATGCAAGTTATTTGTGGTAAAATGCAGATTTAAATAACATTGGTAAACGAGTATTACCAAGGTTGCCCTGTTTACCTTTTTCGTTAAAATATTCCAAAGCATCGTTTACACTCGCCTAATATGTGAACGACGTGTCAAGACCAACTTTTGACTTAATTAAGGTTGATTATAGCATATTATTAAATTTTGAGTGGTGATGTGCTTAGCTACAATCCAAACATCAGAGGTGCACATTTCGATGTATTTATTGTTATTTTAAAAAAATAATGAAAAAGGTCTGACAGATGACCTGGCGGGATTGCGGATGTTGTCTCAGTTCCCGTTAGTCGTAGTTCCCTCGTCATTATAGGGATGTGTAGGGCACATTTTTAGGGGGTACACCCAACTTCTGCTAAAATATAAATGCATTGGCATTTACCCGTCCTTGAAAAAGGCTGCATCCTGAGCATAATTTATTTTTATACCTAATGATCTAGTCGCAAATCTTTTTATATTCGTATCCCGCAAAATATTAAAAGACATGAAAAAGTAACAGTGTTCTATTATTTAGAGTAATCTTTTATTCAGACAGGCCTTCACAGACACGTACTCTTCTCATATTTTACATGTTTTTTCAGTTATATTCAGTATGTTTTTAATATTATATAACTAAACTCGTATATCTCGCTTTCCCGTGGGAATTTTGAAAAATCCTTTCTTGGTGCTCCCCTACGTTATAAAAGGAACCCCTGTGCAAAAAATCCAGTTTATAACCCTTATAGTTTAGGCCCTAGTCAGTCAGTCAGTCAATCAGTCAGCTTCTCCTTTTATATATATAGACTACACTATAAATTACCAGTAACTTTCGTGTTTAAGATATCAGACTTTGCTACTCTATAAGTTACCAGTAACTTTGTCAGTATTACAGTAGATATCAGTATGCATATAACTTGTTCCTCTTCATTACCTCTCCGTACGATGCCAAGTTATTTCCTACTAATACTTCATACGTCTACCCTAGATTACAATAATGCAAATCAGTACAAGCAACCATAACAACAACTAACAAATGTTAACATCGCCTCGCTTTCTCTAATCAATGCATTACTATCTTCAATCGATCTAACATTCGATTTGTATCGCCGATTCCCTAATACTTTCGCTAATATAAAATCATGGTACGACAATGTGTGTTCGTTTGTCGATCCGTATGTCAGCCATGTTTATAGTACATGAATAGTGCTCGTTAGTGGTAGTTTTGTACTTATTCGCAAATGCTCTGGACAGTCAGTCATGCTTAATCATTGGTCTGATTTATATGGTGCGGCTGTTGACTTAAATCTGTATGGTATGGTATGGTTCTCAGATTATTTGTTGATAGCATTCAAATTTGTAATAAAAGTAAAAGTGATATATTTTTTACGTAACTATTTATGTATTTAATCCGCTGTACCTTTTTTGTTTTTTTTTTTTGTTTAAAGTCAGGAAAATGCATTACTGCATGTCCCGCCACTTGGGGGAAGAGACGGGGGTCTGTCGGGCTCGCCTCTCTAACCGATGAGGGATACCGACTAAAAACCTGACTGTCTGCCACCTTCTCCGCCTTCACGTGGCGGGGTCGCGGGCACTGGTGATACTTCCGCAACCCCTACACTATGAAAAATATCTTTAACGCAATATTTATCAGGGTCAATCTTCTTAATACTTCTGGAAGATGCATCTGTCATGCAGTCGGAACGGTATTCTACTCCAAGCACACGGGGAGTTGACGAAAATCTGCGTTTTCACGTTCGACATAGTTTAATGACTGTCAAATGACACACAGACTGGACCAACTACTAAACAAGGAAGAGCTTGAATATAGGTTTAAATCAACAGTCCGGCTAGGCGCGTCATGACATTAATAACACCACACTGTCACATATTGGTGCCAATGATTATAACGAACCTGCAGTGTCATTTAAGTTTCACGGTTATTTCCGAGTCTAAATATTCTCCAACACTTAAATGTACATCGAAAGTGTCAAACACACGTACGTAATACACGAAAAACCAATTGTCTGGCAAAGATAACAGTTTCCAAAAGAAATTGAAAGTCAATTACCGCGCCCGGCGTTCCTCAAATTGCCGCTAAATAACCGTAATCAAATTGTTACTTTCGTGCGAAATGAAACTAAAAGTTTTCTTCGGCAAGGAAGCGGAAACTTGAAAAAAATTAGGTATGTTTTAGTGTATGATAATAGTACGAGTATTGTTTTGTTTTTAATTCATTTATTCTTGTAGGTTCCCTGTTCTTAGTTGTAATTCGTAAACAAGGCTTATCTTATGTTACAAAATTACCAATTAGCATGTTCTACCGAATAAATAACCTCTAATAACAAATAAATTCTCAGCTCTACAAGCATATGCTAATAACAAAGTCGATTACTAGAGCGGAACACGTTGCAATGTGGGGGTCCGATGTCGTCGGGTTACGACACTGTTGCTTAACTAGGATTAATATCTGATATGATCTTACAAAAGAACACCCCGTAGACGAACAAGGTCGATATTATAAATGAGACAACTGGAAACTTTTTTGCTTGTCTTTATCAGCATCTAAGGAATTGTCAACGAAGGGCGAAGTCGTTACGAATTTGAATGTGGACGCAATGGTGTCTCACTAAAGGTCTCTGCATACGTGACGCGATAATACCTCGGACGGGAGGAGACGTGACTTTTTTGTATGAAACGGCCACGTTCCCATCCCGTCCGTGTCTCCTCGACGTATGCATTATTATTTAACTTCCCGTCCAGTTAATGTAAAAGTCCATCAAGTATGCAGCGACATTTTTGCGTTTCACATCGAATGCACCCTTTTTGGACAAAGTTTAAATCATTAAAACAACTTCGTCATTACATAGACAATCACACATCTACACAGACATTGCAGCGTAGTCGCGGATTTATTTATTGCTAGGAGCCATTGAATCAATAATAATTCGTCTACTTGAACAAATATTTAATAGTGTAACTAGATGAAACAGTAGACCGGTTATCGATATATAGATAGACAAGATATATTTGACCTGAATAGCATAGTTGAGGATTGAGTCATGAATTTGTAAATCGTAAAATAATAATTAATAAATTATCTACGAGAAAGGCTACCGAGCAAGCATTAAAATGCTTAGAAGTTTTCACATGAGACAGTTATCACGAATAGGCAAAAAAATTTACTTATTTGCCTTTTTAAAATGGTTATTATTCTTGTGATGAAGATGAAATGCAAAAGAATAATAAAGATGCAGAGAGAATATGCTTTATTTTCAATATACTACTTCAAATGATACAATACACGAAAAACTTAAAAACTAGTATATATGCAACAAGGCGGCCTTATTGCTAAAAGCAATCTTTTCGAGGCAACCTTATGATGTGATGAGAAACTTAATTATTCCGAAATAAATATGATTTTAAAGAAATGATGAAGTAAGTTTATTATTAGAAAGAATTAAATAAGTAATAAAATACTTAATTTTATTGTTCACAGGAACACATACAAGAAGTGCTAGACAAATGGACACAGATAGATGACGAGATTTGGGCGAAGGTGATAGTGTTCGAGAAAAATCGTCGCGTGGCGAAAGCATATGCACGGGCACCTGTGCTTACTATCAATGGATCTGATGACGGATTTGACGGCATGAGGTAAGTAATATTATATTTTGTGATATAACTATAATAATTAATGCTGATGACTGGGTATATGCATGAAAATATAGTGATATTATGAGAAAATAAGTCAAAACATTTACTTAAACTTCATGTTACATGCGTTCTCTGAAAATTAAAAAATGATTCATACGTAGGCTTAGTTATTGGAATTAGAATATTTGAAAAAAACAAAACCTTTATTTGTTATCTTTTGACCAAATTTAAACATCAACGATTTAATAGATAACCCAAAGTTTTTTATGTTCTATTGCAAAATTAAGACCTTGTACACAAAAAATTATATCACTACAAAGCGGCTTAATATAAGCGCTTAAGCGCCAATTAACATTGCTCTCAGTTGCAAAATGTCTGTACTAATTCCATTCTAAAGTAAGTGTTTTCTAAGCCAAGATACATTTCGCTAAGCCTATTGTGGCACGTGGCTGCCCTAGATTACTCTCTAATTTATTAGATTCAACTACCAACAAATTTATCTTTACGACAAACATGACTATCAATCTTTGTCTAATTAACTACATTTATAACGTCATTGTTATCTGAATATGTAGTTAGTTATTCGGTTCAGTTCTCTATCACTCTTTATTTCTTTTAGTTTAGTAATTCCATTGTGGTGATTATTCATACTTCAAAATCTTTGTTAAAAACTTTGATCCCAAAATTCCGTCGGTTCTCCCATTATATGTCAACTATTTCTATAAATATCTTGTCCACGTGTTCTTACATTGACTTTGATATATTTCTAACGGTCAATAAATGCAAATAGCCCCTTAAATGTCTCTTAATTCAATTCATTTGTTCCGTCGTTAGTTTAACTGGTCCAAACAACGTACGTATGCTAACTTACCGGTTCCACAAAATCATTTCGCAATGACTCCCGGCTTTATAATTGCTATTGTGAAATGTAAATCACGAATGAGCCAGATCTGTGCTGCCTACGGCATATTAAGGCTTGTTGATACCCACACCCATATAATATAGCTAGCTTCTGCTGCGCAATTCCCAGAGAAAAAGATAGCACAGAACTAATTTTTTAATAAATCTGTTCAAAATATTTTTAATTTTAAAAATTATGATGATTTTATTTATAAACACTTCGTTCTGTAAATAAAGTGGAAGTTATTATTAAAGCTTCTGTTATTTATGTTTTGATAAATATTAAAGAATTAAAGATATTCTTAGCAAAGTGTAATAAATTATCTCAAATATTTATCAATTCTCTATCCTGTTACTAATAACTTAATTAATGCTTGGAGGTGATATATTGGCATACAATCTATAAAACAATAAATTTACTTCCAAGACACCGGAGTAAGTGTTAACAAGTACAAGAACGAGACTAGCGAAGCGTGCACTCGGCAAGGTTACCACTGCCGTAACAACAGTTTCACCTGTTTTAATAGCGAATATGAACATTATCAAGATCTTAATTCGTGCCAACACGTGTGATAGTGAAAGTTCTTACGTCTGACAAAACGGTTAACGGTAACGCTGGCAACATTGGCCAACTGTGCGTGCAAATACGACGATAAGTGATTTAATTATGGCAGTTTGTTACCAAATCGCTGGCAACACCAGGTCAGATATGAGGTTAAATATAATATTGACAAGTTTGGTAATGTTATTGACAAGTCAATATTTATATTGATCGCTAACGGCTACACATGGCTTTTTCGATGTTTCATAAGTTGCCTAAAGCTCATTATAATCGTTTCTTGTTGATCACATAAGTGTAAAATTTTATTAAGAACATATCAATCAACTAAATTGTCTGCGATCGATACTGTTGATGGTAGATAGTCGTTTCAAAAGTTAGAAACGTAATTAATATTGTCGAGAAGCTAATTATTTTTCTGTGGAGTTCTAATTTTCGAAAACATAATATGTAGGATAAACTAAGCAAGTATCTCTTAGGCGAGAGAAACGATGCATGCGCAAGGAAACCAAAATGAAATGATAAGAGTGGAAGCCAGGCATGGTTATAGGTAGCGATTTGATCGAAAACCTTCGTCGCAATAATGACACGGAAACCAGCCATACCAATCCAAATCTAGATGGAAAATGAACTCAGAATGTAGGTATGAATGAATAGATTTAAAGATTAGAACGTTGCAAACGCAGGTTGTCATAATGTAAGGAAGTCGTTCTTTGTACCATATCTGCTTATTAGGTAACTTAGTTGAACTCTAACGTGTAGGATATAATAGAATAGATATCAATTAACTAACTAAGCGATCTATGGTGTAATGTATTGAGACATATTTATTAAATTATCCAGAAACGGGATGAAAGGATAATTTAGATTCTATACGCGAATATATTTTCATAGGCAAAACTCGAGGCCTAAAACAAAGTAGTTAAAAGAATTGCTCTTATCTGAATTGCTTTAAGCGAATACAAAATTAGCAGTACTCCTTTTTCCAAGATGGTCTTTTCTCTATAGTACTACCACGGAAGTGTCGCCTACGTTTAGCTTATCAGATGAACACACACGAAAATCAGCATTTAATGGCTGGACTCCAGCTCCAACTATCGTATTTAATTAGTTCTCTAATGTTCACCCGAAGTAACATCAACAATAACGATCGAACATTTCCTAAGCTAATAATTAGGACTTGTTTCTAGAACGGCGATACTGGGAGCTCTCGGACTTAATTTTAAAGCGAATTAATTGGATTTATCGAATAGGAAGTGCAGCACTTTACTGGAGTGAATTTGCGTGGTTCAAATGCTTAGGTTTATTTTATAAGGAATTGATTAATCTTCCAAAGTATTTGTTTTAACCGTGCATATTGTGCTGTAATACATTTGATGGTTGCAATATATTTTTAAAAAACATTTCAAATATTTGCTGTTTCTAGTGATAACAAAACTTCTTCTTCTTTTAAAATAATGTAATGTTGATCTAAAAAAGATAGGGTACACACAAATAGAATTCAAACGCTAGATATCTTCAAGTAGACTAGACGGCACTGCGTTATCTAAAATGCCTATAAATGTCCATCGCTAAGTACTAGGCAAGGCACATTGTTTCAATGTTAAAAATAACATTCTGAAACAGACATAGAGCTGGTTGGTTGAGAAAACAGGGAAATGATCAAAAGAAATGCTATAATACAAACCAATGCCACAACTTAAAGTAAACAATAAAATTGTTCTATTACAAAAGCCTTACTGTGTTCGATGTTAGAGATTCAGTTTCTATTTTTTTAAATAAACTTGAACTAAGATAAAATATTTTCTGACTTTCCCTCAACTCTTATTGACATTGCACCATCAGTATAAGTATCTAATGTATCATCTATATCGCTAAATGTTTATAAGGATATGTAATAAATCACAAACAATCACCGTTCCTTAAAGAAAGTGTGGGTTCTGACCTCAATTTCTGTGCGAAACCTATTATAACACAGTGTGTAGATCGAAATTCTTAACGGGAACCTAAACCATGAATCATAATAGCAAATGTAGTGCAACAATAGACCCAGGTGCTCAAGTGGCCTAAATCTGAGACAGGCCCCGTCGATAATGCCCGTGATTATTGCAAACCTACCCACGCGACAATTTGACTGCAGCACGAGGCATTTGTCCTTTACATCGTACGATTTGTCGTCGTATCCTCAACAATACTATTTTCCGTTGAGATTAATAAAAACTGACCAAAAAATTCTGGTTGTCGGATAATTACAGTATTCACGGTGGATAAATTATTCTCGAGAATGTTTGTTTTGGAATTTACAACAAAATCAACTACTCGTTCAGTGATAATTAAACTTTTAGTAATTGTGTGACTAACGTTGTTGAGCACTGAAATTATAATAAATTTTGTCATTATTAACTCAAATAGTGCTGGAAGTAAAGCAACTTTACTAATAACAAATGCAATAAACGCTAATGTCAAGCTTAGTCGTAATATTTTGTACATTAAAACTGATAATTTAAATTATTGCTATTTATGTTCACTAATAGACATTACCGCCAGCAAATTACATTTTTAGAATGTTAATAACTAGTTGTCAATCTGTGAAGACATTGACGGATTAACTCATTATGAAAATATTGAATGCACATTCGATAAAGACAAACTTGAATACAAACGTAATAGCGGTATCATTAACCTAATGTCCAGCTTTAATGAATATATTAAAAACACATTTTTGATAGCGTATGAAAAGATAGGACTATTGCACAGGCAAATTAGACATCAACGTATATTCCGTTTCTGAATGAATGCTACAAACAAACGTCGGTTTAAAAAAAAAACGATATAATTATACATCAAAAAACAAAAATATGTTACCAAAATAAGATGATGACGAACTAGTTTAAACACTATGTCTGTCTGTATGTCGCTATGTATACTTAGATCTTTAAAACTACACTACGGATTTTGATGCGGTTGTTTTAATAGATAGAGTGCTTCCAAAGGAAGGATTATGTGTTCCCACGGGAAAGCGGGATACACGCAAACGAAGTTACGCTGGTTTCGTTAGTGGAATATAAATAAGACACTTCCAGGCAATAAAAGCTTACGTTACAAACGGAGTGTGTAAACGCACCTATCTCCACGGTCGCATATCCAGTGTTGCAGCAATATATGAATTGTTATTGTTTATTGTCTTCTTATCGATATCTCTCTTTGTTGGCCGAGTCGTGTGCCAGTAGTCAATGTACGCACAATAGGTCGTTGCAGGCAACCTTGGTTTTTGTGGAATTAAAACGTAATACGGTAGTGCGAGTCATACGTCGTTGTATTTTTGATGTGTTATTTATGCAAAAATTACTTCTTTTAATAAACCTAGCGTCTTAACGAGATCATTGTTTAATTAAGTAATTTGTGTTCCAGTGAGGAAGTTATTTATTGTTTGTACATTATGGGAATTCAAGTTATTATTTTTATTTTTTTAAATATTCATATTAATAACTTGACCCTTCTGGTATAAAACTTTCATTCACATTCTTATAGTTATGAAAAATTGATTATAATTTCTTATAATAATGACAACAATTTTGATGGGATAAGGGTAGGAAGAAGAAGTGAGACGACAATTGGAAATACAAGAATATAATACCAATGCATGGTAATTTTAAATCAGAATGAAATGGTAAAAAAATTCCATAGTCAAGCTGCTTCAATCATAAACAAAATTAAAAATACGCCAGTTTCATAAAACTAAGAATGTTGTGACAAAATGCTTCATTGTTGAAAAGTTCTTACAAAGACTGTAATATACTACTTAGTATAATAGTCTTTGCAAAAAATAAAATTCCTGTAAAAGTAATGCAATCTGTTTTGACATTTTATCCATAAACTTTTGATTTTCTTTATAAAATAGCGTTATTCTTACAGCCTTTGTTAGATGAAATTAGGAATTTGTTACACTCTACTAATAGCTGTATTGCAACAACCGATCTAGATCGTAGATCTGACTCCCACAAACTTAGTGTCGTAATTGTCCTGCTAATGGCAACTATCAAATCACTGACGCCAACTATCATATCCTTATCCTGTAGAGGTTTTACAACTCTGTATCTTTACTGCCATGTATCAGTTTTGAATGTCACGTTTTGTTACTTAACTCGTACAAAATACCACTGCTCTGGATTTATCTATTGTGTTCATCGATTACCAACGTACACTTTGCACTAATAGCTACGAAATGTTATTTCATTCTCAGCTCTACTCCTTAGTCTTAAGAAACACTCGTTAAATCACAAGTAACAGAATATTATAGTCTATTGTATGATATAATAGCATGTTTGTTTGTTATATTGTCCACATAATTGTATCTGCAGATAGTGTTGGAAAGTAGGGCGGCATTGAGGTAGGCTTTTGTAAGATCTCGTTGGTCAGTGTCAATGAATTTGTCTCAGATGTTATGCAAGCATAATTACGATTATAACTGTGGTTTGTGTTTCAATTACTAACAAATCATTTTACTTATATATAGGAAAGAGTAGAAAAATTCTACTCTTTCCATTTCTTTACATTCCGTGTACATACAATTTTAACATGTCTAACACTAATGTAGCTATTTTCTTTACATTTTCTTCTCCCAACACTATTAAGCTTTAGGTTGAAGATTTATTTGACAATTTAACTACATATGTGCGTGCGAGATCTAATTTACAATAATGGCTATACAAAAAATAGTGATTTCAATCCTAACGACTTTAAAGTCAATTAAGATTTAAACAATTTGCGCATGCGACGCTTTCGTGACATTCCTTGAGTCAATTACTTCTGTACTTTTAAAATATAATATCGATTCATTTTGAACTCCTTCTGTAGCATTTGTTGCAACAGGTTAAGAACTAAATTCGAATGGGGATCAGTTGGACAAGTGCATGTAAAACTGGTCTCTGTCTTAAGATCTAAGCTGTCAATGCATGCAAATGTGTACAATCAGATGGTCGGGAGCACGTGGGTTAGTGCTCCTGTCGTTTAATAAAAGATCTGTAGGTTCGATTCGGCCCACGGAAGACAGTTCCTTGTTTACTTGAATTGATTGTCTTACTGAAAGGGTTGACAAATGTAATAAATCATCCAGTTGCGTTAAAGTTTACTTTTATTTTTATATCTTCCGCATCTCACTCAGTTTTGAGTCACTGACACAATATTATTAATTTTAACTATATTTTTAATTATCTCTGTAATGCTTTTGCCAAGTGTTCGTAAACTTTTTCTCATGTTATTCTCTTTAGTAAAATATACAAATTTTATACTGTGTAACGAAATCATAAGTTGTCTGTGAAACATCTCATAAAATTTATTGCAATAAAAAACACTTGTTCTACAATTCACACAATTTGCAAAAGAAAAACTTTAAAATCACATAAACAGGAATACTAAAAAAATACAATGTTTATTTGTCGTTTTCTTATCCCTAACTTTGCTCTCTTATTCAAATATTAGAAACATTGAAAGCGAAACAAAAGTCGCGCTTTGGGTTCATGAATTCAACATGAGCCGCTTCAGAAATGACATATCTCACAAAATTAACATTTGTATCAATTTATAATTTAACATTGCCGTCTAAAATGTTAGACGATGGTGTGAAGACATTCTTGCTCTTTGTTATCAATTATGATCGGTTTTATTATGTGTAGTTTGTTGAAAGAAAGCGTAGTCGTTTGGGTGACAATGTAATCTCACACTTTATCTACACAAGATGCGTTTATGTACTGCTACATTATAAGGATTTATACGGCAATACAACTGTCATTTTACTTTGTAAGAGCAGATTGTCTAACTAAACTTATTTTATTTTTAACTCAATTCGTTTTCTAAACAACAATAGAATGATTAATACGTGGTCCTAGAATAGATCCTTGTGGTGCGCCTATAAATTTAACTAAAATGTAATAATATGACATCTAAAGAATAGAATACGTTTATAAAATTATCTTTACCTTGATTAAAGTAAAACGAAACAATGCAGTTATTAAAAGTTATTAATAACCTGTCAAAATAATATGTGTGAGACAATATCAAATGTTTTATACAAAAATTTGATTTGATAGAATTAATTTAAATAATTCGTCTGATTCTATCATATAATTTGGGGTAATATTAAACTCTACGCCTACGTTAACACTTGCGTAACTTTTGCTTGTTAAGCAAGGTTAAGAATTTTATGTGTAACCCACAACCTCAATGCTATTAATTACAGATTACAGACACATTACCTACAATCACGATTTAAATTGTATTATTCTGACCTACATCAATTGAGATCATCGGCTTACAATTGTTCTATGCTTTCTGTATCGATATATCGATTCTAAAGATCGATTACTGTATTCGATAAGTTGACCTTGTTCTATGAATGGGCAGAAAGTTTATTGTTTCAATTGCAATCAATCATATTAGATTTGTAGCTTTTTGGATCATAATTATCCGATTAGAGCCGTTTCTAGGTAACTGTTACAACTAAATTCTTTAGTAGTTCAGTATGCATCTCTCATCTCAATAATAAATATATTTTGCTGCACATAATTGCGTTATATTATTATGATAGCTTTTAGGACTATGTTTACTATCGTCTGCTCTCATAATAATGTAGTCCTGCCACATTTCGTTCAGAATAACATAAAAATTAATTTGCAAAAAACTTGATAAGAAAATCTATATAAATAAGTAACCTAGACGAATATCACTTAACGTTTTTAAAATACAAATTAACTTAAAATATTTTTCAAAACTTTTGGTATGTGTGATATTTCAGGGACTAAGAGTTAACAAACATTTTCTTTGCTTCAGTCAAAACATAATTAATTCTGACTAACATAGACATTGACTCATTGTATACAGTGTAACACAATGTTAATGTACGATTAATTGCATCCAGTATTGTGCGAGAAACGACATATGCCGCATAATATGAAACGCACTTTATATTGCGACATGAAGTCATTAAAAAATATTCAGTAACACGACAATTAAAGGCGCATAAGCCTAATAACAAAATGGTCTTTTTATTCACCAAAAGTAACTTAAATCTAAATGATTTTATTAAATGCGATGATGATCACGCAACCAAACCTGAGGCTATGTAACTTGTTAAAATGGTTAGTTTATAATGACCTTAGGAGTAAGAAGTAAATCGTTTTTTCATAATATTTAACGATAGAGCTAAGTATGATTTAATTATGCAGACTTGTCTATTAATGTGTTGGATATATAAAACCATATGGGAGTTAGAAAAAAAAACAAGTTTATACAGGGTATGTCGTCAATTTAGTTTTTTTAAATCGAATGATCATAGAGTTGATGTCTTAGAAAATCAAAACATATAAGATTACAATATTAATGCAACTTCTTTGAGTTCATCTGTTTGTTTCACTTTATTAGGGGTCGTATCTGTAGTTTATCTGTTCATATTATGCTATTTGTACAGTACTTCAGTGGTCAATTCACTAAAATAATATCCTCGTTTTCTATCAAATATTAGATGCTGGATGCTTTATAGACATGTCTCATGAATATATTTTTTTAATGTCATCCAACGAGTATTTGGTTAAGATTCTCTTGCTCGTTTATTTTTTAATCTTTCACTAGAAATGTAAGTTTTGTCTATTATGAAAAACGTCTATTAAGGAGGGCTGTTCACTGTAGAAGCATCCAACGGAAGACGTAACAACAAAATAACAGGTGCGTGACACATACCCGTCCTATCAAGTTAATTTGCTTTCACTATTGTCATTTGAAACGAGAAAGCCTAAAACCATTGCAAATTATAATGTTTTTTTTATTGCACTACATAATAAGCCGCAATTTCAACATTGGTGGCTATTGCAATAATTATTTTTGGGAGAAGTTTATCTTGTAAATATTAAGCCACTCTTAGCGGCTACATTTTGTACTGAAATGTCAAAATTTTTGGATTTATGCAATAGGTATATCTTTAAGTTTATCTTATTTAACTTTACCTTAACTAGGCAGTAACGACATTTCCACATAGCAATCTTAATTTCATTAAATGAACAATCTAACTTTCGTTTTTATCAAAAGGTTTCGATAAGCTGTAATCTTTTATATCATTGCTTATGTAATTTATTTTATTTTTATTATCAAAATTTAATAATCTAAATGTAACTTTAGTATTATTATTATTTGTATTATACTTTTTGTGGTTATGCTTCGATCACTTTCATTTTTATCTTAATTTGTGGTAAATGAAAGTTATTCACTTGTTCTGTTATCATTTACTGATAAATAACCAATTATAGGATCCATTGACAGTCACGATATAGACCATAATGAAATACTTATTATCCTATTAGTTATGTTAGTGACTAAGAACAGTCTCAAAACACAAAGATCAAAACTAAAACATCTGGCCACTTATTACTTTTTTTTTCAAAGATATTTAGCAAATCATCAGATAGAAATTAGATAATACAGAGAACTGAATGAATATCTGTCTATACAATAAACAGAAATAAAGGAACAGAGAAAAATGAGAATTAAGGGACGAACATTACACTGATGGCTCAATATTCGCTGCCAATTTCTGAAACTCATTTTTGACACATAAAATTACAGCTGTACTCTCAAAATAAATAGCACGAGACATAATGTGGCATTAAAATTCAAATGCGTTTAAGAAACTGGCGGTACGGACCCTCCACGGTCGATCCAGCCTAATTTTTAATATGCTCTAACAAAAACTCATATCCCAAGAATGGGATGGTTATGACTATGATGATGAATATTTATCAAACATAAAAGTACGAATAAAAACAACAATTTTATGAATATTAGCATAGATATAAATATTCATGATTCTAGTACCTATTTCCAAATTGACCTCAGCGTCTTCGTGTTTACTAAGATTCAAGATGCACTATTTCGAAACACACGTTCGGTCCTCAAAATGGTCAAGTAACCTTTAGAGCGACTATTAGGTTGGGTCACTTCGCATTGCAGGATGTTGAACAAAATATTCATATCTTAATTAAATGTTGCATACGAAAAGTGCAAGGCTCGATTTAAATGATGTACTTACTATTTATCATTTATTGGATATCTCTTTGCGAAACTGATGTTGTTCCCCCCCCCCCCCCTAATTTCAATTGCTGTCTCACTCATACAAAGCAGAAATTAAGCGGGATTGTGATTTTTGATATGTTGAGATTGATACGAGATTTGAAACATGTTTTGTTACGAGTATTGAGCCGCTTGTAAGAAAGTTTAGTACTTGCTCTACTAATAGTATTTATTACGTATTGACCTATAGATATACTAAACTATATATTGAAAAAGGCTTAGTCATCATTCATCATCATAATCACAAACAGACATTTTTATTTATTTCAACATGAAGTGTTTTTTGCAGAATCAAAATACTTTATGAAGCCTTGTCATTCAAAGAAGGACAAAATTAAAAATAATTCAATATATTTACATAGTAAAATGTAAATGGAATAGCTTACTACACAATAATATCATTATATTTATAGCCGTCATCACTTACGTTCCCTTTACAATACCGTCCATACATGCTTATTAAACGAGCTTAGATCTGACAAAATATGGGCTATAGAACCTCCCTTGTGCCGCTTATCTGACCTCATATCTTAGAAGTCAACAATGGTCCCTGCAAACATAACTAATTCATATAACAATTAAGTAAATCTTGAATTATTACAACATGCAGACTTATTGTAGGATTTATTATTAAAACGTTTTTTATCGTATAATAAAAAGTAACGATTGCCAGTAACAGAATACAATATAAAATTTATCAGTTGCACAATCATTGTATAACGTTTATTGCTAAGTAGTTTATTTCGAATAATTCTTAAAGAAAGATATTATTTTCTTATTCTTTAACTTCACCGTAAAGTGCGTTCTACTCTGTGTTTATACTGTACCTACTTATTTGACACTAATTGTACTCTATTAAAGTATTGTTTAGTTTTATTGTCTATAAATGGAACTAAGAGTAATCCTATTTTTTCTTATTAATATTGCACTTAAAACTACCATTGTAAGTGGTTTTACAATATTTTTTTATAATAATAAATCAACTTCTAGTCGGACTCCCACTCGAAGGGTCCCTACCACTATCTATTTAAAACCGAAAAAAAATCAAGTTTGTTGTATGGCAGTCCACCTTAAAAAAAATTTTTGTATTTGTTGTTATAGAACTCTAAAAATACATTAAAAATATGTAATTTTTACCAAATCGTAAAGTCCTTTTGCATTAAAAAAAGTAAAATCGATTGATATCCACTAATTCGAGAAACTAAGTAATATTATTCTCAAAATTATCTTTCTCTAAATAATTCTTACAATTTTTATTATGACTAAAAATACAATTGGATAATTTAATAATCGTAAATCAAAATGATTGTTTTCAATCGTCGCGCCGGTGATAGAATTCGAACATATTGGAAGTTGTCGACCTTCGTCACACCTACTGAGCCTTTACCAGTTCGAAACAGGATACAAAAGTCACGACATTTTTGTATAGCATTTGAATTTCTTTAGACATAAAGATATTAATTTAATTCCGTATTGTACATGTTCAAATCGTGTGTTAATATTTTTTATAATTCCTTTTATAATCTTACTTCCGTTGTATTGTGATTTTGTGATCATAATATACATGTTATATGTTATTATGTATAACTAGAGAAAGTGATGTAGACTGTGTGACGGCCTCTAATGCTCTATTCCCGTTATTCGAACATGTGGTACGAAATAAAACCACAGCAGTTGTCACTAACTATACCACCGAGCTTTATTGCCGTGAGGCTATTCAAGTATCATGCAACAAAATATTATTACAAAAGACCATTATACAATTCCAAAAACGAAACCATAGCGCGATCTATTTTTCCATAAGGCGCCATCTCTTGTTAAAAACATAAACTAGATTTCTATACAAAAATATCCGTTTTTATTACGAGAATAGAAAAGCTAGTCTTTGAAGAAACGATTTCGTTTCATGTTTTAGTTCGTTTTAATTGATAAATCCAGTGTTCAGCCGGATACGAGTGCTTCACACGAATACGGATTCCCTTCTTATTTGATTTCAGATGGGCACATTATAAAACAAAACTAATTTTTGAATTTCTGCTTTAATAATTAAGCCGATCTCTCTGAAACACATTTTATTTACATTCAGTCTCAAGTTATACGCAGTGTATTAAAGGATAAATCGAGTTAGGAACTACACTGCGCTCTATTACTCAAGATAATATAATGTCTCATTATCTTTGAAAATGCATTTCAGAAACTGACTGCATGACCAGTGAAACTACATAATATTATGATAGTTTAGTCCAGTTTGTTGCGACAATTGACTCTGGTTTCTTGCGCCCTACGGCGCGTGCGGGCCTCGAGCATGGCTCCTTGCCCGGGTTTCAACTCCGGGGATGACTATCCCTGGGTCCTTGTTTTTTTTCCCCTTTTAGGGGGCTTCATATTTTGGACAACACAATTAAAGTTAAGAATTTACTTCCAGTCGGGTGAAGATGTTCTCCATTGTCCTCCTCCGAGCGGCACAAGACATATAACGTAAAGAGAGTTTCGATGGCTTCCCCGTGACTGTCCGTGCTTCTAAATTGCGACAATTTTGACTGACTATGACGTTATAATATGCAGCATTCCCCCCACGCATGAAGAATATGTACGAAAAACTATCTCAATTATATGAACTAAGCTAATCAAATTTTAGTTGGCAGTGGACGGCTATCTTTAGCATGTCTTGCAGTGCGTCAGTACAATTTTGTAAGTCTCTCAGTTAATACTTGCATAAATGATTGCAAAGAAAAATAGAAACTTTAACAAAAATCATTGTTAACTTAAAAGTAAAGAAGGCGGACATAATGCTAATAGTATTTACCAACTGGAAAAGCTATTCAAGAATACTGTTAGCCTTTTGACCGCGTTACGGAAACTTTACGACTTCAGTGATTGAGCTAATAGTTGTGCCCAAGAGGGGATTTTTGCATTACTCGAGCGCGTCAGACTAAGATATAGGGTAACTGCAAAAATCCACTCTTGGGCTCCTCTAATATTCGTGTACCAATATTATTATATTTTATATACACCTATATTAATTATTTATAGTTACAAAAACTGAAGAGAAAACTGTTTTAGATAGCTTGAGAGAAATTGTTTTTGTGCAATTCTATGGGTTCTATATTTTTTTATTCCGGTCAGCAGGACAACGTGAACCCTTCTCATTAGTTCATAATAATATTTATAATTAATTTAATAAACCGTGAACTGTAAATCGTTTTACAATTTGTTTGATATAATCAACAAGTTTTTATATACACATCTAATAAAGACATCAAGTTGGACTTTATTATTTGAACGCAAGAAACTCATTACTTTTGTAGTATTTGTAAATTTAATTCCATCTGATAATCCTCTTTGTGTAACGAGATGACTATAACTTGTATGTATTTATTTATATTTTGTTAAGTCCATGTATTAAGGTCTATCTTTGAATACAAACATATTAGTCGTGACTACTTGACTATGTTAATCGGTTTATATTCGTTCATACTTAAGGTGTAAATATTTAGACATAAAAAAATCTAATTAGATTTTTTTGTTTGTAGCCTTCTCCGAAAAATATACATTTTATAAATTTTATTGCTTAATCAAATAATAAATTATTTTGGAAGTAGACTTCTGTTCTGGAATAAGATTAACAATTCCAAAAAAAACTACTAATTCGTGTTTAATAGAATTCCATTCCAGTATAGAATTCGTACTATATTTTTCTGAAATCCTTACTAAAAAGTAAAAAGATTATTCGATAAAGTATGAAGTTCTGAAGACATATATCTGGAATTCAAACAGTTTAAAAAAATATTAGTATAGATGATAATTTGGACTGTATGAATAGAAATCTGATACACACAGTTATAATTCTATGTTATCTATCAAAATCTCCAAGGTTTTTCTCATCGTAAAGTCATACGAGTTGAAATGAATAAAAAAAATCCGCAGTATTTGTTCTGAGACCTTAATTACTATATTTCGAAAATAAATTTTCGAGTTGCCACCGTATTATTTCTTTGTGTAGGTTATTCAGTGCAGTAACAAGACAGGTTTTAACTTAATCTTGGTTTAACTTAAACTTCGTGATTATGACGCGTTAGTAATACTCCTGGTATTGCAAACGTCCATAGGCTGCGGTGACTGTTTACCATCAGGCGGCCGTATGCTTGTTTGCTACCTAAAGAAGTATAAAAAAAAGACGGGTTGCACTCCGGGAGTGCCGACAGAAGTGAAAACTTAAACATCAACGTCGTGCATTTTTGAATATTTTCTTACGCTTTTCGATTTTTTTACCTATCTAAAAAAAGTGTCAAGCGCCGCTATAGAAGTTTTCACAAAAAAAAAATTGAAGTTGAAATTTTGGAGTCGTAGAGCATTTATAAAATTGACTTATTCGACCGAGAAAGACTTTTCACACACAGTATATGGACGTGAATCAACAATGCGTTTCGTTCGGTGAGTGTGGATCAGATCCAGAACCCAATCTCCTCACCTTTCCGCAGAGAGCAAAAGCTCAGGGACTTCCCTGAAAAGCTTTATGAGCGGCGGTGATCACTTATTAACAGAAATAAATTGAACAAAAAAATCTATTGTTTCATGTTCTTTTCATCTCGTGATTATGTCATTCATATGCTCACTAATATCATAAAAAATATTTCTATAAAAGGCCTGCTCAATTCTGCATGCCCAAATAAGAAATGAAAGTTCAAAATCATTACCTACTTTACCTTTAGTGTTCAAATTGGAAGTAAATCTTACCACAACTGGGTGCAGTTTACTAGTTTATGTATGTCCTGAACTATACGAGAGCTGTCGAAACAGATAGACTGAATAACAAGAAACAATGAATTATTATACCATTATTCATAGTAAACCAGCCTAACATTTAGTTGTAATGTCAAATTACGCAATGTATATTGAATTAGTCCATACATTCTTATCTGTTAAGCAGCCTATACGCTGCATAACAACAGCTGCTCCACAAGAAACATGCAATTACACTTACTTGCCAGATAGTTCCTGCAAGTTGTCTCATGTCTCTCTCTCATAAACGGTATTTGGGAAAGCTCACGACAGTGCACATAGAGCTAGCAATGTAAAAGTTACAGTCCAATCCTTAATACTTTTGCCCCTATATACCATATATTTTTATTTTATTTATTTATGACACACTTTTTTTTATTTTTTATTAGCGTATCAGGTATTACTGATGTTTATAGACGGCGGCAACTATTTTCCATCAGATGGAGCTTGTTAAATTGTTTATTTTATTTATTTATCACACATTCTACGTCTACACATTCTACATATAGCAACACATTGGTAGCGTCTTAGGTATTACTGATGCGTATAGACGGCGGCGTCAACTTTTAATCAGATAGGCCATTAGCTTGTTTGCTTAAGGTATGATATAAAATAAAGTTACAGAATCCGTGTCGAGTCAAGTAGCTTATAGACGTGTCTGTTTGCACACTACATTGTCATTAAAAGTATATCTGTGCAATGCATTTTGCAACTTTATTGGAAACAGATTGGTTCAGTATCCCTGCCCGAGGCGGAGCACGCCGCCGGTCGAAACGCTATTAATTCAGTTTATAGGTATCTAGTTATTTTGTCTATTTCAAAACTACTGTAAAACGTGATGTTATCTTGTTTACAAACTTGAATCCAGTTCAGGCTAATATAAATACGAAAGTAACCGTGGAACTGATTTATATGTTTTGTATGGGGATAATTTAAGACCCACGGTAGGGGGTGGTTTTATTCCAGAAGATAAGCACTATCAATCTGCATCTACTTTTAAACTTCACCATCAATAACAAACTCGGCCATGAACACAAGAAAAAAAAAATGATTGAACTTGAATTGTTTTTTAGTCAGAGAATTAGGTATATGAAAAAAAAATATTCCTGAAGCCAAATAAAACAATTCATAAACCACATTTTTTTTGCTTATTGTCTTAACAGGCGCAAAAGTCTACCACTTATACCTAAAGAAATGGTGAAGATGTTCATTATTACATCGAACGATTAGACCTCTACTACCTAAAAGGGAAACCAGGCCTTCAGGTCACACGTCTTTCGCAATATAATTACTTGCATGCGGGTTTCCTCACTATGTTTTATACAGAATGATAATTATGTAAATATTTCTGATATTCCGCAAAACACCTCAAGCGAAATATAAAATTACAAGAATATCGACATTAATTGTTAGTTATCTATGGCGGACCCAAAAGGTGTAAACAAACCGTGTTATTATTTTTAAAAGTGAAATTGTGTGGGCTGAATTATTTTTACGTAACCCACATTTAAGGGCAAAACAGTGCCAGCGGTGGGCCGGGAACTGCGCAGGAGCATCTGTATTTCATTTATTTTATTTATTTAAACTTTATTGACCACAATATATGGGTACAAAAGGCGGACTTAACGCTAAATGTATTATCTACCAGTCAACCTTTGGAAAGTGCAGATATTCACGAATGTGGTTTTAAATTATATGACATACAATAAATAAAACTTAAAAGTAAAACAAGTTTTTCCATAATACTAACTAACTAATATTATAAATGAGAAAGTGAGTTTGTTTGTTTGTTATTCCTTCACGGCTTGACTAAGCAGCCGATCATTATGAAAATTTGCATACATATTGTTAGGGGTACAGAGCCCAACATAGGCTACTTTTTATCCCGTGAAAGAATGTCGTTCCAATGGGAAAATAATTTTTCTACTATAGAGGGTGCTGTATCGGCCAACAAATGGCGCAACAAGTTGCGCTATGGGTTGTTTTGTTGTCAAACGAGATCTATGTCATAAAATTAACGTGAGCGAAGCCGTAGGTAGCTAGTAATTACATAAACGAAACACAATCATCTATTTATGTGAATGTCATCACACTAAACGCGGCGCGGCGCGGGTCCTGTGGCGGCGCGGCGCAGCTGTCATCTCGCGTGTCTGGCTATCCCGGAGCCCTCTAGACCCGCTGCCACGGGCAGTGTGTTTCGACAAATAATAAAACATGAATTTAAATATTTACGAAGAAAGCAAAACTATTTGAACTTGATAATAAATAGAGCATCGATAAATATTAAAACAAAGATAAACAAAACGGAAAGTAAAAACTAGTGATGCGATTAAATCGATTTACCGGATCAAAAATCGATTTATTGATCCAAATACGGAAATCGATCACGAAATCGTTTCATTTTATTTGTGCTTCCGTTTAAATAATGCAATTTGTAAATAAATATAATGAGGTTTATAAGGTCACAAAATTATTTCCGAATACATTATTGCACGTACTGTTTTTTTAAAAAAATCCGAGTTTTATTTTTTATGCCACAAAGGTGGCAAACAAGCATACCGCCGCCCGTCTGGTGGTAAGCATCACCATAGCCTATAGACGCATGCAATACCGGGGGTATCACTCACGCGTTGCCAACCCTACCAAGTGGAGCTCTGAGACCTTACTTACCGTAGGAACACAACATGGCCGAGTCCAATGTTATTTGGTTACGATTTTCTGTAAGGTATTTAGTAGGTATTATTACGTGCTTAATATTTGCCTTCAGCAGGATATATACTAGGAACTAATAGCAAAAGACTGGTTTGTTATCAACTAGGCTATCACCTCTCACAAAGATATAGTAGGACGTATTGGAAAAGCATGAATAATTTATCCACATTAATTTATTGGTTAGATAAGTAAGGTAAAATTGCAATCTTCATGATATATTTAAATGCATTAACCTAATTAAATATTTATACATTTAGGTTTTAGGTACAATCAGACAATGAAAGAAATACTGGGTAAAGAACTAAGCACAAGAAACTGGCCTTAATAAATTTAATGTCAATTAAAAAATAAAGTAAAACGACATAGCGACATTATCAGCATTCAGACGCGTGCTAGTATACAGTTATTCTCTTGAAAATTCAGTATGAACTAGAATTGTAACAATACTACATTTTAACACGATCTAGTACGCATTTTACTCTTTATTTAATTATATTTACAGATGTTTTTAATTGATATTAAAAGAGAAATTTAAAAAAATCAGAACACAGTGCATAGGAATAAAATAGTGTTCGTGTCTGTGCAGACGCATGCTAATGGGTCGTACGTAGCTCAGTGATTTCTGCACTTACGTACATACAGAACACTGATTCTCAGCTATAATTATCTTTACTATATAGAAGACTAGCGAAACCCGCGCAACTTCGTTTGCGTGTATCCCGCTTTCCCGTGGGAATTTTGGAATGTATGATACTTTAAAACCTTCCCCTTGAATCACTCTATCAATTAAAAAAAAACGCATCAAAATCCGTTGCGTAGTTTTAAAGATTTAAGCATACAAAGGGACATAGGGACATAGGGACAGAAAAAGCGACTTTGTTTTATACTATGTAGTGATATAGCGATAAAAACAAGTAAATACACCAATTCGCGACAACACACTTAAAAATGTTAACTATATTGCTCAGGTCGTGAGCATCTCGATTCTCAATCTCGATACATCGACCCAATTTCGATTGCAAGGTGACAGAATGGCAGCGCATCCGCGGACAATCTCTACGGTCCTTGGCACATTAAATCGAATACTCGGATACATTGACTCGGTTTCACGGATCACATCACTAGCCCTATTGTGTTGCGGTAATAATACATTGTTGACCTACAACATCTTTATGATCCGTTGAGATTCTTTGGAGGGCAACAAGAGTTCTTTTCTGAATAATTAAAAAGATTCTATAATGATTATTATATGAGAAATTTTATTCTTCAATATTCAAGAGGTGATCCAAAAGAAACCATGGCTCCGGCGTAAAAATTTTGTATTTCACATTTTAAGGGTTATTTATAAATACTATTCTAGACTATCACTATCTCTCTATCGGGTGGCTAACACTTATTGTTTCAGATAAAGGTTTGAAGGCGTTCATATTAAAATCTTCGGGGCTACTATGAAAGTGTCCATCCGAAACAACAAAACACGTAGGCCTCAAAAAGACATTACTAGTTAGAATAAAGTTCAAAAAGTCAGTCCGAATTTCCGGAATTTCCTTTCATAGTTGCCCCGCTTAATGTGGGTTTTTTTTAAATAAGGCAATTGTATCACAAAGTTTGATCTACCCAAATGCTGGCAGTTACCTTACTCAATGTATTTCTACTGCCATTCAGCGAGGCAACGCTGCGAGCATTTTCGGTACCCAACTACAGGGACTTACTACTTTTATAATATTAGTTTAATTTTAAGTTTAAATTTTTAAGTTTTGACGACTTCCGTGGCGTAATGGTTACCACGCCAGACCGCCACCCAGGAGGTCCCGGGTTCGATCCCCGGTCGGGTCATGATGAAAAACGAACTTTTTCTGATTGGCCTCGGGTCTTGGATGTTTATCTATGTATGTATTTGTTATAAAATATAATATCGTTGAGTTAGTATCCCATAACACAAGTTTCGAACTTACTTTGGGGCTAGCTCAATCTGTATGAATTGTCCCTATATATTTATTTATTTTATTTATTTTAATTTTAATTTTAATTTTAATTTAATATTTTTTTTTAATTTGTTAAGTTCTTATTATGTAATGCAAATAATTAGTTAGTCTTTACTTCTCTTTGAAATGTCTTGCAACTTCTGTCAATCATCAAACACTTATTTTATTCATTTTCGTTTTTTTTTTTGCATACATTAAGGATTTATTCGCTAATGAGCTATGTCTACATGTCATTTAGTTATTTGTCGTACAATAATACGTTTATAATGAAAACCCTTCAAACAAACGATAATTACATCATGGTCATACGAGATACCTATTGTAAAATGTTAATTGGAAACCTCTCAGTGACAAGGTCTCTTTGTTAATGCTTAAATTGTAAGCTTGTTAGCTTTTGGTTATAGATACTATTATAATCCCATGCTTGTCCCCTCGGGGTAGGTAGAGTAACGTCGTGGTTTACCAACTTTGTATTTAACAAACGAGATTCACATAATAATGACGATCTCTGTGGCGTAATGGTTACCACGCCAGACCACCTCCCAGGAGGTCCCGGGTTCAAATCCCGTTCGGGTCATGATGAAAATCGAACTTTTTCTGATTGGCCTCGGGTCTTGGATGTTTATCTATATTATGTATTTGTTATAAAATATAGTATCGTTGAGTTAGTATCCCATAACACAAGTTTCGAACTTACTTTGGAGCTCGCTCAATCTGTGTTAAAAAAAAGTGAAAATTTCAATTTTCAAGAAAGAATGGTTATCTTCGGAATGCTATAGCTTGGTTTTAATGACGTCAATAGAGCTCCGATTGGGCTTATATTGTAGGTACATATTACAGTTTATTATTGTGTAGAAAATATCGTTTGCAAAAATGCATAGTTTTGACCATGGAGAACAAACAGTGAAATCGGTCCTAAGTTTCCGCAGTTTTTCGAAGTAGTAAATTTTAATTTCACTACACAATTATAGGTTTAAAATAACTACAATGTCCAAATTTCGTTTGCCATAGTATGAATACGTACCAAAAAAAGAAAATTTCAATAAAATTACGAGTTACTAGCCCCGAGCGTAGATACGCAGACTTATAAGGCATTAAAAAGATTATAATAAATAATAAATTTAATTAAATGTCGCTAAAAAGTAAATTATAGTACATAAATTGCATATAATTCGATGGATGGACACGAAGACAACGCCATATAATTCAGTTTATGCTATCGAGTAAACGCTCCAACAGTTACCCACCAATCAGCTTTTACTTTCAATGAGGCTGCGCCCGCGCCGTGCTTCCGCGAACGAAAGTCATTTCCGCGGGCTGTTTACCAGTTCTTGAGTTATATGGATAATATTATAGGTATTTCTGATAATTTATCTTTTTCTTTTTAAAAGTTAATAGCTCCTATTTCGGTTACTAAGCATTTGTGTTACGAACTAGCTGTCAGGCTGGAGATTTTTATTTTTTTAATTATTTTTTATGTTTATATAAAGTGTCACTTTTGTCTTTCTTGCCTTGTATTTTTAACCTGTAACCTTTATTTTATTACTAACTGTGCCCACGGCTTCGCCCGCGCTGGTTTGGATTTGTGGTTAAAAAAGATTGATGGATAAATCGGAGTCAATGACGTCTAGTCTTATTATATATTCACAACTTAATTCTTAGCGATTAATTTGTTTACGATTTGTAGTCGAGTTTCCAGGATTCACCTTCACACGTTTGTTTAAAGTAGGGAATTTTTGTAAACCCACTGGCAACACCATTCCCCACCCCACACTGCCGGCGCAAGCGGTGCGGCGCGGCGTCTTCATTCCGTGTTTCCGTGCTCAAGCCTTCGCACGTACACTACATATTTAATACTCAACGAGGTTATTCAAGGTCGAAATTATGCCAAAAAGAAAACGTAACGATAGCAGTGACGAAATAAGAATTAAAATTAAGGAATTAGAAACACAATTACTGAAAAAATCAAAACGACACAAACGTTTTGTTATATATTCAGACAGCGATTCTGAATCAGATTCAGAGAACAGAGGTTAGTAATTTAAACAAATCGTTTTTGTTAAACGAATCTACCCTACAATTTTTTTGTATTTTAATTTTTGATGCGAGACGCCACCTGGGCTATCTCTGTCACCTAATATGACTAATAGTACATTAAATGTACCTAAATTAAATTAACATTTTAATGTACTTATGTGATGCGAGACGCCAACTGGGCTATCTCTGTCACTTTTCTTTTGCCATGCTTTACGCGTATACTTACATACGTGTATTTTATACCGATTATCTAACGATATCAATGGCTTATTTTAGGAGTCGACAATATTCGCGATGAATCAAATGGATCTACAGATCAGGTCGAAAATATACAACCGGTATCGTGGGATATACCTTCGACATCTCAGGCCCTAGAACCGTCCAATTCTCAGGGTGCAACAGAGCCAGATTTAGACAGCGAAATACTCGCCTTACTAGGAGATGCACCAAAGTCAGATATCGCTTTTGGAAAGCCAATACACAAGGATTTAGCATCTCGATGGCAAGAAATCCTTTCGAAAGGATTACCTAAAGATATTAAAGAAAAGATTATGACCGAATACTTAATTCCTTCAAATTGCGACATGCTTATAACGCCGTCACTTAATGCGGAAGTTAAGGTTGCATTGGCTGACAATATGGTAAAAAGAGACACTGCTCTTTTAACAAAGCAGAACCAGTTATCGATCGCTATTGCGGCCATTAACCAGGGTATTGAACGTCTAATTTCTAAGGATAGTCATACCTCTATCTTAAAACCAATAAGTGATGCATGCAGACTTCTCTGCGATAGCCACTTTAATGATACTAGAACCCGTCGTGGTTTCATTATATCATCCATTAATCCAGATATGAAGGATACTCTCACCGAAGCAAAACGCGACAAGCTGTTATTCGGAGAAAATATCTCTGATAAGCTAAAATCTGCCAAGACTATTAAAAGATCTGCGGATGATCTCAAGCAGACACGAAACGATAAACCGAATGTTTTTAATAAAAACAATTTCATTAAAGCAAACAAGAACTCAAAGGCTCGTTTAAACTGGAGGACTATGCCTCGCAAAATAACCCCCAAGACAGACTACCCGAACAACAGGCCAAGACAAGCGCAGCGTGCACCGCCAACGACGCACTTCAACTCTCAACAGCGGGGACAGCGGGAGACATCGGAGCGGTCGGCGGGCACCAGCAGCGGCAGGAGACGATAGATTTTGAGGTATCATATTCAGGTCGGCTTAAACGATATATTTCTAAGTGGGAAGAAATAACATGTGACTCCACTATATTGTCTTGGATTATGGGTTATAAAATTCCCTTTCAATCGACTCCTTTCCGTCCGGACATACCTAGTGTACACCCAAGATCACATGTTGAGGATAATAACTTTATAGACTCCATAAACTCTTTATTGAAAATAGGAGCCATATCAAAATGTACACACACAAAAGGAGAGTTTATTTCCAGCGTATTTTTGATACCAAAACCAAATGGAGACAAAAGATTTATTTTAAATTTAAAATGTTTAAATAAATTTATAAGAACCAGTCATTTTAAAATGGAGGACTATAGGACAGCGTCCAAACTTATAACCAAAAATTGTTTCATGGCATCTATAGACATGAAGGACGCTTACTTTTTAGTACCGATACACAAAGATCATAAAAAATTTCTCAGATTTAAATATAAAAAGACGTTATACGAATTTAACTGTCTACCATTTGGTTTGTCTACTGCTCCTTATGTGTTTACGAAAATACTGAAACCTGTTATGGAGCTATTAAGATTAAATGGTTTCGTCTCTGTAATTTATCTGGATGATATATTTTGCATTGGAAGAAGTTACACTGAATGTCAGAATAATGTTACTTACACACTTAATCTACTTCACGAGCTTGGGTTCATAATTAACTACGAAAAAAGCAGTTTAACACCAAGCCAGCAATGCAAATATCTTGGCTTTGTGTTTGATTCCAATGATATGGCATTAAAATTACCAGAAAATAAAATAATAAAAGTAAAAAATCTGTTGTGTAAATTTAGATCAATTAAACAATGTAAATTGCGTGATTTTGCACAGTTCATAGGTCTTTTGACATCAATATGTCCAGCCATTCGTTATGGATGGCTTTATACCAAACAGTTCGAACGATACAAGTACCTTCGTCTTCTCCAAAATAGTAGTTATGATCAAGTAATTAGTTTACCGAAACAATTAAACAGTGATATTAAATGGTGGTTGAAAAACATAGAAACAAATTATAATCCATTTAGATTCAATCGGTTCGAATTAGAAATCTTTTCTGACGCTTCTGCTAGTGGATGGGGCGCTTATTGTGATAACAATGAAGTTCATGGTTTTTGGAAAAAAGACGAAACAAAGAATCATATTAATGTTCTGGAATTAAAAGCTGCTTTTTTCGGGTTAAAAACCTTTGCAAAAGTTATGTCGGAGTGTGAGATATTGCTGCGAATTGATAATGTTACTGCTATTTCATGTATTAATCGAATGGGTAGCATTCAGTACCCGCATTTGAATGAAATAGCACAAGAAATATGGCAGTGGTGTGAAATGCGTAAAATTATAGTATTTGCTTCATATATAAACACGCGAGACAACTGTGAGGCCGATCAACTGTCTCGCAAAAAATTTTCTGACACAGAATGGGAACTGTGCGATGATGCTTATCAAAAAATTGTTCAGAAATTTGGCAAGCCAGATATAGATTTATTCGCCAGTAGATGTAACGCAAAGTGTTCCAAATATGTGTCATGGAAAAGTGATCCTGATGCTTGGACTGTCGATGCCTTTACGATCCCTTGGTCAAAATTATATTTTTACGCATTTCCGCCATTTACTCTTATACAAAGAGCATTACAAAAGATAATTGCTGAGAAGGCCAAAGGAATTATGATAGTACCACATTGGCCAACCCAGCCTTGGTTTCCTGTTTTTCAAAAAATCGCCGTGTCTGATTATTTACTGTTTAGTCCCAGTAGTCATTTATTGAAATCTCCTTTCAGATCGTCCCACAACTTGAGCCAGACGCTTACCATGGTTGCCGTGAAATTATCAGGACATCTTTATCACAAAGATCCTTAACTAATAAATCAATTGAGATTATAATGGCGTCCCTTACAGATAATACGTATAAGCAGTATAACGGTTGTATCAGGAATTGGATCAATTACTGTAAGTCTAATGACATAAATTATCTAGAACCATCAGTAGCTAACGTAATAAATTTTTTGTCTTCTATTTTCGATAACGGAGCGCAATACGGCACAATTAATTCTCATAAAGCTGCAATATCCCTGTTATTGGGACCAGCATATCTTAATGAAGACAGCGTAAAGCGATTCATGAAGGGAGTTTTTCATCTTAGGCCTACTGCCCCTAAATACAATATCACGTGGGATCCGATTATCGTTTTGAACTATTTAAGTAATCAATGGCCCAATGAGTCGCTAGATTTAGAAACATTATCGAAAAAGTTGACAACTTTATTAGCACTCGTGACTGCACACCGAGTACAGACACTGTCTATGATTAAACTATGTAATATTAATGTAACACAGAATAACGAAGTCATAATAAAAATCCCAGATAGAATAAAAACATCCAGTACAAATTCTGAACAGCCAGTTTTAAAATTATCATTTTTTAATGAAAACGCGCGTATTTGTCCTGCTAGCTGTTTATTGACATACATTCAAAAAACAAGTACTCTTCGCACTTCAGATCAGGAACATTTGTTAATTAGCTACCGAAAACCCTATCGTAATATTTCATCACAAAGATTAAGCCAATGGATTAAGGAGACGTTAAAAAGCAGTGGCTTAGATACATCGATATTTACAGCGCATAGTACTCGGCATGCAGCCACCTCCAAAGCTAACTCATTAGGAGTTAGCTTAGATGTAATCCGAAAAACTGCTGGGTGGAGTCAATCCTCTTCAGTTTTCGCAAATTTCTATAATCGGCCTACTATCAGTAATGACAACTTTTGTCAGGCCATTCTTTCTAATCAACATGTGGTTAATAACAATTAGTTAAATCCGTTAAATTGTTGTTGTTATTTAAATTGTCAGTTTAATAAAACATGATTTTCACAACTTTGTTTTCATTCTCTAAACATCCTACAAATCGTAAACAAATTAATCGCTAAGAATTAAGTTGTGAATATATAATTAATGATCAAACGAACTTACCTGTACGTGAAGTTCGATCATAATTATATGAGCAACTTAATTCGACGCGATTAATAATATCCCACCCAGATCCCACCCAAAACTTGTGAAAAGCATTGGTCAGTATTTAGAATAGGGTGAGGATTTCTTTGAACAAAATGAAGACGCCGCGCCGCACCGCTTGCGCCGGCAGTGTGGGGTGGGGAATGGTGTTGCCAGTGGGTTTACAAAAATTCCCTACTTTAAACAAACGTGTGAAGGTGAATCCTGGAAACTCGACTACAAATCGTAAACAAATTAATCGCGTCGAATTAAGTTGCTCATATAATTATGATCGAACTTCACGTACAGGTAAGTTCGTTTGATCATTAATTATATTTCCCTATTTTACATTGAGCTCTTGTTTCTACTTATCTCCCTTTTATTTTCATTCTTGACAATCTGAATTATTTGATTTTTATTATCGTCTTAAATCTTACGTAACATCTGATATTAACCTTTGTTTTTATTTAAAAAGTTTAAGACTAAACTAAATCGTTGATTACAAAAAGTTGGCTCCACTGGCGAATAACAAAGGTCCTATGAATAATTGATTATGTTTTTTTGCTAAACGTGCAGTTCCGCCTTAAAATGAATATTGTAATAAAAAACGAATTTGCGATTATCTTAATCTTTAAGATGAACTAGATATTAAATTACATAATTGCGATAAGAATATTATTTAAAAATCTATGGCATGCAGTTAAGTTTTATTTATTTAAAGTCATATTATTACTGCATATCCCGGCTTGGAGAAGTTTGGGATCTGTCGAGCTCTCCTCTTTTATTCGTTGATATCGACTAAAAACCTGACTGTCTGCCACCTTCTTCGCCTTAACATTGACGTGGACGGGGTTACGTGCGGGAACCGGTGATCCCAGTGACGTAGGGCTAGCAACACTAGATTATTTTAGTCTTTCTGAATGGGTGCAAGACCTCCGATTATAGACCTCGATTAAAATTAGTTATGGTTTAAACACAAAGTTATAATGCAACTTAGGGTCGATTGTTTGATCAGTAGTTAAGTATACTAATGGTTAAAATTCGTTGAAAAAACTATTTGTTAAAAATTGCTACGAATTTTAACCATTAGTATACTTAACTAATGATCAAACAATCGGCCCTTAATATAACAATGTTAGTGGAAAGTATATGAAAGTGATAATCTCGACGCATTCGAAAGTGCGTGACCATTGATAGAGTAGAAATACCGATACTAAACCGATTCCTATTCGATCAATTTGTAACAAATGAAGCGAGACTGTGTACAATAGGGTGAGTTGATCAATGTCGCGGATTTCACGGCTAGGGGCGATACTCCTAAGTTCCGGTAGTACAGTCAACAAATTCACAGACTACAACTCTCAGTCAGTCGGGGGTCCATGGGTGAAAATTCGCGGGGATTTTGTATCCAGAGAAAATATTTTTAAAGGAAATTAAAATATTGTACCTCCGTAGAAGGGCGCTGGTTTATCCTTAGGACATTTTTCTCATATGTGCAGATGTTAACAACCTTTTGAAAGTACAATTTATTAAAGCAATAGACGGAAGGGAATTCCCATCACAATCCTCGCCGTACACCTCAAAACTGTGTCTAAAAATGCACATAAATAGTGATATTGTTTATATTTCTTTTGCTGACCGTACCAGCCAACGTGAACTTGACTTGATGAACTTTCCCGGATCTATTGTTTTGGCGATACGGGAAAAATTATGTTAAAAATGTCGGCTATTGTTATTTGCTTTTGAACCTTTTCAATACAAATTAACGACTAATTTGTTAACCGTTAATCCGTCGGCTCTGCAAGAAACATTTTTTTATTATTTGAATATGAGCTATTTTAATATATGATTTTATAATCATGAAAATGTTTATAAGAAGAAAGCTTCATTGATGCAAGGAGCCAGCCAGTCAGTCGCTAATAATATTATGTTTTGTACATTTTTCAATATGTTCGTTTTCTCAATTTTAATCTATAGAAAAATCGGTATTTGCTTATAGCCATCTGTTGAGAAGCAAAAAATTAAACAATGTACATATTTTAAAACTAATGAGCGACAACTAATCCAAATCTATACTAATATTATAAAGAGGAAAGATTTCTAATTCTGATTGTAACGAATAAACCCAAAAACTACTGGGCCGATGTCAAAAATTCTTTCACCATTGGGAAGGTACTTTAATCCGGGTTAACATAGGTTATGTTATATTTTTAAAAATATTAGGGATGCTTAGAAAAATCCGTGCAAAGCCGAGGCGGCCCGCTAGTTATACCAAATACTATAGAAGACTAATACGCACAGCTTCGGAAGAATTCGGGCAAGACGCGACACTAGCGCCCCTACGGCATGAGGGCGGCATGAGGTGAACGATTTCAAAACTTTTGTGCGTTTTGTATGCAAAATGTTATAGCGCCCCTAGCGGCATGAGGTGAACGGAGGTTGCCAAGTCATTGTATGAGAAACGTCAAGAGCTGTGCGTATTGGTCTTCTATAGTATTTGGTTATACATATTTTCATAAGTTAATAACGATTTCACAATATCTTGATAACTCGTCTGTCAATTAAAATCAACTAATTATTTTTAAAAAATTATTCCATATCAAGATAAAGTATTCTTGGGTCGGCTAATTACCCTACCTTGCGGGGGCGATCGCCAACCGGCATATTAAAGATATACCAGTAGATATATAATTCAAAATAGATAGTTATATCATATTATACTTAATTAAAGGTATGATATCAACTAATCTATCAAAGTAAGCAACCTAATCTACTTGACCCACTCACAGACATAATCATGGGTCATAATTATAGTGCAGAAAATTCTTACTTGTGACCTTCGACATGCGTGACTCTATATTCAAGGATGTGTCATACTGTAATGAAATGTTACCAGTAAAACAACGGACTTGTTAGTATTAAATTGAGCTTACATGGAGATACAAACATCGAAATTTAATTTCCTTTTTAACCTATTCTGTGCTGTGGACGCCGATCGGCGTCTTTTTTGTCACGTTCAGCCAGCCTAACATGTTTACACTCGAGATAGTTTCTCGCACGCGACAAAGCTTCTTCGCTAACAGCAACGCCTGTTTTATATACTGTAGTACGCTAGTACTATTTATTATACTGTGATAGTAGACATAGCCGAGATACGCTATTGGCAGAACGGAGCGAGAAAATTTTGTCACGTTTGTCATGTTAGCCCGGCAGGTGCGGCGTACGCCAATCGGCGTTCAAATACCGTCCCGCACCGACCAATAAGAGTAGTTTATATGGCTGCAGTGAATTGGTTATTAGTAATATTGATTGCGCGTTGATCGTCAAGTCATTATCACCGTCCTACCCTTACGTAGGGTCGGTACAGTACAGCATTGTAAGTTCGCTTATCATTCGTCATATCTACGGTTCTACTCATTCTAAATATTTAGATAGAATAACTTTCATACTAAGCGATGGTTTCCTAATGAATTTTCCATCAAAAGTTGGCAACGCAAAAGTGCGCACAAGTAGCTCTCTCGGAGCTTCAGATGTTTTTTAATGACAGCAATTGCTTATCGTTAGGAAACACATCGACTGGTTTATTTACTGTACAAATAAATAAAAGTTTTTTTTTGTTGATAATCAATAAATATTTTTTTATACTCAAGTAAAAGTTTAATTTATTATAGCTCCATGTGAACGTATACATTCGAAATTCAGTTATCTAATTCAATTATATATTATTTGAGTCACGACCTGCGGTAATAAGATGTGGTATGTAAATTGTCGGGTTCAATTGCTATTGAATAATTGTATCGACGAATTAATTCGATAGTTGCCTTGACATAGTCGTTAAGCGATTAAGTATAGAAACAAAGCAAGCCAACTTTATAGTAATTGTATCCATATTATCCATACATTGTGTGAGGGATATCGGTTTCATATTTATCCGCGTGAGATTATAAAGCCCTTGTCCAGAAAGGGCGGAAATCGTCGCGTGCTTTCGTCGTTCATTATTCATCACGGAGTGGAGTTGCAATAATTTCAACGTCAACATACAAATAGCTCAATGTACGATGCCTATGCATGCAGTGTCTAAAGCTCTAATGTTATCATACTATAATATTATAAATAAGAAAGTGAGTTTGTTTGTTTGTTATTCCTTCACGGCTTGACTAGGCAGCCGATCTTTATGAAAATTTGTATACATATTGCGGTACAGAGCCCAACATAGGCTACTTTTTATCCCGTGAAAGTATGTCATTCCAATGGGAAAATATTTTTTCTACTATTGGTGGCGCTGCAATTGCGATGTCAGCCAACAGGTGGCGCCACAAGTCGCGATATGGGTTGTTTTGTTGTCAAACGAGATCTTTGTCATAAAATTAACCGCGAGCGAATCGGGGAAAAGCTAGAAATATATGTATTTAAAAATTAAAATTCTTGAACTAAATCATACATTTTTGCGAAATTATCGATAATAAGCGGTTACAAAATCTTTATCAGTAGGTACTATATTCATAATACATTTCAAGGAGTTCTCTCTTTCTAGAATATTAAATTCAAGGTATACATTATTCATATAAAAGATTCTTTAGAGATTCTTTTTTTAATTATCAATAAATGGTTAATAACACGAATCAATTTAATGTTTTTACTGCCTCTAGCTACGTAAACTGAATAATATTTAATACATAATGAAATTAAATATATAAAAGCTGATGATGATGATACTGTACATAATTTGTACAAAATAAGTTTTTAATAAAGTAAAGCCGGTTTTTCACTATGAGATATAATAATATAATTACGCTTTTTCACTATATCCCATAGTGAAAAAGCGCCTGAAAAATTGGTACAATTTTTTTTTGTTGAATCAAATGAATCTAAAACTCGAACTCAGTCGTCATCAGAGTTTTCACATAAAATCGTTTTAATTATTAATTTATTTTGAAAATATTTTTGAAAAAAAAATATCACCTCGCTCTATCTATTCGTTTTGAAATCCGACCGAGTGTTCTTCCAACTGAGCTACCGAGAAGCAATGGTGGCGAAATTTTTCATTTATTTAAGGTTTTTTTTTTCATTTGTTTCTATTATTCTAGTCATAGTAAAAAATTATCTGTTTGAAAAGGCCTATCCAATGGTATATCAATTATTACTATTGAGTAATGTTGTGGGGTGGGCCCAAAAATTCTCATCATCCTTTATTTATTTTTCGCGTGATATACTGGAAACGTAATAAACAAACTCACTTTCGTATATAAGTTATTATGGATTTAACAAACGGTCGTCGAACCGCGGAGTGAGCGGTGTCGGCCTTGGCGTGCAGTCGTTGGCTACTGTGTCCATGTCATATTTAGTTAACTAGTTTTTTGTAAAGTAATTTTTCTGGACGAATTAACACAGCGCCATCTAGTCTCGAACTAAGCAAAGCTTATATGTAATAGAGAGATAGATGGAAATGTTTTTTTGTAATTAAAAACATCCAAACTAAAAAAAACATCCAAACTAAAAACAGCATGAACATTAAATGTTTGTGATGGTGCGGTTCGAACCCGCGACCCTAGTGATGAAGGAGGTATTGCCAGTCGCTCTACCAAAGCGCCTGTTAAAGATAAAAGCCTGATGGTAAGTAATAACCCCTTAGGAAACATCCGCAACACCAAAGAAGCTTCATTCATAAATTTATTGTGCATATGAAATTAGTTTTGAAATTTAATTTGTGATTCAATCAAATCTAAATGATAAATGTAAGTGCCCTTTTACCATATTTGTATAAATAGTTCAATATGAAGATTGAATATAATGAAACTCAACCCAAATTGATAGTTTTCTATATGCGTACACGCACAGATACATCACGTAAAGGTCAAATAAAATATACATCTATTACAATATAATATGGCGTTATGAGGGCACGTAGGCGTTTTCTATTTATTTATTACTGTATTATGTTAAAATAACACATTTGCAATATAAAATTGTTAGTTTATTAATTTCCAAATGTAACAAAATTAAGAGTTCTAGCATATCAAAATTACGCATTAACCAAAACTTATTTTGTCACCTTCGCACTTCATTTAATTCTCTTTAAGAATGACAGTGACAAAACAGGGTTTAATTACATCTTGGCCTATATTTGTTCATTAATATGGGCCTAGCTGTATAGTCCCTATGGCCTTATTTACTTCCATTGAATAATTCTCAACACGATAGCCAATATTTTACTCAACATACCAACGACTCAAACTTTCCCATGACCATAATATACCGTAACGTCTTTCACTTTCGTCAAATTTACTTTTAATTCTACAAGCAAACCTTACTGGTGCGTTGCATACATTATCCCTACAAAACACCATAAAATTCTAAGCACTATAAAATGGTCACAGGGATATGTACTCGATGAAATGGACACACACACAAACATATAAAGAGAGAGTGAAGAATTATATAAGTTTGTCACTCCAAAACTAGTCATCCCCGTCGAGTCTTTCAGTGAAAATTTTCCAAAAATATTTTTTCCTAGTTCTTTATCTATACTAATATCTATACTATGTCATTATAAAGAGGAAAGATTTGATTGTTTGTTTGTTTGAATTGAATAGGCTACGAAACTACTGGACCGATTTCAAAAATTATTTCACCAGTAGAAAGCGATATTTTGGATATGGAGTGACATAGGCTATAGCTTTTCCCGAAATTCAATGTGGGTCCCACGGGAACGGGTCCGGAACTGCACGCGGACGAAGTCGCGGGCAAAAAGCTAGTTTATAATATTTAAAAAATATTTCAGGAAATTGTTACAAAATATGTGAATAAAAAACACTTATAACGGAAAAATTATTTCAAAAGATCAGAACTTTGACTACATAAAATGCTTATGGGTTAAAGAACGGAAGGAGGGAAACGGATGAGTCAAAGGAACTTCATGCAAAATTGCCAATTTAATTCAAGCACTTTACGCTGAGTTGACATAATATTAGCTATAACAAACTTTATGAGGTTACATTTAAAAGGTTAATGATTTATTGACAAGTCAGTTTAACTAAACTTCTAACAGTTCATCTATAACCTTCGATCACTACACATAGCCCGAACCCAGACAGTGGGCTGCATACAAAACAAGCCAGTTTAATGCCAACAACGGTTTTAAGAAAACAATATTCCAATAATACGTTTCTGTAATACAAATGAACACAAATTCCTGTCATTCAGTTACATGAGAACCGATCAGTTGGTTTTTATGAATAAATAAGTCATTTTGTGTGAAAGGCCACCACATTGAATCCCTTCGCATACCAAAAGCACAGACAGTCATTTTCACTCAGTCTGCGATTTAAAATATAATCAAGATAGATTCCATGTTCAACAGTTCAGAGACTCATTCCTCTGAACTGTTGAATATGGAATCTATTTGCTAATCTTTCTTGAAAGACCGGCGGCGATGTATCTGTGATTCCTCTGATATTGCATGACCATCACACGATGCTCGTTTATTCTCTAGCATAAAAAAAGGATTCATTGTGTTTGTTTATACATAAAATTATGTAACGTGACAATCATAAATATTATTGGTGAACTGATTTATATGTTAAAACTAAAAGTTGCAGGATTTATACTTCGCAATGGAATATAATACGCTTAGAAAACATGCCTTAAATAGTATTAGCTAACTAATCTGTGATCCTAAAAAAAATGTTTATTTGGAACACTATTTGCATACAGTTTTAACCGAAAATTATTTAAATCAAATCGAGTGTGTCTAAATTTGGTCGGCACTCAGTATGGTTTCTAGCCTTATTTTTTTCCAATACAGTCTTTAAGATTAAGTATTGTCACAGAATTCATAATAGTACTAACGTATTGTTAACTTGCTGTCAATGTGACCTGTGCTTAAAAAGTCTTTACATATTTACACTGCATTTTTCATACTTTTATCAATTCTCAATTCTTTTGGCTTGTTTCCAGCAAACATGAATGGACACTTAACAAAATATATTTTTAGCGTGATTCGAATAATTTTGTATACTTATTTTTTTTATTAATTCTGTTTTCTATCTTTCCAGAATTGGCCTTTGCGGATTCGATAACCCACACAGAGATCAGAAGACGGATGAATTGAAAAGACATGTAGGACAGGTAATAATGAATACTTTTTATTTAATTAATAATGATTTTTTTTTAAATAACTGTTTCGCTAAGTCATGATGATTTCCCGTCGCGATGATTTGCTAAGTCTGAACTGATAAATAAGTTTAGATGATCTTTAATTAAGATGTTAGAATGACAGAAAAGAAAACTAAAAAGAAATTAAGAGAAGTAGGGCACAGCGGATAATCCATCCATCAGCCCGTCTGGGGAAGACCTTCACCTTACAGAAGATCGTAGCCAAAAAGCATTGGTCTCGGCCATGTTGTGTTCCTACGGTGAGTAAGGTCTGCAGAGCTTCACTTGGGGCGGTTGGGAGGGTTGGCAACGCGTGATTGATATCCCCGGTATTGCGTCTATGCTTGTTTGCCATCTTTGTGGCATAAAAAATATAATATGAACTTTTTCACAATAGTAATAAAATCAAAATCTAAAATTCTTTATTCTAAGCCCTCGCAGGCACTTTACAATGTTAGAACATTGTTAGATATAGTTTTTAATCTACCAGCATTTCGGAATGACCAACGATAAGAAATCCCGAAAGAAACTCTATCATAATAAAACCGAATAATACGATAAGGATATGGCAAAAGATACACATAAACCAGGATAACAATTTTATTGATTCATTTAAAACAAAAAAAATATACTAAACAATAATTCACTTCACTTATACTTAATTCCCATGGCGCAGAATGACACCCACACCAAATCTGGTGATGAGTTCATGACCAAAGCAATCAAGAATAAGCTATAAATACTAAATCAAATATTTTTTATAAAATAATTTATATTACCGATGACGCAACTATATTTAAACAAAACGCCGGATATATTGCATTTTTTATATTATTAGTCAATACGCCCACGAAATGATGACCATTACCAACAAAAACTTAAATTAAAGGGATCATGGTCTTACGATGGATGCCTTGATGAGGATCAATATCATAATAAAGAGTTCTTGACTCAAGTTTGTTTGCTTTTCCACAAATTGGTACTTCAAAAATCACGAATAGCCGTGTAACTACAATCCTTTCTCCATCAAATCATGCTGAATTAAAGACAGATGTAGTTTTGCCATCAGGACATCACTAAGCTTTACATTCAATTTAGTTTTATAATTTACAGTTCATAGTTAATCTTGGAGATACCGATGGGAATGTATGGTGGACTTGTCCGAGAATAAGTGATTCTTGAAGTTTAAAATATTATTGATTTTTCTATTAATTAGGATATAATAAGCAGATGATAAGCTGTTATCCACTAAACTCTGATTAAAACTAAAGATTTTAAAACTCTATAAAATAAGTTTAGGAAGAAAATCCTGAGATTCTGCTTCTAAGTGAAATCATCAAGGAGCTTATAAATAATACAACAGCCAACAAAATCATATTTACAATAGATATTACCAAAGTTGAACAAGGAAGTGATAATAACATAATGGATTATTATAAAATCAAACATGAACTTGCATATAAAGATAAAAATAAAACGACCTAAACAATAGAAACAAGTACTCTTGACATTTAAATGAGATGCGGTAACGAGCTGTCGATTTCAAGGAAAGATCGAATTGACTGTGACCCTAAAATAAATAGCAAATTGCAATACAAACATGTTTGTGAAGACGTGTGTTACTACAATGGATAAAATAAATCATGTTGTTAATGATGATGGGGATCGACAGGAAATGATGAGAAAGTGAGATATAAATAACAATTTAGTACAAAGAAAAACAAATACAGAATAACAGAGAATGAAAGATAAAAGATGATAGAATTAGCCTCGCAATACAGCGGGGTAACTCTGCCAGCCTTCTGGGAACGCTCCCGTTTTCGAGGGATCTGGGTCAAGGTTTTTATTTGTAAATAGTAGTTGAGTTTTATTTCTTTTAAAGTGTTAATTTGTTTCTATATATGTTATAAATAAATTTAGAATAAAGATGATAGATAATTTGAAATACAAAATATTGTAAAATAATTCATTGCACATGCCACACATACTGAGACTGACCCAGAAAAGTCATTATTGAAAGACATAGTTATTATTGAAATGTGCGCTTAATACAATTTGTATTTTTTTATTTAATCGTTAGTAAATCTACCGTTACTGTAATCTTAAAAGTGACCACAGTAAATGTACCTTTTGTACATTTCCTTTCTCTTACGTAAAAATGAATACAAAAGATGTCGAAATAGAGATAAATAATCTTATAATGATCAAAATATTTCAATTACAATTTACTAATCTAAAATTAAATACAACCAAACCAAAAAATGAAATGTTCAATTTGATATCGAAATTTTAAAACCACGATACAATATATAATTGTAAAACGATTTCTAATCACGTAGATTAAATTTATTAGGAAATAAATTAGGGTCCCATACACCCATTATTCGTTAACGATGTATTAATAAAAAATATAAATCGGTAGCTTAATGATAATAATGAAAAAAATAATCTAAAGTCATTATTACCCGTGTCTAATGTTTGTGTTTTTGAAACAAATCGAATGATTTACATTAGTAAGGTCGGTACAATTCAACTTGGTACATTTTAAATTAAACTAAAAGCCGGTTTGCGGTGACTGCCAAAGTAAGTTTAAGTTTAAGTAGTTATAATGTATATATTTATTATGTACTTGACAAATAAATTGTCATGTGCACAGTTTCATAGATTAACGACAAGTTTCAATAAACATTACCAATAAATTGTAAAATTTTGTATGATCTTTCTGATAAAACAGAACTAGGGTAACGAGAACTTATGAGCAACGGATAAAGCCTCAACATTTAAATATTTATAAAAAGATAGTCTATTAAAAAATAATCTAGCCATGTCCAAGAATAACGAACTACAGAGTCCAAAATTAAATAATAATGAACATTTTAAAAATCTCGTTTTAATAACCGCACCATCTAAAGATGGGTATCTTTGGATACTTTCAAAACATAATCACGATATGTATGCACTGGACCACCTCAGTTATGAATTCATTATCCACGGACGAACGGTTTGCCGGCATTTGAAACCACTGCGACAATTAAACCTCGTTTCATCAACATTACCAGTTGCCACACTTCCCACTACCGGTACTATTTTGTAGACTATTGAATTATGTCGTAGTATTCTAGAACAGAAAGAAAATGATACACATGGAAAATTCAAAATAGCAAAAGTAACTTTAATAAACTAGAGAAGATTCTAAGCTACACCAAAAAATTGAAAAATTAATGACACATTTGACAACATTAGATTGATCTAATGTTGTCTTTGTCCAAATAAGGAAGACAAAAAGAGTAAGCTTAAGAATTTTTGCAACTCACTGTTAGACAAGTACCTAACATGAAAATTTGAAATACAAGTAGAACAGTAAAAGATAAGACCAGATTTGATGAAGCACAATCGTTTTGAATAGTCACATTACTCACTGAACGTACATAAGAAAGGGTTGAAGGAAAAGAAAGATTTTATGATAAAAACACCTTTAACCATTTTTATGATCCTATAAATAACAACGTGAGTATCTGATCAAATCGAAATAAGAAAAAGGTTGTAGAACAAAAAAAAACATATCGGTAGATCAAACATAATACGTGCAACCAGATCTTTTCAAATGACAAGGTCTTTACGCACAATCAAAGGTCAAAGCTGTCACTCTTATTGGTCTATATGAAGATACTATTACAGCTAAATTCGATACTATTAAAATGTAATCCATCAAAGTTATATATAATTCGATTGATGGATCATTTGTGATTACACTTGTTAACATTTAAAATTTGTATGGAAACTTGCGTACAAGACGTAGCTAAACTTTACAAAAAATACATAATGCTAAATAGACAGGTGATGATTATGTGAACCTTATGAGGTGGATGGGATATGAAATAATATTAAGGAGCAGCAACAAGTTTGTCTTCAAAGTACAAAAGATATTGAATTCAAAGTGCAAATTATCACAGTAACGTCATTTTGTTTTTAGGTGCATTTTGTATCAAATCTATTTAGAAGATTTGCCTTCGTAAGATCTAGACAGACAAGGATTTAGCAAAAAAAAACTCCATAATAATTTGCACCAACAATGTCGATTATCCAAAAATCTTCCGCGTCTTACATCAAAACTAATTTAGTTCTCATTTAAAAATATGTATAACAATAGAAATAATTTGATATGCTCCAACAAACCAACTAAGGTCACTGATGTCATAGGTCGGATTATTGGAACCTATTGTTGAAGATCTTGTCAAGTCGTAAATTATAATAAGATGAATAGTGTTAAGATAATAAAAACTGTATCGTGTTGAGCCAATGACCTTGTATTTGTTGATGTGAAGATAACTGATTCTGATGTCAGCAGGTCAAAAGTTTTTGTGGTGGTACACGGGTGTGATGATTGTGATTAATTTTCAAAAACGGATAACATGGAAAACGTTTTCGATTATATAAAATTCCGTAAACAAATTTAAAGTAAACAACATGTTGAAAAAAATGTCAATACTCTACCTACTACGCCTATGGAAAATTTTCAAACTGCAGGATCACTTATAGATAAAAGCATGAATATGATAACAAATAACACAATCGCAACTGAACGTTGAGATAAAAAGCTGAGTTCAAATAAGAAAATTAGATCAGTGAATACAAGTCAATAATATCACCTACACAAACACAAACCCAAATAGATGACTTTTAATGTTTTTAAGATAAATATAGTAATAAAATGGCTTAATTATAATACTAATCTCTTAATATGCTTGAAATAAGGTGTATAAAATCAATTTAAAGAGCAGTAATGATCATCTAGATAAATAATATGTGTGTGTGTATGTACATACATTAAAAAAAACGGATAACTAGATCATTTAGACGAAACTGGAAATATTCAGGTAGTTGCGTGGTGTTTATGGTCTATAAAATCCTACGTAGGATTATGATCGGAATACCGATCATGAAATTTTCCTTTAACCTTAACCTTTTTGGCTTGGTTAACTGCATTATGTACATTAATGTACACAATGTTATAAAATATAAACATTTTAAATTTGAATTTAAATGTTGGATTTGAAGAAATGGATTTGGTACGTACATTTATATCCACAAATTAGATTTCAAATTTCAAAACTTTTATTCAGAGAATATGTTTTTACAAACACGTTGTCTTGTCAGAGTACATACAGAATGAATGTTTTGTATAGTTAATCTACTCTATAAACTATTACCATTTCGGAAAGAAAAGCAAAATGACCACTGGTAAAAGAAATGGCGAAAGAAAATCAGTTACGACCTTTTTTGTCATTTAAAAATATATCGTACATTATTTTTTTACATAAAATCTAAAACTAGGTAGGCGGAATGTCAATAAATAGTGCTAATTTGTCGTAACATAAAATTAAATATAAAATGCAAAAGGCCCGCAAGGCAGCACCGTTCTCGTGTATTTTCGAGAAGTGAGAGTCGGCCTGCCAGCCTCCATTACTCATCATCAACAATATTATGAACAATATTGTAGGGAACAACAGTAACCCGACCCCCAACGCAACCGCCATTTTGGATAATTAGATAGATCAATTAAATAGACATATTATTATCACTCAACATTTTCTGTAAGAAGAAGTAATAATCAAGAATATTCGACATCTGCTGTAACCATTGGGATTTCACGAAATCCCTAATATCCTCATTTCCCTGCGATAGACTGCAATATGAAATGGTAATTTAATTTTTTTTTTTTCATTAACAGGGTGTCAAAATAAAAATGGACGACGCCGGTAACATACTCATCAGGCGCTACTCCAAGAGTAGTGTATTCGTGAAGAGTACGGCAGCCACCAGTAACGACGAAACTGCAATAGGACAAGACATTGTAAAGCTACCTGGTTACTCACTTGAACAAGAGAAAATATTTAAGGTATGCATCCTTTGAAGTTCTGATGGTAGAGCTAGAAGTAATGTGACCATAAAAGGACTCTTTTTAATTTCTAACCTCTTTATTATTATTTTTATTAAAACCTTCATTTTATTTTCCTCAAAAATGTAAATGACAAAACATGATGTCATTTCCATTTTTAAGGAAAATAAAATGAAGCGCGAAAGTAAGTAGTAAGGTGGTATGTGGGTAAGTATTTAAATTGCTTTTACTTAGACCACTATAATAAAATGATGATAGATATTTTTAAACAAATCTATTTTAAATCAAATTAAATCTAATCATTATTATTTTAGCTTGTGCAGACGAAGTTAAGTTTTAAAAGAACTGATCTATCAAACAATAATGCACGCCGTAATTTCAAAACTATGGTAATATATCAAAATTTATATATAAATTTATTCATTTATTAAGCCCGAATGAGTTAAAGGAGTTCACCCCTAAGCAAATCCTGCGGTTCATCACAGCTGCAGGGTTTAGCGGTGAGCTCTAACAAATCATGTGGCGATCACAATAGACCAGTCTTGGTCGCAGTGCTACTTAAGCCGCACAAAACATAATAAAAAATAATAAAAAAATATATCAAAAAGTTAGGGTCAATATACCTTAAAAATCTTAACTTCCGAACAGCTATTTACCTAAAATTAAATCCGAATAGTATAGATGCATAATTATTATACCCAGCATTCATCCTTCTACCGATTTTATATTAACTACAACCTTATCGATACCTTTCTTTAACAAAACTTCGATCAAATATCATACTTCTGTGAATAGTTATAAGGAATCTATATTAAAATAGTTAACATTCCCAAATGATAAATCACTTTGTTTCACGAAACCAAATTGATGTTTACCAGTAATAATTTCCGTTGAGATGGAAGCGTTTATGAAGTGAGATGTCGAAACTTGAGTCTATTAATTTCATGGCTGCCCACATAATTCTTGCTTGTGAGACAATGTAATTTTGTGAAGCAATAAGGATTTTACCTTTTTAGGGCATACACAATGATCCTCGTTCGTTGTCTTGTGTTTATAATGCTTAATGATATTCATTTGAATTAATTCTTAGTAATCAAGACTTTTTTATATTCTTATGACACTTTTGTTTCGTAATTCAATTTTGTAAGGAAAATTAAGAAATGTTTTAAATAAAGTTATGATCAAACAAACGGCCAAACCGGTTGGTTAACTAATGTCCGGAAAATATAAAAGTATAATTTGGTTCTTGTATTGCCCCGTATCGTCAATAATGTGATGTGCTCAAGAGCCTACAAAATTTTACCTCTTTCGTCATATACCTTATGCACTGTTATAATTACAGCCGTTGCTCCACCTTGCACCATTTGTATAATTTCCTCTGTTTCGTCATTATTAAAGACAATGATCGGTGAAGAAAAAAAATTAAGAGCATGAACATTACTCTAATGCGTGTTGCATTGTGCAGTGGTCATTTACAGCGCATCACGACTGCATAGAGTACATCCGAGCACGATTCACGATGACCATGACATTGCCTCATAATTTCTTTTTAGTCGTGCTTACGAAATTTCCAAATTATCTATGAAAATGGTTCATCTTATACATAGAAAGTATAACCATTGTCAAGATTTCAAGATTTTCCGCTACCAGACTTCTGTGTTGCAACAAAACTGAAGTGAACCGACCTTTATGAAACCTCTTGCGTTACCTCACTATTTACTTTCACGAATGTTATTAAAAACTCATTAATGATGGCTAATAATAAAGTAAGTAATAGATAACATATTGTAGGGACATATGATCAAACAATAGAATAACACTTCCTAGTGAACAAAGCAAAAGATATACCAATTCATACGGCGTTACCGACAACGTTTTACGTAAGGTAGCCCCGAACAATGTAAGAAGATAGCAACATTAAGTAACGAAAAGAATGGTCATTGCCTCATTTATTTGTTTGAATCATTCTATTTCCTTGGGAGCAACGAAAGCAAATTTGCAGAAAGTAACACCATTGTTTCTGCTCAAAGCGAATCTTGAACAATGTGAGGCCATGGGTCAAATTAATAGCTGTTGTGATGAATTTGAAATATTGGCAACTTCTGTTAGTTGGTGTGTTAAGTTTATCTGATCCATTACTTACTTTACCTTTCATAGAGATGTGTGAAATATTTCAGACATTTGGACGAATATATATGTAACTATTTCACATGTATGTAATTGATGTCATCTGCCTTGTATTACTTCAAACAAACGCTTTATAAAACCAATTTCTTTAAAACAATACGATGTTGAAACATGTTGATCCATGAGATTTTTTCCATGCGATCCGTTTTGTTCTCACACCGAATTCCCTTGTGACTAATTTAATAAGAAACAATGTTATCATCAGTAGTCATGTCAACTGCAAAGGTGTTTTATATAATCAACTAATACTAAACTAAGCTGAATATGAATCTTGTTTTTTAAGAAGTTGCACAAAGCTCAATTCATCATAACATACAATTCCAATTAACTTGAGATCTTCTTGAGAAATATAACAATGGCTCAGCACACATTCCACTAATAATGAAGATTCTTGAAAATTCATCAATAAACTAAAAAGAGTTGACGTCGGGTGATCCACACAGTGTAGGCGGCGACTTTTTGTAGATAATATCAGAATCTTGTCTACTGCGCGGACGGACGGTTCTTGCATCAAGACTTGTGATGTCTGAACTGCATCGGTTGTGTAACGTCTTCATAAGCCTCATTCAATTTCGTCGATGCATCTGACTCGGCGTTTTCTTTATTGTTTTTTAGAACTCCGTTTATAACAACAAAAGCTGGGCATCTATACAATGGAAATTCGGAATCAGAATCTTGTTATTTCTATTAGCATCTATGCACAATTCATTTTCTAATTACATGTTGTGATGTCTATTTTGTTTACTTCTTTTCACCGGATTATAATGCTGTGATTGCTGTATTACATTGAATTATACAAATAATAATAACGAACAATCATACTTTATTGTCCTCAGGCCTATGATAAATCCGAAATTAAAATCTTCTCCCATCTATATTACATTTACCAAATGATGTAGATGACTGTCGTCTTTATTCTTTATTATTAGCTGTTGTTTTATTTGTACTTCTTTTTGAAGCGTCATCGCGGACTAGATTATTATATTTTCAAGGGGCGTGTGTACAAAGACGTCGGCTCTAACTTTGTTTGATCGAACAATTGTCTCTTCATTACCCACTGATGCTTTGTTATGTAAGATTAGTTCGATATTATCTCCATTGATTCGTCTGCTGAACTATTTGTTTAGATTATCATCGCGTGTTTGATTAAATTGCTTAATTAAGATAAAAAATACACGTTTACTATTTGTATTATGATCAATCACAATATTATTAGCTACTTACATAAGTACGCTGTTATTTTTTATAAGACTAATGATAAATATCTTGAACGTGTCACTTCTATTATAAAAAATGGTTTTAGTTTTGACATACCTTGAATTAGTATTATTGTTTAAAAAATAACGAGAGCTAACAAAAAAAAATTGTAGTAAAGTTGTGTAGTAGTGGTGTAGTTATAGTATAGTGGTAGAAACACTAATCCAAATACTACTCTGGAGTTTTTTATTTTAATATATGAGAGGAATTCCATTATTTGGCTATCTTCAAAGTCAATTAAAGTTAAAGTTAAATATTTTTATTCAAATAGGTCTAATACAAGCTCTTTCGAATAGTCACAATTTTAATGTTCGATATAAAAACGTTTGCTATTTTTCCAACAGTTATTCGACATGAAGAAATTCCAATCAAACGTGAACCGTGAGCTTCGGCGTGCATACCCTGACAGGAGAAGGTTGGAAACACAATGCTTGAGCGCAGTCGCCTTTGTCAAGTCGGAGAGTGATCTGCTCGAGTGCCCAATCTGGGTACTAGTCATCAATGTAGTCGCTATGGATATGCTAAAATCAAAACTGCCCCCAGGTAAGATGTCAGATATGTTTCCTCTATTTCTTCTCCTTCCAATTAACCTTCTCATAGATCTTTTTGATAATTTTTACTTCTCATCAAACTAAATCATAAACAATTCGAATATTTAAGTTAAAAAAAATACAGTAAATGAAATCTAAATATGTCAACTGTCTGTTTCGATTGTAGTAGCAAACGAGTTTGCCATAAAAAAATATATAAATACATTTTTTGAATAAATTTTTTTATTTTTTAGTTGGCATACAAGCAGATATTCCAATAAATGGTGAGTGTATGTCATTTACCCTCATCAATATTCAAATCATATCGTTTCATTTCATTCATGTAAAGATTTAAAACATCAGATATTCATATTTTATTTGCGATGCCTTTACATAAATTCAACCAAAAATGATATTTACTAACATGGCGCACAAAACTACTCTGAGATTTTCACAGATTTTCTAAGAGGATCTTTACCATAAACCATAATACCATATTTTCTCGCTTTAGCATGACCTTAAATATCGAGGAAGATCCGCGTATAATCATTCTAAGATAGTTAGTTACTATATTACTCCCAATTCTGGATTTTAACAAACGACCCGCAGCTGCCCATGTCCTCGGATAGTCCAAGTATAAGAATCTAGTCACCCTACTACGGAGGTCTTCGCAATGTGGATTTATGACTGCAATACATTAGATAAGAAATTCGATAGAAACGTTTGAAATACTATCTCCCAGTTCAAAGTTTAACAAAAGCATCAAGTTGCAATCGTGATAAAATAAAGAACCGTTTCAACACCATTCCAGTTCTTGATATGATAAACGATAAAGTTACACAAGAACTCTAGATTTATGCCTTTAGCAAAGCATTGTGACAAAGTTCTCTGATCACTGATAACAAAGCCTTATGTATCTATAACAACTTATACACTTTCTGGAACAGAATCTGCGTGTTAAGTCTCGTTAACAAATTAATATGTACCATGTACTATATGTGTATGTGGCAACGTATCGATGATGTCAAATCATCAGTTACGTGTGCTGATGATAGTTACTGTCGCTTTCCGTTTACCGTCCATTGTACGGACTAAAGTACTTATTATTTTGCCCTAGGTATTAGGGCTCTACAACTTTTAATCTTTTCTAACTACTTACAAATTTCATCATCATTCACTTGGCCTGGTCAACTGTGTTAACCACTAACGAGGGTTTTTTGGGATTATAATAGTTCATCTTTCTCCTTTATTCTCTAATATTCATAACTAAATAATTCAGAATGTTCTATCTCATATTATTTTTTCAATGTCTTTTACTATGGATTGTTGTCAAGACAACTGTCTGTTTATAAACTGATCAATGCAATGATAGAAAGCAATAATTGTGACTACTTGAATCCAAGGTCGCTATGACAGCCGGATACGATTGGCTGAGTTATTGTAATGTTAATTCTACAGCTGACAATTTTAGAAACACTGTTATTGACTAAGCTTTTAATGTGAATTTCAGTATTCAATACGATTTTATGGCTCATATCAATTCGATAGTAATGATTAAAAATATTTATAAGGTCACGAAGATAGTTTCTCTTCAGAATAATAAAGGTAATAAAATTAATTTAATTGGCGAAAGATTTGCGGCTTTTATAACTTTATTCTAAAAATAGGACGTTTGGCATAAATTATTTATAGATAGTGATCAATACACATGGATTAATGGAGTTTATAGATAGTGCTCATGACACTATCCCTGTGGGAGAATACATGTACGAAATTATTTGTCAAAGTTTTTCGATTGGAGTTATGATAAATTGACGTTACAAATCTAATGAAATTGCACTCATAAATAAATGGAAACATCAGAAGCAGTCAATTAAATATAATTTACAACTAATAAACCAGTTGTGACAAAAGTAATAATAAATATAAAAAATGAAGTCGTTGATCGAGAATGAATTGAAACTTATTAAAACAACTAACAGTTTTATATTTAAAAATATATATTGAGATATTACAAATATTGTTAAATCTTTACTTGCAATCGAATACTGAATATTATAATATCTGAAATAGCGAAAGTAGAAACTATGTAATAAGGTAAAGATATATGAACAATGAAGTAACAATAAGGAAAAATCATCAATAAGCCTTGTCACTAGATCAGTTTTTTCCCCTAGTATTTAAACAAGTGAAACGTAGCAATTATCACCTCCAATAGATTGTTAAATTATAATTAAAACAGGCGGAACTGTGCAAATAAGAAGTTTTATATATTTTGAGCATGTGTAGTTTTATGATTGGACAAATATTATTTCCTGTTGAGTTTTTGTTGAAATGAAGAATTTGATTCGAATCTTTATGGGCACCGGTGTCTTTACCTACACCCACTGCTTCATGAAGATTTCGTTTATGGTATTGATGTGATTACTGTACACTTTTAGTACCTATTTGTTTTTGCATTTTTGGATTTGAAACACAATTATTACTTCCTAATAATTATTTACACACTTAAAATACTTATTCAGAAACTAAGCCTACTCGAAGCAATTAGTTTAAAACAAACATATTTTATTAAAACATTATAATTAACTTTTAGAAAAAATACGGAATGTTATGAGAAGAGATCTAATAATATAAAAGTGGACATGATAATACAACAGTATGAGATGATGTTTGCAAAAATCAAGCAATAGTGAAGTAACAATGTGTGAAGCTTGACGCAATCTTACTGCAGGACTGATAAAGATGTATGAAAGAATACAGACTAAACTAATCCCAATGTACAGTCACGTGCAGTTATACATTGTGCATTCTTTGACTTGACTACATAGACGAACGTGTATCACCACACAATCCTACCGCTGTGTCTCCTGTATAGCCCACTATAGGATAAATGAATCGAACGAACATGACGAACGTGACATGACGAATGAACAATTCAGACGAACATATATACATTGCAGCAGTACATCGCCAAGATGATTGATTATAAATTCATATCAAATAAAACCTAACTATTTTAGGAATCCATGCAAGAAATCCAACCAATAAACGGTAATTTGTTGATGATGTTAAAATAAAAAAAGTATACGAAAAAATGGCAGCATCGATTTATCAAAGTTCGTGGCTCGTTCAGCAGTTAGCATTGAACTTGGACTGATGATATCAGTGTTTTTAGCACGGAAATCTGTATTTTTTATATAATGAAGTAATGTCTAAAATTCTATTCGTGTATCATACGCAGTCTTGCTAATATTTAAGATATTAAATCTTCTACCTACATTAATCTTCTAAAACATATCATTTATTTTTTTATCTTTCGTAATTTCACGCCTTACAATAAAATTATTAGAATTTAGTAGGGTCTTTTTCAAATATTGCTGATAAGTTTCAGTGCCTGTCACATTAGAACTATATAAAAACATTGTTTGTATGAAACTTCAACGATTTATATATTTTATTGGTAGATAGGAACTTATACTTGTAAATCTGCCCCTAATGAATTACATAATAAGTAATTCTCAAATTCACCAAAATTATATTAAAAAGTGGTAAGTATAAATTTACATGTAAAGTATTTCATCTGAAACAATTGTCATGTTTTTCTTTATTACATCGTACAAAGCCTCCGCAAAGTCACCAGAACACTCGTTCACTGTAGATTATCTGTGTACATTGTAAATTATCCTCAGCTTCTCTGAAACTCCCTTATTAATGTTCAAAGGACACCACAAAGACATTCGTTGATATAACATGATCACGAATAAATGTTTATAAAAGATTACAAGAATTTATGACCGTCTCCTAACATTTACAAGCACCATTAACCTTTAATCCTACAGTAGCATCATTAGACGCGACAATAGAAGCAAAATAAATTTACACTGGTCACAATAGAAAATGCAAATCATGGCGAAAAATCACAGGAGCTAGTAGGAGAGACACAATACGTGTCATAACAAACAAATTGCCTAACACTCTACCGGAGACAGAAATACATAGCCGCTGAAGAACAAACTGCCTTCTCAAACTAAACGGAAAAACGTCCTATTTATTTTACTGATAATATTTTTAAAATTAATGACATGTACTCGGCTTTGGAACGGGATAGTTGGAGGAGGCTTTTATCCAGCAGTGGGACTTAGATTACTAGTAATAATTAAAAAAATATGTAAATTCTCGAATTACATCCATGATAAACTAATGGAACTAACGGGTGCTAATAATGTATAACTGATATAAATATTTCTGTGTGATATAAGGACCATCAAACGTCAGTCGCACGTCATCAAAGAATAATTACCATTGAATGAGAAGCATGCGAGCATAGACGATGAGTACAGAGAAACAATGTTACCGTTACCTTGTATCAGACCTCCGGAGACTTCAGCCCCCGCATTATGCAACTGAACAATAATCCGACCTCTAAACTTATCATTAACAACTTGCTAAAGAATACACGAAATTATAATTTTTATAATACACAGTTCTCACGCGAAACCACGTACGAACCGTTTAATCAAAGTCGTCTAAGCCTTGACTTTAAATAATAAAAAAAAGTTTGTGGTCTACTTGAAAACGGAGCCGATTGCAAAGTGATCGTAGAGGCAATAAGATGACCTTAAGAGCAGGATCATCAACATAATGATCTCGAAAACGGTAATTGAGAGTGAACAGTGTACAAAAGTAGACTGTTTATTGCAAGGTGATCGACCGAAACTGCATGGTGAATCAACTGCGTTTCCTTATGCGACAGATATAAATGGCTGGTTTTTCAGCCGATCATTATTAAGTACCTACATTAAAATTATAATAGGGTGTAATGAAAAATGAAATTATAATATGAATGCATATCTTATGTTTTATAAGAAATAATTGAATGTTTTAGTTCTCATAGTAAGTAACCGCATTACCTATTCAGAGCTACACTCAGTCCGATTTTATTGTTCGCCAACAATACAATCAGTCTAGATCTCACCATACTTTGCACCTCATTTCTTCAACCTCACAATTCAAATTCAAAACCTATTTTCTAAACAACTTTTCAATTTAATATTGGTTTTGTTCCAATCAAGAAAGATCTATGAGAAATAACCACACCGAGATGTTCCTGTGATTTCCCATCTCGGATAAGATAAGTTCCTAGATTTTCAACAGTGGTTTAGTGGTTTAGTCAGTGTTTATCTACAGGAAATAAAATCTATTAAAGGTAACTTAGTAAATGTTTTCTGTATAGGAATCGTGACAATTTACCGTGGGGACCAGTGGTTCTATGTTAACTAAATACTTGTACACAATGTCGGGTCAGTTCTTTATCTCTTTGATTTGTTATTTCTCATTGTTTCCTTTTAATAATAATATTATCCATGTTTTTACTATTTCCTTCGCTCGTGATTGAAACGCTCTACTTAACGCTTCTGACATTCCAGATAACATCTTCAAAACATTACAATTCTAAAGAAACGCTGTTCTTTATTACGAAGTACATGCCAATGCGCAGTCTCATTACATTTGACTAGTAAAAACGATCGGGTTACTTTGATACTTTTTGATTTAAAGATCGTTATGAACTTATCCATTTAAAGTTCAACAGTTTTATTTATATTTTATAGGCTTCAATAAAAAAAGTATTGTCACGTGTACAAAATGTCTTGTTATTTTTATATGATATCAGAATAATCAAGTGATTAACTTAAAAGGATTTATTTTATTGTAATGGCTAGACTAGCCCACAAATTGGTGCATAAAATTTCATTTAAACTAATAGCCAAGTATAGTAAAAGTATGTTTTACAACTTAAAGATTCGTGAGCATTGCACGATATCAGACATACGGCATTGTTAACTCAAACGCTTCACCCGTCAAATTTCAAAACGAAGGTCGAAACCACACTCGTGACTGCGAATGGCATAACTAGATCGTACAGAACGGCACTATTTACGTATTCCCATTACAGAATTAACTTCAGAAACGAGAGGCAATTGGGCCTTAAAGAGTTGGGCAGGCACGGGTCGTGACTGGCGTTATGCAAAATTGTATCAATGACAATGGGGAGCATGCCTCGATCGCAATACGAAAGTGATCATGTTGCACCAATTGGTAGTCCTAAAACTGGATCATGGACGTGATTTCGAGATGCTTCCGACAATGCTTTTTTTGTTAGATCCAGTAATGTAAATGGCTCTTGTTAGTAGTTTTTGATGCATTAATATGATGATAAGAACTAACTAATAACAATGATCATAATGTATATCTAACAACCAACATAACGTTGCTTTGATTATTTTGTCAGTACTGATATTATTGTTCAACGTTAAGAGCTTGATTTTTACTATGTGTGAAGATACTTTTGGTGTTTATTTTGCCATTTTCGTTTGACCATTTTATTTTGTTTTCAAAACTATAGTAATTTCTGTTCGCCAATTTCTCCTGTTAATTTATCGTTTCACCCACACCGTGTTTTGTTTCTGTTTATCACCTTCTTTCACCACCCCTCTTTCCCTCTCTGTTCGGCATTTCATTCCTTCGTTGCTCTTTTGTTGTCATTATACCTAAACCTACCTACAGGAATATATTCATTTATTCATTAACATTCAAGTCATCTTGTGATCTAATCTTGATTCTAATCCCGTTGCGACATACGCATTACCATACACGTCTTGGCCAAACATTATTGTGCGAAAAGTTTTTACTGTTTACTACATAATTTGAAAGTCACTCGTTGATTTATTCATGACTTATACATATAAAAACAATAGTTGTTTGACTTACTATATAATAGTTGATTTTCTATGTTTAAATTCCTAAAAATTTGGGTTGTCAAAAGCAAAAAATACTCGTTTTAGAAATTACCCCATAGAGCGTTTAAATATTGTAATCTATGATATAATCGTATGTATGGGTAATATTAGTGTAAACGGAAAAAGGTTTCATGGAAGAATGTCTGAATTCCAACTTCACGAGTTACAATTTTTATTGGTTCTTGTTGAAATATTTTATCGTTATTTTGATGCATGTTTCTAAAATGGGGGAATATTACCGGTGCAAAAGTAAAGTCATTTCAATAAAATAATTACTTTTCCAAAATGGCCAAATGTTTTAAGTACATATCGCCGTTATACTTTGAAAACCAATTATCTGATGAAAATGTGAAAATGAGATAAGTGGTATTCAAAGTTTCAGACGTTGAAAATGAACCGTACAAAATAGCTACATGATTATTTATATATTTCATCCATGCATTGATTAATATACTATAATGGGCGTCGTTTTACAAATAAAAAAATTGAGCGCTTTGTGGTATATTTGATGGTAACCGTCACAAGGTCTGCTATTTAATTGGTTTTCCCTGAAGACTGTTAATTCGTTATTTCTTCTAAACTAATAAGAATACAATAAAATCCACGAAATTAGTTTTTCATTTTACTAATTCAAAATTATCAGTTACATAAAAATACCTAAAAGATGTCTTTTTGTGGAGATACAAGTGAAAATGTGTAAAGATAATTGGTTTTCCTAGAAGAAAATTTGTATAATTCTCACAGAACTCCTAAATAAATAAACTCGAGCGTTGCGCAATCCGTTACTTTGCCCGCGTCGTGAGCTTGCCCACTGCTGCAAGCATGCCCCGCTGTCCTGGGGCCCGATTCTACTAAACAAATGCACCAATGGACTCTCAAGACACTATCGGCATTCTATTGAGACTAAGAGAACTAATGCACCAATGGACTCTCAATGGTGTGTCAATCGTGTCTCAATAGAATGCCGATAGTGTCACTATCGGTATTCTATCCTCGAGACTGAGAGAACAAATGCACCAATGGACTCTCAATGGTGTCTCAATCGTGCGACTCTTTTCCTCATTAATTATAAATCCTAATGATTCGAATAAACACCTGAGTAATGTTATACAAACATTCTTCGTAGGTAGGTGCAATGCAACAAACATCGTCTAAATAAATGGTTGATAAGTAACCCATTGACCTTAACATAGACATGACTGGCTTAAATAATTTTGTAAAAACAAAAGGAGGCAGCAGTGCTTAGACCAAAATTAAATGGTAAGACATTAAATTTAAACAACTTGGTTTGCCATTTAAATCGAAAATATTTTCTGTATTTAGTACCTATCTTATTAAGTAGGTCTAAGGAAGCCATAAAATAGTTTTTGGAAACTAACTTTAAAGTTGTTCTAAGATCTCTCTAGCTTAAAGTGTTCTGTTTTAATAAATTTATATAAAGATTTTAGATTTAATGTGAAACGTGATTTACCATTTTTCTTTTTTATTAAGAAATAACTGGACAAAAACTGACACACGTCACAGGGTACACACTCAGATATTGCGCCAGATGATAAAAGTTCGTCAATGGATTCCTTATAAAAGACAACCTCGGAGGCTGATAATTTTGGTGATTGTGCATTTTTTAACTTAGTTTAAATTACGGGTTTGAGGTTGCGTAGCTGTATTTTTGTGTCTAGATGCTTTGATCTCTGCTCCAGATTTATTTATGGCATTGGCAGCTTTTAAAGTGTCAGTCACTTTCACACGAAATAGGTAAGTATCGACCTCGGTTTCGTAAAGTTGACTTTTAATATCTTTTTAATAGAAGCACATATATAAGGCTTCTACGCTTCATAGACTTACTAAACTGTAAGTCACAGAGTAATTGAGCATCATCAAGTAATGGTTTTATAACTGATATGTCTTTTTGTTCCATATTAAACATATAAGTGATGGCGGCAGTTACTTGGTTTTGTTTTCCTTCGAGGGCCTTAATTCATAATTCATTTATTCATTGCCAAAACATGGTGTAACTATAGGTTGTTAACATTCAAATAAGAACAAGCATGCTTCGTCAAAACATGAGATGCAATGTAGGTTTGAACTCTAAACATAAAATAATCATAACTTATTTGAATATTGTACAATCAATTACATACTCAGAGAAGCTGCGTGTCAACTATGATTTAGGTATTCAGCAACACTATAGAATGTTTTATTACTCAACCATTGAAATATTTAAATTTAAACTCTATAACATAAATGTTAAAGAAAGTAACCACTCCTTATAGGTCCTTTCCTATTTGCAAGCGCAAGTGAAAGACAGTTAGGTACTAGCGCCACCATGCAGAATGGCTTTCGCTGTAGCGATTTGAATGTTACAATTTTACAGATTGTCAGAGAAAACCAGGAGAAAACCAATTATCTGTTTATACGTTATTTTCATAGATGATTTGATTGTACTGAATGTTGTAAGGAATCCGTCAAGTAAAACAAATTAAACAGCGATAATAGCTTGTATTAGACGGTTGTAATGTAATATTAGAACTTTAATCTGAAAAAAATGATTATTCTTGAGAAAGAAATAAAAAAAATCCAAGAGCTCCCTACGGGTATAACAAATAATATCACTTTAAATGGTAATCATTGGAGAGTAGTAAGGTGTTATTCAAGTTAAATAAAATTACTGGTTTGTATTAGCCAGTAAATCTAAATAGTGGCTGAAATAATCGTTTATATTATTAGCTAAAAGCAAAAGTATACGTCACAGCGTTTAATGGGCTTTCGCAGACGAAAGACCGCAAAATTTTAAGTACTTCTGCATTGTCAGGTCATTTTCGGAAAAAACTCGATTTAATTGGTTTTCGCAGTATAGCGGCGATATTGTCTAAATTATATCTAGGTAATTTTAAGATATTATAGTAATGAATACCTTGTGCCTATATTCAGTGATTGTTGAGGGACCTAGTAATTAGGGCCACATTTTGTAATTACACATTGAACTAAAGGTTTAATGGTTTCCGCTCAATCATTCGTTATAATTCGAATAAATCGATTATTTTAAACCGATTGTAAACATATTGAGGCAATTACACTTAATTGAGAGACGTGGTATGAAATTTTGAGTTCTGTCATTTGTTTTTATTAGTTTTGTTTTAGAAAATGTGACAGTATTCATTTGTTTTTATTCTTCTTTTCTTATTTTAGAACTTCATTTGTTTGTGTTTGTTTCGGAAAATAGAATTTGGAATGTATAATAAGAAACAAAATCCTTTGTCCTTCTCTGCCCTAACTGTTAATACAAATTATAATATTTGTTGCATTAGTCAAGGTATAAAGATTAACAGACAAACAAATATACGCAATTTCACATCAATAATTTACTAACATACGTTAAAAAATTATAATAATTATTATTAACAATCTTGTGGCTGAGATGATGACATTAAAAAAATCCAAATCAAGAACTACTTTTCACCAATCAATCAAAACTAACATTGTATTGAAGTTATTTCGACAAATTGGTTTAACCTTTAACTCTGGAAAATTACTATAATTAGATAAAAATACTATGCAATAAAGACGACTCATGCTCTATGGGAATGTTCGTTTGCGCTTGCAATCTGGCCGTACACTTTATTTTTTGGTTAAATTCAAGGTTGCAATCATTTCAGACAGTTACGCTCACTAGTTAGTAAGGGTTGCAATTATTTAATTGCATTCGGCACAGCCGTAATGTAAGAGCGTTTTCAGACAAGCGTAATTATACGCACGTGTTAGTTCGTACCTGTAATGGTGCCTCTCGCGGCTCGCGCTTATAATACGTTCTTATAAGCGCGTCAACGCTCATACGAATTATAGTACACGCGTGTATATGCACGTAGGTATAACACGTTAGTTTGTATGTAACCGCTATAAAATCGAAAATGTAGATGTAGGAAACAAATGACGCTCGTCTTTACCGCACATATACAGTAGGCCCAATAAAGCCGAATACCTATTAGTGTAGCTTTCATCATCATAGCATCTCATTGACAAGAAGTCCACTGCTGTACATTACATTATGGCTGTCACTGTCAAACAATAGAAGAAAATCAGAGATAGAATGACACAAGTGTTCATTCTATCTCTGATTTTCTGAACATGGAATTAAAATTAATACGTTTCAGAAACTGGTTGTATAAGTTGCAGAAATTAAGTCAAAATAAATTTGGGGCTGTCATTATCTTAATGAAAATATTAAGGTAGCTTGAGACATAATGACTGAAACATGGGATCTTCCTAGTTCAGACACAGATGTTATATTTTTTACCTCAATTATTTTTATTTAGTTAACTATTGTTACTCTAACCGTAAGTTTTATGACTAAAGATTTATTATTATAATGTGTAAAGTTTAAAAAGTGTTTCTGTAAGTCGTTGTAAGTTTATTAATTAGGTGCAATAGTCGTTGAGAATGGGCCTTGTGACGCAGATTTACTTCATACAACGTTTACGACAACGCAACACTAGTGTGAAAAATCTAGTATTCCTAGATTCAGTCAATGTACACGGACAAACCATGTCGCTCTAGCCAAACACGCCTATTAATCTTTGTTTATATTAAACCTGAAACTTAAGTATATAAAATAAATTATACTCGTACGTAGCTTATTCCCAAAACAGTTCTTCTAAAACTGTTTTATATTACCTATATTTTTTTTTTAAATTTACATTTTTTTTTGTTAAAATAAAGGACGGATTGCACTCCGGGAGTGCCGGCAGAAGTGAAAACTTAAACATCAACGTTGTGCATTTTTGAATATTTTGGAATGGTTAGGGAATCTTACGCTTTTTCGATCAGGCTACGGATCTGAAGCGAGTTTAACATTTTTTTCCCATCTAAATAAGTGCCAAGCGCCGCTAAAGAAGTTTTCAATTTAAAAAAAAACGGAAAAAAGAAAAGAATAAAGAGCTCATAAAATACGCGAAAATTACCAAATTGCATGTCGTAGATAGATATAATAATAATATGCTTTATTTGCAATAAACAGACGCAAAAACATTCAGTACAACAAAAAAAATAACTTTAAAAACTAAAAAGCAGCTTTTTTCACTTTTTTATTCAAGTATCCTATTAATGGCCTATTTGAATTTAAAAAAAACATCAGGAATTTTCAGAAAGTCCGGTGATAGGAGAAAAATATAAGAAAAATAATGTAGAAATATATTAAATATACACATAGTAACATAGTAAAGAAAATATCTTTTGAAAGAGCCAGAACCGCTCATTACGACGAGAGATGGACAAATATGGAGTTGTATCGTTCATGGAAACATTTTAACGATTGAGTAACTGCTGTCGTGATTATCATTAGCAATCATCTTCACGAGTTATCTTTGTGTTTCATTACACTTCACAGGCTCATTAACATACATTTGCAGTGTCCTAAAACTACATACATTTGCAGTGTCCTAAAACTTAAAAATTGTCTTGTTTTAAATTATATTAAAAACAAAGACCGAATTGCACTAAGCATACGGGTACACTAACTCGGATTAAGGTCTCCAGAGCTCCACGTTTTACAGGGTCGGCAACGCGCGAGTGATACCCTCTGTATTGCAAGCGTCCAAAGGCTATAGGGACTGCTTACCATCAGGCGGGCCGTATGCTTGCTTGCCCACCTTAGTGGTATAAAAAAAAAGGTGGAACATGACCCATTTTTATTGTCATATTGCATGCTAATCTTTTAGGTGGACCACGGGCAAGAAAAAATGCTCGTAATCCACCCAGGTGTACTAAGCAGGTCGATACGGGCATTAGTGATAGATATATTACATTGACCCATTCACTGCGATATAAATTACTCATACTAGCCAGGTTCGGAACCCATCCAAATACTGACTAGTGTCATAGTTGCATCATTCAATTTGTGGACATACCATCATCACTAACCTGTCTAATTTACATCCTCTTTGTCCAACAGTTCAAAGACCGATGGATATCAAGAACAGGCCTCGGATCCCAATACCTGATGAGGACCCCTACAGTATCGCCAGTTCCAACGCCAACGGATCAGGTTCCAGTGGTAGTTCAGGAGGCTATGGTCACAATGGGCACGGAGTGGTGGCTGCTACGAGAGAACAGCTCATGATGCAGATGGGCCAGAGGAGAGGTGACAAGCCTCCTAAGCTACCGCCCAGGGAGAACGGATATGGGCCTGCTGATATTCCTAAGGTAAGGCTAATTTATCAATATTTTAAAACTAGCTGTTGCCAGCGGTTTTGCCCGTGGGCTTTTTCTGGTTCCTATGACACTCAAAAATCACGCTACTTTTTATTGGTAAAATAAATTTTTTTTAAATCTCTATTTAGTACTACAATATCATGTTATAATTGGCACACTTCAAATTACATTATTTTAAGGATACGAAAAAGTCATGTCATTCATGTTACAAGTTATATTTCCTAAGGAACCCTAAAAAAAAAACAATAAATAAAATTACAAAGACACAATCAGAAAAAATTAAAATAATCTCCTGCGGTTCAGAATTTAATCATCAAATAGCAGTAAACCCATAATCTCACATTGCAATGCATACGCACTTTTTCAAAGCTGATAATTTTTACCATAATTTCTTTGAAGATTTCAGTATAAAAATAGAATTAATTTCGATTAACCGGTAGCACATAATACTGTATTATTTTGTGCCACAATTCAATTTTAAAGAAATAGTGGTGGACGGCAAAAATTAGGACGGTAACACATTCCGACCTACACAGCCACAACTTTCTATCAAATTCACAAAGTTTGTTATATCGATGGCAGAACACTTTAAGTACATTTGATTTCTAGTACTTGCTATTGTGTATTACCAGCTAATAGGTATTCTGTAGATACTTGTGCTTATAAACTAAATTATTAGAACTCGCATCATTATCACAGCCCTTGTCCACTGCTGTGCAAAAATTTTTAGTACGCCACCCACGTCCATTTTGTCGGTCCAAATTTAATTGAAACACATTAAGGTGTTAGTGGAACATTTACAAATAATAAAAAGAAAAATAGAATTGTTTAGTTACGTATGTTTTGGTGTACTTTTTATTTTATTTAAATCTATTCAATATAAAATGATGTGTCCTGAATGACATGGATCAACGCTCCACCTGTTCACTGATCATGTAGACCTAAAACTTGGAGGGTGTATTCTTTGTTTAACGTTGTTGTCCATTAAGAAAGGATTTTTCGAAATTCCCACGGGAAAGCGGGATACATACAAATAGTTGCGCGGGTTGCGGGTTTCACTAATCTAAAATATACGGAAACATTAATACAAAAATCATTATGGCAATTGAATTCGTGTAGGTGCAAAACCGCGATACAGCGAATTTCGAGATTCGCCCGAGATGTGGTCTGCAGCTTACAATAACTTAATAATCTGATTTGCGCGCCATGATTGCACAATCAAACTCGTTTCAATCACGTCGGTTTCAATCCCATATAAATAAAACGCGGCTTGCCATTTGGTAATTTCACAAGTGAAAATTGCTTTGCACACATTGTTTTGTGTTTTTTTTAATGAAATAAAGCTAGCAAAGATACCCGGAAACGTTGTTATGACGGCGCCGGTGGTCTTACATGAGTACCCAGACATTTTATCATGGTACAGTCAAATGAAAGAGATGATCAGGTCAGTACATAGTACAGACAACTGGCAGAGAAACCTGACCGCCCCCCCTAAACGAGTAAGAATTTGTTTTTCTCTTAGTTTTTCTTTAGAAGAATCTTATGAAAATCACTTTGTTGACCGTCTGTCTGTCTGTCAATACCCTTTTTCTTGGGAATGCGTGGAGGTATCAAGACGAAATAACCGTATACTTAGGTCTACGGTCATGACATGAAAGTAGCTGGAATGACTGAGGAAATAGAGCGTTATGGAGAGAAAAAACACACACTGCCCGCGATCCCAAATAAATAACCCAAATAAGGACGAAGAAGACTTAGGTCTACGGTCCCATGAAGATGTGAAAAAATCAAATTTCTAAGTTAACGTAAAAAAAAAGATACGGCGATATATTAATTCGAGTGAATCCTAATTTTGAAAGAGGTAGGACACAGCGGATAATCCGCAGCCCGTCTGGGGAAGGACCTCCACCTTACAGAAGATCGTAGCCAAATAGCATTGGTATCGGCTATGTTGTGTTCCTACGGTGAGTAAGATCTCCAGAGCTCCACTTGGTATTGCAAGCGTCTATAGGCTACGGTGATGCTTACCATCAGGCGGGCCGTACGCTTGTTTGCCAACTTTGTGGTATAAAAAAACCCCTTTACTCAATATTTAGAAAACTTGAATCATATTATTATTTAATTTTACGACCCTGCGCACCTCTTTCATTGTCTGACTGTACATTGACTAAGCAGGTATACGAAATGGAAGCTATTAATCAAATAAAAGATATTTTTAAGAACGTAAGCGTCTTAAATTCAGATTTAGGAACGTCCATTAATGATAAGGGATCGAATTATGCAAATTGAATGCCAAAACGTATCGCCACAGTTATTTTCAAAGTCATTCAACCAATGTTATTCGGGTACCTATGCACTTTGGGAGAAATATAACCAACAGAGTAGAAATAACTCGATAGGAGGACTCAGGAGGAGCTAGTATCAGTATTTTCAAGTCACCTAACGGTCACTTCGGCAACGTGTGTTGCAAACGTCCGTAGGCTACGGTGGGTGACCGTTTACCATCAGGCGGGCCGAAGGCTTGTTTGCCACCTTAGTGGTATAAAAAAAACCAGACCAGCGGCTCTATTCTCGTAAGAAAAATCATCCAAATCCCGTGTCAATCTCAATCGCTATCCCGCTCTATTCCTATTTTGTATGAGTGAGACAGCGAATGACATCGACGCGAGATTTGAATGATTTTTGTTACGGAATAAAGCCGCTGTTACCTATAGTCAAAAGACCGTGCCTTCCGAAGCACAAACGAGCTTGAGATTTTTTAAACCCCTCAATGTATTGACTAGGGCTGTCGTTGCTTAACTTGCGTGACCGTTCTACGCACAAGTAGGTCATTGAGCTCTTCAAGATCTTTTTTAATAATACACTTTTTTAATTTTTAATTGTTGGTTTACATAAAACATATTTGTTCATAAATAAATGAAATCTATTTTAAGTAAAAACATACACTTGTAAATCTGTCCGTTTGGTTTTTCATTCTCGTAGCAAAAGAGTCCTGTATCACACACACCCTTACTTTTACAAATAAATACATTTATATACATTTTGAAATGACAATACAATCGATACACAATCTTATCGTAAATCTGATCAGATAAAAGATATTGAATCTCCTTGGTTTACCTAAAAGTCGACTTTTAAATGGACAATGTCTTTTGTGTGTCAGTTAAAGTTAACTTAACCTATTGGTTAGTATTGACTATTGGAACAAAACTGTTGGTGAGTTAACGCCGACGAATACAATGATAGCTTGTTGGAATTGGGGATATATTTTTTTTAGAAAAAAATACACTCAAGGCAAATACAAACTGGCCACTTTGAAATGTAATGAAATAAAATGAAATCATTTATTTTAGAGAGTGCCAGGCATTCACTGTATTTCACAGGCACCAGTCAGTCAGTCAGGCAGACAGGCACGTTCTCTAGTCATGTTATTCATATTAATAATGGTAGGTTGAATATGAATTTATTTAATATTATTTTAGTAAGTATAGTGATATAATATTTGATAGAAGTTAATTATTAATTTTGTTTTAATATTTAGATGATGTCCTAAGTATCTATCATTTTCTAGTTTAGATTTATTTTCTTGTCTTCTTCTTCTTTCAGAAATTCGATACCTTAAGGTTGCCTTGAAAAGATTGCTTTTTTAGCTTATTGCTACTTGTCTTGTTGCATTTACAGTAGTTTGTAAGATTGTTTTTTTTTGTACTTTTTCCTGTGTGTAATGCAAATAAAGAGTATTCTATCTATCTATTTAATATTTTAAAATATTAATTAATAAATTACTTTATTGTTTAAAATGTGTAAATTAAAATTATATTGTAAAATAAACTAAAAGTACAGGTAAAAGAAAAGTTTTATCTTGCAAACCAAATTTTTAAGCAGTTTTTATTCGACACTACTTCTTTTGATTAAACGAAAGCTAAAAATAATAGTGACCCATTTATTTTGCTCGTCTGTGTATATTGAATGAAAAGAAAAAAAATAAGTAGAATAGCGTAAATAGCCAAATGCGTCTTTAGTAATGGTATTTAAAAATGCACAATCCTTTAAGGTATACCGCCCATAAAAAGGCAGGACATTTTGTTGCAGCGATTTAATGCGAAAAAAGTAAGGACCTGTTACTAGTAGCTCTGGTGCGGACAAAGGGCAAAGTTTGATCTTAATTGTAATGCAAATTTAGAAAGACTTGATTTTATTAGCGGTAACAAAAATGGCACTTTAAAGAGTTCCGTAGTAAACTCTTGTACAGTCAGGAGCAAGTCAACCTTTACATATCGGACTTTGTACCAATCTTAAGTTCTATGTCATAAGTGCCAAATTGCACTACAAGTGTAAAGCTCAACGTGCTCCTGGCTGTACATATGGTTATTCGCCTAGTTCCAAATACGACAGCCAGCAGCGGCGCGGCGGCGCCGGCGGCGGCGCTGCCGCGCAGTGTCGTAGCGCGCCGCCACAAGCTTCCATAGTGATCTTGGTTTTCTTTCGTCATTTCTTTTACCAATGGTCATTTTCCTTTCTTTCCGAAATGGTAGTAGTTTAGAGTAGATTAATTACATAAAATATTTTTATTGCAATGTATTGTATTGTAATCTTTGACGAGAGAAAGTGTCTGTGAGGCCATACACTCTTAAATTTTGATTCATACAACACTGACAACCGTGTCGGCAAACCGCTGATTTTTAACAGTGAAAACCCCGGCAAATCATTTTTCGATACAATTTTACAGAAATTTTGATAGTATTCCATACAGTGAATTTAAACGGAAAATTATCACGGTTAAGTACTTTTTCATGTAAAATAAAAAATATAACACAAAAAATTACATAGAATATGGTATTGTACTCAACTGCGAGGAAGCAAAGCGTGGCAAATTCGAAATCCTACATCTTGCGTGGCGCGACACACTTGCTCGATTTTTTATATACATATAATATAACGGATATCCTGCTCTATATGTAAGTGTATACAAGTAACCGTATTATCATTATTATAACATACTTCATTAAGTTATTATTTTATGAATATCAGGGTCATAACATTATTAAATTGATTTTAAGTATGCAATGCTTAAACTCTTGGCCTTTATGGTGTTAATAATGATCAAATTATAGTGTTTAACCTCTATTATATTGATTAGTTAATAAAATAGTTACGTACGGTATTATTATAAAGTAATAAACATATATATAAGTATATTGGCAAAAAAAATACCAAACGTTTTTAAAGGCGCTTTGAATAAGGTATACGTTTTGACGCAAACTTGAGCTCGTGATTTCAAAACTTCAATTTCTCTTAGTTTCGAGATATACTTTCATAGAATTAAACAAAGGTTAAAAAAGTAAATAAAAGTTTAAAAAAAAGCTCAGTCAAGGTTTAACTAAAACCTTAGTCACTTTCGTCCTTTATGAAATTTTTATCAAGATTGTCAGTACAGGTCTATTCTTGTAATAAAAACAGTTAAAATCTAGTCTCAATTTCAAGTGTTATCTTGCTCATATAAAATGTTAATGAAGATGGCCCTTGAACCTTTTAATTCTCATTTATAAAGATGATACTCGATTCAAATAATTATATCTATCCGTAGAAGAAAACCAATATGAATATTTGTTTAGTGTTTATTTCAAATACCATTTCAAAGTAACAAAGTTTCTACTTTATTGTATTGTAGACACAATAACATATATTAACAGAGTGGTTAGGTATCGGCAAAACGAGAAAGTAAATAAACTGTGGTTTATATGAAACTGTAGAGTGATAGAGCTTGTCTTATGAAATGGTCTGGCTCGACTGGGAAAGTACCACCCTCTGTCATATTATCGGCGTGTAGCAGTTTTGCGCCCAAATCCTGTTTCTTATCCTTTTTCGCATTGGCGGCATCCCAGGGGCCCGATTCTACTAACACAAATGCACCTTAAACAATAAGTTAAACATTATGTTATTGTTTAAGTTCATAACAAATGTCAAAAACTATTCCACTGATACACTATCGGCATTCTTTTGAGACACGATTGAGACACCATTGCGAGTCCATTGGTGCATTTGTGTTAGTAGAATCGGGCCCCTGGTGTTACTGATGGGTATAGGCCGCGATAGTTCGTTCGTTCGGTCGTTGTTTCGGATGGACACTTTCATGGTCTCCCCTAGGTGGGCAAGCAAACAAGTCAGTAAGTAGGGCTACTTACTGACTTGTTTGCTTGCCTTTTGACATAAAACAATGTTATCGTTTCTATTAATAATGAGTGTACTATGTTGTTAACTTTATTAAAATGAAATTTCGCAAACATGTCTGCTTTAGATTACATAAAATATGAGATGAGACCACACAACACGTATATACTGCGAAAATCAAGAATTAACAAAAATCTATTGTATATTGTAAACTCATTCTGAAAACCTTTGTAGAAATAGTTTAATTCTGGAAAATAAAACATTATTTTTTATTCACACACGTAAGTAAACTACATGAGCTCGGTTCATAACTCCTTTACGTCGATAAGATCCATATGAACACAAAAGTGCAATTCCATCTACACCTTATTACAAGTTGAAGATAGTACGCCCACACTCGGCATATTTACTTTATACCAGTCTTTTAGAATTGCTTTTTACAAGTATCTAGGCGCCTTTGAGATAGCGTGATCTCTCGTTAGCTAGCTTTGTTACAGACGATTTATCAGCCAATAGATTCCATGTGAACAGTGAAATGCATGGGAATATATTTATTATCTATTTACACCTTTATTTTTTATCAATCAAGCTATACCTATTGTATTAGATGTGAGAGAAATAGAAGATATGATATACGAGCGTTAAATAGAGACGCAACGTTACGTTTGTCATTCGTATTCTTAAAGCTAACTGGCACAAAATATAAAATATTGAAAAAAAAAACATATTCTTTGTAAATAAGGAGGCTGTCTGAATGATACGCGGCGCTGCTTTGAATGAAACATTTCATTTCATTCAAACAGCGTATTTCATCTTGCGTCACTTCTATATAATACAGTCTCTGAGTCAAGACGCCATGAAGAAAGCCTATGGCAAAATTTCTTCAAAAGCAGACTTTTTTTCCTTGAAAGATATTTAAAAACCGAGTACATCTTGTTGTTATAGTTATAATAGGGTTGTTTCCAGGGCCAAAATAATTACATTATATTTAGTCCGTATTTTAGATTATAAAAAAATATTGGACACGTATTTTTAGTTTTTTCGATTAAACAAAAAATAACAAAGATACAAGGCATAAAAATTTAGGAGCGGGGGGTCTTTGACGTCACCCCGTGCGAAAAAATACCACACGGCGTGACGTCACGCGTAACTTTAATGGGCTATTATCTTTGTCATTTTTGATCTAATTTACAAATGAAAAAATGAGTTGCCCTTATTTTTGAATAATCTAAAAGACGGAATAATTACATTTTTTACGGCAACTAGCCTATTTATATTATTTTATGTTTATAATGAAAAATACTTTTGTTTGACAATATGTTTCGAATGTTTTTAAAATTTTGGGGTCATTCTGTTCATTCATTCTACTGCTTTATACTATAGATCGTTCTTCAACTTAAGGGGTAGGACTGCTTTGCTCAACTGCGAATCGTAAGAGTCGTTATGCTGTAACTTGCGCAACGACTAGAGAGCTTATCTTACAGAGTATACTTCACAGTCTATAATATACCTAGTTCCGTCTTTTTATATCTAATAACTTAATTATATACTCGTACAAATTATGACACACTGCACAATAACGTTTGTTACACAACTATAATTAAATTTGTCACGTATTGTACCTATGTTAGTGCAAAATGTCAATACGCATTATTGACACTATAGGTCAAGTGTCATAGTGACGTATCACTAGAATAATGACGGCTTCGATAGAAAGGTAAAAATAAAAAGCTTTTCCTATGTGTCAAATACATAAAATATTTCACACACATTACTCGACGGGTTGGAATTAGGAAAATTGATGGAGGATGTATATAAAGTAACCTTACTGAGTATTAATTATTATAATCTCATGTAACTTATTTGTATGTCTTATGAGAAATAAAAAATTCTCCCCTTCTTCGAAAATGCCTTCCGTTTCAAGCGGCAAAAACAAGAGAGTGAGCTATAGTCATATTTTTTATAATATGATCATTTTTTTTTTTAATTAAATTATTATCACTAAACCTTGACCCCCTGTTGTATTTTAGATTTGATATTCAGGATTGACTAATTCAACTATTCCTCTGTATTATTTGTACGAAATATTTTTGAGTGATATCAAGAGTCTTTTTACAATTCGTCATTAAGAATCTATGTTAAAACAATATTTTATGTATTTTCACAGCCGGACTACGATGACATTGAAGTGAACGAGCGCGTCCCGACACAATTTCCACGAGGCAAATCGGATAAGGGCAAAGACAACAAGAAATATGGTAAGTCAATAAAAAACTACAAATGTATAAGAAATGACTATAAAGTTAGGTACGATGTATGTAGATATTTGGATGGTCCAATGTATGGTTAATATTGATTTTAATTACAATGTGTTTTTATGGTAACTCATCACCAAACCATACCCTCAGGTGGCTCATTTATATATTATGGTAATAAGGGAAGTAGATAACAAAAACACTACACCTCCTTTATAAGAAAACAAAACCACTCATTTTTCAAATACATCTGTAAATGTATTTTTATTTTTATAAATACTTATATTATTAATATTATAAACTCAAATGTTTGTAGGTATGGATGCTTGACAGCTGGAGTTAAGAACCAAACTTTTTCTATACCTATCTACCTAAAAACTTAGAGATTTCTATGTAGACAAGGTTAATGGTAAACATCGTATCCCTATGATGGTTTTTTGGCCCGCACAATAGGGTAAAATAGCTAATAATCGCCCTTTCATTCACTAGCGAATATTCATCACTCGAAAATATAGCTTTGAGCAGATACCCTTTTTTATAAATTCTCCGATTATTGCTGTAATGTATTGCTCAATAGACGTTTCATAGCCAGTACTAATTAGAACCGATGTTGGTTACTTGATTCACATGTCAACCGACCTAAAAATATGTAGGTACTTATTTTCAAGGTAATCCTTTTGGAGTAATCCTGGACATTAGTCCTTACTTCTAAAAGTCTAATTACATTCAGCTTACACCCACATTAATTACCGTATTTGCATCGTAATTGAAACCAAAAAGTATAAAATATTTTAGATTCGATTGAGAGGTTCCGTAGATTTAAAACGATTTGCACAAAAAATTTTAAAGTAATAACATTAAAGTAAAGCTATCTTTTTTTTTCTTGAATAAATTTACACAAAACAGCGTCACATTTAATGTATCATTAAAATGAACTGTAACTCACCGTTTCTAATGTTGTATTGGGACAATGGCGAATTGTCTGTCAAGTTTTACACAAAACTTAAATATTACACTAAAAATTTACTGTCAAATTAAAAAACTTCTGCAGCTACAAAATCATTTCAGCAAAGTTAACAAAATAGGATCATATAAATATAATGACAAAAGAAATAAAATGATGAACTTAAAAACTACAAGTAGAACGAATTATTACATTCACGACTTACAAACCGAATCACATTACAGGCGTAACATTTAATCTAAACGAGACAACTAAACTTTATTGTCTTACTGAACCCCGACAAAGTGCCAACAATCGTGGCATTAATTACGCAGAAACGATAAATTTTACGAAACGGGAGTAGTATCAGTGTACGCATTGGGCCATAACAGTTTATTTAAAAAGGCCTAGTGGCGGTTAGCTTTGCTCATTACTATCCAATAAACAAGAGCATTGTTTTTTTTATAGAGATATATTGGGGGGACTGTATAGGTCAGGTTACCCTGGCAAATAGATATTGTGAGGTAAAATAGATTACGGTTGCATTCTAACTACATAAGATACGAGTAATATTTGAATTATTTGTTTACCGACGCAAATATGACATGGGTTTAATTAACAGGGATTCCACTAAAATTAAGTAAATATTTTTTCTTTATTTCAACTTGTATATATTTATCCTCAACCATAGACGCGGCGTGACTTATGGAAAGTGGTCAGGTCACCAACGCCTAAAAACAGTAGCAACATTAAGGGCGCCATAACACATGCCTTTACGTTTCCCGTTAAAAAGAAGGTAGGAATAGGGGTTTACGGGATAGGAAAGTTTAAGGTTTTTCCGTCAACGAACGTCAAGGGTTCCGATACTTACGATTAATTTAAACTTTCCCGGGTGTCTACAGCATCGGGGCTTAGTAGTAAAAAAGATCTCTTCCTAGTTGCAAATTAGGTATTTGTCAGATAAATACTATCAAGACTGTCAAAATCGTACAATAATTAGTCAATTTATCTATGAGAATTTTCTTGACGTGGTGATTCTTTATCATCAGGTGACCCGCTAGGTGGTTTGTCCTCTGTCATTAAAAAAAACATTGTACCAGCAAACTTTTCAACATTATAGGGTTGTTTAACGGACATTTTACTTGACCATGTCTGTTTTAGTGGTGCCGACGTCAGTAAAGATTTATGAATATGTCAATACAAGTCTCGCGAACGAAGTGTTGAACATAATGTCTGTCTATAAGTTGTCACTTATAAATCTCTGTCCGATTATATTATTTATGAGTGTGACTAATAAAATAATGTCCATTCGTAAATCGAAATACAATGTCGGTCTTATTTTATAAGAGTTTATCATAGAATATTTAAGCTTTTAAAACATGTTGACTTCAATTCAATTCATACTTACTTATAATTTAGATTAATCTGTTTGTCATAATTTTCTTGATCAAAACTATTTCTTGACTGCAGTTTGGCGCGTTTCTTTTGTTATACAGACAGTGGCTAATTCTGTTGTAGATACATTTAACTAGACTAAACTAATTTTGACAGGACTAGAAGTGTTGCTATCCTTGTCACTAATTGTAAACCAAAGAAGGACAACAACACCTTTGAAATATTCGCAAATACATATTTTATTGATTGGAAAAGCAGTATAGGAATCGAAGATTGTTGTACGAAGCCGGAATAAATTTTAATACTAATACAGTTTTTAAAAAAACTACTGATAATTGTTAAAAAGGACACATCTAAAACAATATAAGTCTATAAAACTTTTAAGTACTTTCTACAAACATAAAAAAACTGGTTCAGACCTAAAAATAAATGATACAATCCATTTTACAGTGAAATCAAAACACTATCAAAAGCTCATACATCACAATTTTGTATGGGACAAGTGAAATGATAAATGTAATGTAACCAACAAAAAATCACGCTAAGACATTATAAATAACAGATATTTGTGGATAAATGTCGTGCCGGCCTGTCAGTAATTTAGAATGATTCGATTGCAAATAAAATTATAAAGGTGGCGCTGATAGGCTGATTTACCCTCGGATGATTTATTAAATCTTTTACTTACGAAAAATGTACTGCATTTTCCGTTTTTCTTGACATTTTGTAATACAAAATATTTTAGTGCTGTAAAATGGGTAGTAAATTTTATAGAGCCGAAAATTTTCTTCGCATCGAAAATGCATGATATTTTATTTGAGAATATAAATCAAATACTTGCATATTCTAATAATTTTAATATTTCCCTCATGTAAATTAACTCTACTTATTGTATTTTATGGCAAATCATTATCATACTCGATGCGAATGCGAGTCGAAAAGAAACACAAAAGTAGAAACTAATACAATCATATTATCATAAAAATAGATACAAAATTCAAAATTGAATGATTTAATTCTCACATGTCAGCTTGTTGGGAGGTACAGAGGTTAAATCGAGACAATGGCTCGATGCCGGTGGCGCAATCCTCTGGCATTTCGGCTTATCCTTGATATTTGGCGGCATTCAGGGCGAGTTGGCGTAGGACGTGGAACGTGCACGCGTGCCTTTAAACTGTATAAGGATTAAACAATAAGCATCTCAATATTTGTATGCTATGAATTCTTCAAGTAGTGAAATACCAATTCACTTTATTGCCATCAGCAAATTAACATCCTCGGCTAACATTCCATTTCTGGAATGGTATCTATGCAATCAAAATGGTTATAGCATAGTTGGTCCGGCTGTTCTTGCGAGTCGGAGAGAGTTTTCAAAAGAATGGTCGATTATTGACCAAGCAGAACTGACAACCTTTCAACAACAGCCTTTCAACATGACCCATGATGATAACTCATGAGATTTTTAATATAGACATTAAAATCCTGGCCATTGAAACCACTCGCATTTACTTGATGAAACTAATCAGATCTTTGTCCAAATTTCAGATGACCCCTACTATTGCGGTCTGAGAGCGCGCGTGCCCAACTTTGTGAAGACAAACGGCGCGAAAGTACTCCCGACGATGGCAGAACGACTCACGCTGAAGGAGGCGCCTATCCCGAGCAAACGCTACAGTGTGGCCCACGCACACCCTGGCCCGTTCCCGCCTCACATGCCACCATTTGTACACGCTCCAATGCCGCCACAAGCACTCTGGCACGCACGCTCATACGAGAGCGGAATCGGTGCGTACGAACGTCCCCCCAGAAAAGAAAAGCTCATGTACCAATTCTATCCTAACAGGGACCAACGAATGCGACCCATCATCATCCAGCAGCCCCGCTAGTGTACATACCGATTAACCCTGCACTTAAATTACACCGCCTCGACGCGGAATCTTCGCTACAATCTTGGTATTTACTTTCTGTTTATTTCGAATGCTTCGCTTGGTAGCACTCCGCCTTATCGCTTCATTGGTGATGTTACTACACTCTTTTTCACTCTTAGCTCACTTTCTTCTTCTACTCTTCGTTAATTGTCTTCTTGACTTCAAAGTCTTTCTTCTCTTGTTCTTTCTAATTTGATACCTAGTGGACTGCTTCGCTTGATCAGTAAACTGCATTTCCATTCTCACACTCAACAAAAAACATTAATTTAGGCAGGGTCTTTTTATCGTTTTATTACTAGATTTCTATTGTTATATTTACTAGACTAAGTTTGTCAGATGTGTTCAATTCAGGTTAAAGCACTGTTCACGTGTATATCAGCACATTACTTAACCACCACAATATTGCAGATGGCGAGCCCTATGACCCATACGCGTTGTACGGACGGCTTCCCATGCCCGGGCGTGGCTTTCCACCTCCACCAGCGCCCAATGCACGCCACATGTTCATCGGAGAATGGGATTAGACCCCTGTCGACGACACAGCTTGCACACACCCAAGATACCGTCACACCATTGTTGCAATTCTAAATGTGGACCAGTAACTAAGAAGTTAAGGCCAAAGACTTGAGTCTTCTAATGTTAATCGGGGTCCTAAACATCTACATGTAGATATTTCAACGTGATTGTATCGATATTGTTGTGAACATTGTAAATATTTGCGATAATGTAAATTATAAACAATTTCTATATAATTCCAACTGTAAAAAGGCAACCTTCGATAGGTTTGAGATTAATTTTTGATAACGAACATGCTTGATTGTGTAAAGTTCTAGTTTTAAATAATTATAGTAGACATTTTGTAATCGTTTTCAATTGTAATGAAACAGAGGTAGACTTATTAGAATTATATTAGTAATAAAACAATTACCAAGATAATGCTAGTTTAATGATTTCAATTTGTTAAATATTCTACATTATTTTAAGTAAACACTGCCACTATTTTTAACTATTTCGTGTTCATGCCCTCGGAATGATGCTCTTGTTTATTCTTAATAATCTAAAATAAGGTGTCAATCCTAGTCATAACTGGGTTTGGAATACGAAAAATGTTAGGAAAATCTATTTTTTTTAATTTATTTTTTTTATCTTAAAACATCACGAAATCATAACATCAAAGATGAATTTTTGTATATTAAAACATCACTTTTTTTTTTTCTGCCAATAATGTTTATTTTATAAACATTTTTAGACATTGTTAAAAATAAATTGTCATAAATTTTATAAATGACAATGTAATTCTTTTGTAAATACTTTTATATTACAGTTCGCAATATAACAATCTGATCACTGATTTACTTGTAAGAAATATTTTGAACAAAATACTTTATTCAATACTCAATTTAACATTTACTCTTAGTTTACTATAACCTTAAATATTATAAAATTAAGGGTATAATGTAATTTATTATTTTAATGTCATAATATTATTTTTATTCTGTATAAAGTATACTTTTTATGACCATTGTATTCAATTAGAATAAATGAGAATCTTTAAAAGAACTATTCTTGTTTCTTGATTAGTATAGTTCTTTTTGGAATAATACCTTTTAATAGAAAATGTACATTCAAAATTGTATTTTCGGAGGTGCTACATACGTTACCATTTTATAAATACTTATTACAAATTTTATATAAGTTAAGAAGTATTTTGATATCACATATTTATGAAGCATTGAAAAAAATCATTTAGTATAAACAGGGTGAGTAAATTACTTTATGTAAATAGCTGGTAATTGATGTTAACACTTTTTTATTCCATCAAATAAAATATTAATAAGCAGTCAACCTTTGAGCTAAATCGTGTTAATAACTTACCTCCTTACTAATAATCGTAGTTTAACGAGTATATAGTTATTCACAGTTGTGTCACTGTCTTCCTTGATGAAAATTAAATGAAGTGTGAAAGAGACAAAACATTGTTTAACTATACACGCATTACACAACGTTTATTATTAAAGGGGTTAATGTATAAATGTTATGTATGTGTCCAGTGTTTTTCTTCTAAAAGTTTTCATTTCGCTTGTTATTTTGTGACATGCTCTTTTTTGGAATAAATAAGCGAATATCGTACTAGTACGGGGCCCTCCATAATTACGTCACATTTCACGGGAAAAGGAACCGTGACCTTAGCTTGAAAGCTAATTTAAAATGAAAATATATTAAATGTTACTTGTGACAAAAAAGGGGGAGTATAATTCATGAAATAAACATAATTCCCGGCCCCTAACTCTCTGTCTCTCACGTAGTTGATAAGGATGGAAGTCTTTTCATTACTTTCTCCATCTTATTTCTTTCTGATTAAATTCGTTGTGAGTTCTAATACAGTTGTAAATTCTCCCCGGAACGTCAATAAGCTTCATTGCTTATTGTCCATCTGAGGCCGCCGATGTTGATCCTGGGTTGGGTGTTCCGTTCCGTCCCCTAACTCTCAAGAGTGTAAAATACGTGACGACAAAAAAAGTCTGTATTATAATTTGTTATATATAATTCTAATCACTGTTAATAATTATGTAAGTAGATTTTTATAATTCTTTTGTAATAATAGCGTACAACAACCGAACTATATTATTTAAAGTTTGGTGTTGGTAAATGAGTAACCTATCCATAAGGAGACACGTGTATGAATAAAATGTATCTTTTATAATGGATGATGTTTTCTTTATCATTCTTAACCAGTCTTGTCTTTATAAGATGCAGTGGCTATGAATCGAAAGTAAGGCAAGCCAGATTCCTTATATATATTTTTGAAGGGTCAGTAATATATATATTTTTTTAATCGTTTTAATTAGCTACCTCTCAGATAGCCTGAAAACACTGACATCAGCTAACCCGCAGATACAAATATGACATGATGATAATATTATCGATTTTTAAAAACCGTTTTTAAATCGATAATTTTATATGTCATACACGTAACAAAAACCAGGAAAGCTGTGTGCTGACTTTAAAATTTTAAGAAGTGTTTGTGAAAATGGGCATTACGTAGTCCTCCATTATTAATAAATAAAGATGAGCCAAGGTTTAACTAATTTTTTTTACTAAAACTTTCGCACACGCTTTCAGTTCCTCAATAATGGCAGTGACAGAACAGATGTTATTTAATCCTTGGTTTATCTTTTATATTAACAAACCCCATAAGGTCTTATGTAGGTACTTATATCCGAATGAGTTGAATAACTACCCAATGGGAAAGGCCTTGGACATAGAAGAGAGAGGGAAAGAAGAAAAACTTGCAGTTGGATATTTTATGCTCATATTTATAAAATCAAAACGAAAAATAGAACTTTTAGTATGTTTGTGATTCTGTCGAAAAATTGCTACGAGTCTGCTACCAAGACCTAAAGGTGAAATTATAGAATCATTAGGTGTAAATAAACTATCAGAGAAAACAAAGCTATTTTTAAAACTATCGAGTTTAGTTAATTTCGGATTAAAGACATTTATTTCTCATACACACAATAGTCACTTGAACGTTACAATGATTTATTTATTTTATTTATTTATTTATTCATTCTCTCCACAATTACATTAGAGCACTTACAGTCTATCAAAAATGACATGCAATAGTAATAACAAAAAAATACATAATAAATATTAAAATTAAACAAGTAGTAGGTACTGTTAGACTGGTGATAGCAAAGAAAGTTAAATATAAATGAAACATTTGAAATTGTGGAGAACTGGCGCCTGAACTAGGTATCCGAAGAACCTGTATCACAGGTCACCAGGTCCCCCCCATTTATTTTTGCTGTATGAATTTTAATATTATGACCATAATGAAATACTTTACTTTATTGTTTTTTGTAATCACCAGCGCCTATCCAACTCTTAATCAAATATCTTATATACTGTCTAGCTTCTTTTAATTCTTCAGGATCGCTGTCTCTATCTGAAAACAGATCTCGGCAATGCGACGAGCGAGGAATAACCTTAGCAGGCGCATCATAAGACAAGTCTTCTAAAATCCCAAGTTTACTCCACGGATCCATGTCTCCATTAACGAAAACAACGTGTGTAACATTTGGATTCAAGCCATCGTACAATTTATTGACCTCTATGACGCCTTTTTCCACTCTTTCTTCATCAAAGTCTGGACCAAATAGTTTTGTACACAACTTGTAATACAATTCGATTGGAATATTTCGTGTGAATGGATGTTTATCAGAGTTTGATGTTTGGAAGTAACTGAATTCATTACAAGTTTGATAAGTCCAAGAAACTAACCAATTAATTTCTCTCGATGCTTCAATCATAGCATCAAAGTCATAATCAAAACATTCATTTTTTTCATTCCAAATAACATTTGAGTCATCCTCGGGTAGAATAGTATATTTGTTATTTTCGCAAAACTTGTAAATAACTTTTGGGTTACCATACTGGGCTCGATACATATATTCCGATACCTTTTCCAGGAAAAACAGTTGTCGATTTTCGTCTTTCGTTAAGTCATTTTCCCGACAGATGTTTTCTTCTTCCTTAAGCTGTTCAATACCGCTATCAGTTTTAAAAAGATTTTCGTATCTTTCAAACCTTTCTGCAATCTTTTCTAAGCAGCCGGGTGGACCGTATTCTTCGAAGTCTTCACTTACAGTTTCGAGATATTCATAAAAGTCTAACTTAGCTAAAACTGGAGCACTGCTAGCTATTGCAGCATCAACTAATTCAGGATATAACAATTTCATCCACGCAGCTAAATTACCTGCATATGATCCACCAACAACTACAACTTTCGAATTTTTGAACTTCGAATTCGATTTAACATCTTCCAGTAATCTAGCGTTATCCGCAAGTGCTTGTCTTGCACTTAAATATGCCAGATTTTCTGTCGTCATGTTTTTCAGTGGCATGCTTTTTCCATAATATCGATGTTCTGACAAAAACATTGCCCCATTGGTTTCTTTGGCCAAGTCATATACTATTCCAGTTTTAAGAAATATTGATTTTGCTGGACCTTCACCACCCATAAATAGATAAATTGGACCATCCTTCTTCCACATGTCGTGTCTCGCAAAATATCTCATATTCCAAGTGCGTTTTTCGTCATTATTAAAATGGTCTAACGGCTGTTCGAACCAACTTGTTTTAATGTCAGATGAATCGAATACAACTCCTGAAGCATTCATTTCTTTTATGAAAAATCTGTAACTATTTCCAAGACCATTGAATCCAAATCCATTGACCAAAATAATATTAGATAACACAAAAATAATTTCCAGAAAAATCATTTTTACAATAGCAAATATTGACTTGTTCTAAAATTCGGTTCGTACTAAAATTCGAAATGTGAGTTGCAACTAAGTGTATCTACAGTTTTGTGTAAATTGTTATCTATAATATTCGAATAATTTCAATATTAGTTGTAAATGCGGGTTGTTGGGAGCGATACGTGTACATATTTCAGTATTTCCTATCAATTGTTTTGTTAGTATCGTAAATAGTTTTAAAATTAATGTATATTTAATGACAAGTGTGACTCTTGGTATAATAAATTATAATGATCTGATTTCGATTCTGATCTCGCTTTTTGTTTGAAACTAAACTGCGAACTGCGGATGAGTAAATAGCAGGCTTGTATTAAACACGGTAAAAACTAAGTCCACTCATAAATGTTTAATATTCCAAACCAAATTTTACATAGGTAACAATAATAATATTACTTGTCAAATTTATATACAAAAGATTACAATTTTTTATTGTAATCACCAGCGCCTATCCAACTTTTAATCAAATATCTTATATGCTGTCTAGCTTGTTTTAATTCTTCATGATCACTGTCTTTATCTGAAAATAGATCTCGGCAATGTGACGAGCGAGGAATAACCTTAGCAGGCGCATCATGAGACAAGTCTTCTAAAATCCCAAGTTTACTCCATGGATCCATGTCTCCATTAACGAAAACAACGTGTGTAACATTTGGATTCAAGCCACCGTAAAATTTATTGACCTCGTTGACACCTTTTTCAACTCTGTGTCCATCAAAATCTGGTCCAAATAGTTGCGTACACATCTTGTAAAACCATTCAATTGGAATATTTTGTGTGAATGGATGTTTGTCAGAGTTTGATGTTTGGAAGTAACTGAATTCATTACAAGTTTGATAAGTCCAAGAAAGCAACCAATCAACTTCTCGCGATGCTTCAATCATAGCATCAAAGTCATAATCGAAACATTCATTTTCTTCATTCCAAATAACATTCGAGTCGTCCTCGAATAGAATATTAAATTTGTTATTTTCGCAAAACTTGTGAACATCTTCTGGATTACCGTACTGAACTGTAGACATATATTTCGATGCTTTTTCCAGGAAAAACAGTTGTCGATTTTCGTCTTTCGTTAAGTCATTTTCCCGGCAGATGTTTTCTTCTTCCTTAAGCTGTTCAATACCGCTATCACTTTTAAAAAGATTTTCGTATCTTTCAAACTTTTCTGCAATCTTTTCTAAACAGCCAGGTGGACCGTATTCTTCGAAAACTTCACTTACTGTTTCGAGATATTCATAAAAGTCTAACTTAGCTAAAACTGGAGCACTGCTGGCTATTGCAGCATCAACTAATTCTGGATATAACAATTTCATCCACGCAGCTAAATTACCTGCGTATGATCCACCAACAACTACAACTTTCGAATTTTTGTACTTCGGATTCGATTTAACATCTTCTAGTAACCTAGCGTTGTCCGCAAGTGCTTGTCTTGCACTTAAATATGCCAGATTCTCTGTCGTCTTGTTTTTCAGTGGCATACTTATTCCATAATATCGATGTTCTGACAAAAAAATCACTCCATTGGTTTCTTTAGCCAAGTCATATACTATTCCAGTTGTAAGAAATGTTGGACTTGCTGGACCTTCACCGCCCATAAATAGATAAATTGGACCATCCTTCTTCCACATGTCGTGTCTCTCAAAATATCTCATATTCCAAGTGCGTTTTTCGTCATTATTGAAATGGTCTAAAGGCTGTTCGAACCAACTTGTTTTAACGACAGATGAATCGAATATAACTCCTGAAGCATTCATTTGTTTTATGAAAAATCTATAACCATTTCCAAGACCATTGAATCCAAATCCATTGACCAAAATAATATTAAATAACACTATATTAATTTCCAGAAAACTCATTTTTCAAATTGTAAATAGTAACTTGTGTCGACTCGCACTAAAATTCGAATTGTGAGTTGCAACTATGTAATTTACCGTTTTAAGTAAATTTGTTATCTATAATATTCGAATAATTTAATATTAGTTTTAAATGCAAGTTATTCGAAGCGATATGCATACCTACATTATTTCAGTATTTCCTGTCAATTATTTGTTAGTATTGTACCTACATAGTTTTAAAATATAATTTAAAAGTATATTTCATTTTAGTGACAATTGTGACTAAATCAAAATATGCATTAGCATGATCTAATTTCGATTCTGAATAAGTTATGGTCGCACTTTTTTATTTGAGACTAAACTGTGAACTGCGGATAAGTAAATATTATATTTACTAACTTTCGATTTTTTAACGGGTCTTCTAGATCGGTAGATACCCATCTAATTTTAATACAGACCTTACATAATGTGTATTGAAACCTATTCATTTTTTATTACTTTTTGATATATAGTCTGGTTTGGATCAATTATGTGATCTGATGAACGACTTTTGGCTAAATCATTGCAGTGATATGCTTGTGGAATGAATACTGCGGGTATTTTCTCCTATATGCTTTATTATTAATTATTGTAGGACCCTGTCCTCAACTGCCACCAATACGAGACGCCGGTTCCTCACGCTCACTACACGGCAATGCAATACGTCCACTTTCGCCCACGGCTCTGGTGTAACCAAATACTATAGAAGACTAATACGCACAGCTTCGGAAGAATTCGGGCAACGCGACACTAGCGCCCCTACGGCATGAGGGCGGCATGAGGTGAACTGTGCGTTTTGTATGCAAAATGTTATAGCGCCCCTAGCGGCATGATGTGAACGGAGGTTGCCAAGTCATTGTATGAGAAACGTCAAGAGCTGTGCGTATTAGTCTTCTATAGTATTTGGTGTAACTGACGTATCATCCAATGTGGCGCGCGCCCGTAACAGCGTATATCTATTTATGTATAGATACTTGCTACACAAACACTACATCTATCATACACACATTATGATCAATGTCTCCATTAGATTAAAAAAATGGTTGCTCACGTTTGAATTTAAACCTCCATACATCTGATCTATTCGATTAACACCTCGTTCCACTCATTTTAAGTCAAAGTCTTGTCTAAATATACATTACACGTTTTATTACAATACACATTTTTTCAAACAATTTGATTGGAACGAAATAAGAAGTTTGAATGTAGCCAAATTCATTATAAGCTTGGTAAATCCAGGGTATGCTGTTGGTTTTATTTGTATTTACTACTTCTGTATACCTATCGAAATCTATTTTCAAGCAATCATTTTTGTATATAAAGTAGAAATTTAACTCGTGATTAAAACAAAACCGTAATATTTCTTGTGGGTTACTATATTGTACTAATAATGCATATTGATATAGACGTAAATAGTAAAGCAATTGTTTATTTTAATCTTTGGTCAAATCAGAATCGCTACAGATGTTTTCTTTGGATTTCACCTTCGAAAATATCTTTTTTTTATCAGAATTTTATAAATGCAATTAGAAGTGCCTTATTTTTCGATTTGTTTAAATACATTATCATATTCACGGAAATCTGCTCTAGCTAAAACAGCAGCACTGCTAGGTATCACGGCATCAACTAAATTGGGGTAAGTAAAGAAATAATTGTTTCTTTACTTCTTTGGTCTTTACAAATGCTTTCTTCGGATTTCAGCTGTTCAATACCATCAATAACTTTCAAGGAGATTAATATGTCGCTGCTTATAAACTAAAGTGCCACAACTCGAAATTTTGGTTTTTTTAGGAGAGCGTTTTAAAATTTTAATTTAGTTTTTTTTGCTTTTTTGGTACTCATACTTACAATGGAGAAGATAACAAGGTTACAATATTACACATTTTGACAATAAAAGTCTACACCTTACACATTATTCTAGTTTTTATTTCACATCGATCGGTGCAATATTAACGAAGTTATAAGCTTGAGAAGTTTACGCAGGTTTTTTAAATCTCGTCGTCCCCGCGAACAGCGAGTGACGTCATCGCATCCATACGGCGCGTCGGGGGCGCCCGGCTCATACGTCCGTAGTACATTTTCGCGGGTAAAAGTTGATTGCTCTAGTGCGCTCTGGTGATTTTTATTGATTTTAAATAATGCTGATTAATTATGTAGTGTATTTTGTATATTATTGTTTGAACTAAAATGGAAGAAGGATTTCAAAAAGGCCAATCTGACAATTAACCTTCCCATAAATAAAGATTTTGATGCAGCTAAAATAAGCGGAGTTAAAATGAAAAGGTAGGGTAGGGCCTACCCTAGTACCCCTAGGTACTTAGGTACCTATCATACTAATATTATAAAATGTGAAGTGTGTTTGTTTGTTTGTCCTTCTTTCACGTCGAAAGTAATAAATTTTTATGGGGATAGTTTAAAGTCTGGAGAAGTGGAGAGTGACATGGGCTACTTTTTTCCCACGGGAAAAATACAGGTGGGTGACTAGGTCTAGCACTTGTGCGCGTACTATAATCACAGCTGATAACGAGATTATTTGGAAATGATTTCGATTTCATACATACATTACAACAGATCGTCAACTAGCGCCTACCAGCGACCGAGTCTACCCCGTTCCCCGCGTTTTAAATTTTTTATACCTACCTACTTTCGTAATAATATATCAAGTGTAAACAGCTGTTATAAATAAACCTAACTCAGTGTAAAAACTATACTTCATTCTGTGTTTTGTATTGTTTATAACCTGGACTCATTAGAATATAATATAGAATAGAATAGAAAATGCATGATCCTCACAATCACAACAATATGCTGACGTTTGTAGTCCCAATGGATGTGCTCTTCTGACGAGAAGATGGATAAACGCGACGGCATTTATCATTTTTTTTCTCATTTTAGGATTCTTATGCACGTAAAAAAACAACTTTTCAGGTGTTTTTGTGGCCGTATTTTTACACTGGGGCACAATACAATATTTAGTTGATGAACTCATGATGTTTTTATTGTTTCTTATTTAAAATTAACACAGTAGTTCCGCGCGCGACAGGCACATTCGGGTAAATGCTTGGAATCCCTGAGTCGCTCGCGCGGATATGGTCCTAGTGACGTCATCAACGATATCGCGCTCGATCAGCGGCTCGATCGAAAATGGTAACTTTGCACTTAAATATCTCGGTCAGTTTTGAAGATAGAAAAAAAATAAAAACGCAGTTATTCTCGTAATTTTTTGTACAATTTTATGGCATATTAAACTAAAAATGCTTTTCTTCTCCATTATTTTGTGTAATTTTATATCATTCGATGCGTATTTTAAATTCCTATAACTTGTTTATTTTAATATTGTGCTAACTTGAACCTAACGACGACTAGCAGCACATAAGTCCCTTTAGTTTATAAAAAATATCTAGTAAAAATATTAATATTTTGATTAAAAGGCCACAAGTCGAAAAAATAAAATGTTTTAAAAAAAAAAATAGTCGCAACCCATCGAAATAATATTACTACGTATAGAAATGACACCGCGAACAAAATTTTTGTCCCCATACGTTGAGGCCAATAGACATCAACTCGTTTATGACTCGTTTAGAAACTTGCCGACGCTCATCGTGATTGGTCCTCTGATTTATGTTAAAAAAAATAATTAAAAAATGCCGTCATGTTCAATAAAATCTTGCAAAAACCGTTCAACAGTAAGAAAGAAAGATAGCGGCGTCACTTATCATCGGTAAGTATACAAAAAATTAAGTAAAACCAACCAAAACAATTTTTTTTCATTATTTTCTATTGCATCATGATTGCATCCGCCATTTCTATGTGAAAATCATAGATTATCAAAAAGTAATCGTACAGATGGGATACGTAGGTACTAAGCGTGAGTCAATTTTATAATATAATTTAGGTACTTATTTCTGAAAAATTTTTTGCTTTTTTTTTTAACCGACTTCAAAAAAGGAGGAGGTTCTATGTTTCATTGTTTTTTTTTTGGAGGTCCGCCGATTACTCCTTCAATTTTGGACCGATTTTCATAATTCTTTTTTTTAAATAATATGTAATTTAAATATTGATTTTTTAAACTATATTTCCAAAATATTTTTATATAGTAGGTAAAAAATACGTAAATGTGGATAAAGTTACTAAGTAAAAAAAATAGTTTCTAGAAAACAAAAAGATGGAAAACGAAACAGCATTTTAAAATTCGACCAACCATTTTCGAACAAATGAAATTCGGGCAAACAAGTTTCGGAGTAAAGATACGTTACCATTCAACAAGAGGAGTTGTCTTGTCTGGCAGGCGACCGTCTCCTAGTTATTGCATATATTACAAAATACTTCAATATATAAATAGCTTCATTATAAAGTTTTGATTTAATCTCAGTTTATTTTTGACTAATATTAAGTTAAGAACAAAAATGTAATGTAGTTTCCTACCTATAAAGCTAATATTATACCTATTTTCTATTAAGTTTATTCTATTAAGTAAAATAAAATATTGTAATAAAATAAAATAATCAGTTGGATGTCCAATAGACAGAATATAAACAAAGTGTCGCCCCTGCGTAGTAATGTCATATTCTATGACTCGGTCGGGGCGGGGCCAGGGAGGGGCGCGCCCCTCACGGCCGAACGCGGCGCCAAAATTTGAAGGCGCTGTCATTTCTATACGTAGTAATATTATTTCGATGTCGCAACCTTATTGGATAGTAACACACTCATAACTAAAAAATAGAACATAAAAAACCTCTTCTCTTCGCTAGGCAAAATTTTAAAAATAATAATAAAATATTAACTTTTATTACAAAACAAGTGTTTTGGCACCATAAAAATTAGGATATAATTAAAAATAAACACTTCTAAAACCTCATCAGGCGCAATTTCCAATAATGCTTAAAATTCTTCGTGTTCTGCTGTCCATTCTGCAAAAGTAAATCAATTCATATAACATTAATATGCCGGCGAAGTTGACAGATAAAGACAGGACAAGAATCGAAAGACAAGATTGCATAGGTGTGGGATCTAAAAAAGAGAGAAGAGTGAATTGAAGTGAAGAAGCCGGGAGGGACGTTCGAAGTTAATAAATACTTACACGTTTTAGCGTGTGATCTTATGAAAAGTGCCATACTAATAATAATATACCTACCTAGTTAAAAGCTAAGTGTCCCCTACAAAGAAAACTGCACAAGTTAACATGCGCAACATAATATATTATGATAAATCTGTTATTATATTGCACAAAATAACATTATTAATTAATTTTGAAACGACCCCGAGTGCTCTAACCACGTGGTTAGAGCACTCGGCCGGATATCGAGGGGTCGTGGGTTCAAATCCCACCTGGAGGAGGTGAAATTTTTCTTTCAAAAAATCAATTTCAAAATATGAATGGCTAGTTGTCTAACAACTATAAATAAAAATCATAAATTATTAATTAACATCATAAAAAATAAATAAAGTATTCCATCACCAAACAGAAATAGCATTTTGTCTTTAAAGAAAACATCCCAAACACAACGAATGTTTGGAGCAAAACAGACGTTCCACAAAAACAATTTCTAAGCTTATAATAAAAAAACAACATAATTAGGGATTTTTATTTCCTACACGGCCATTTTTCAAAACATGGCACTTTTGTATTAAAAATAATTGTGTTCACTTACATTTTTTTATGTGCGAAATAAACGCAATCCGAAATGTGGCCCTGATACTTATAAAATTCACTCACGTTACAGTAAATTTTTCGCAATGTGGCCCTTTAGCACAAAACAGACGTGAGCTCGCGCCAATTTTTGGGTTGCAACTGAAAATATGGCCGCTTTGCTCTGAACTTACCCATCAATGTCCCAAAATGCCAAACGGACGTTTTCGTAAATATGTGATTTATAAACCGATTTCAACAAGTGTCTTCGTGAAACATAAAAACTATGGTGATTTTGACCACATTTTTGAAATAAAAGTCATTTTCGATATTTTTGTTTTGTGGCACTTTAGTTTATAAGCAGCGATGTCTTAAAAACTTATATCTAATATTAAAAGAGCAAGATGGCGAGCCGTATCTTTCGATTTGTTGAAAAACAGTATCATAATATTCAGTAAAATCTGCTATAGCTAAAACAGCAGCACCGCTAGGTATCACGGCATCAACTAAATTGGGGTAGGATATTTTTATCCAAACTGCTAAATTTTCCGAGTACGATCACCAATTAGTACAATATTTGAACTGTTGAATTTCGGGATTGACAATATATTCTAGAATATTTTAAATATCAGCAAGTGCTTGAGTTGAAGTTTAATACGCCAGCCAATGACTCAGTATTGTTATTAAATACGCCAATGACAAGACCTGATGTCCTGAAATACAGGTTTTACCTAGTTTAGGCATCAGTCTCTCACGAATCATAATTATCCACCTACCTACAATCTCAGACCAAATAAGAAGTCAAGACGGAGCGCTGCGAACAATGATGTGAAGCCGGTTTTGTAAACATGTGTGCATTTAGGGAGTGTTGCCGTGCAGTAAAAAATTATTACCCTAATTTTTTATTTTTTTTTATTTTTTATAGGTAAAAAAGTTTTTTTTTAAATTGGATACCTCACTTTTATGAGATGTTTTGAGTATTCAGACGAGATAGGGGAATAAAATAAAACAATAGTAATATCAAACCTAAATATTTTTGAAGTGATGATAAAACATGGAAAAACAAAAAAAACAAAATAACGCCTATTTACACTTACAATAATTTTATGACAACTAACAGTAAAAATAGAAATAAGTAAAAGAAAGTGACGTTACGTTTCGCGTCACATTAATAACTACCCCAATAAACTGGGACTATTGTGACGCTTATTAGCGGCAACACTTGTGGAGTTTTTTTATTCCAAGCTGTCATAATAATTATTAAAATTGATTTGTTAAAAATATGTATTTTTATGTTTACTTACGTATGAAATGTGATTCCATCTTGCTTTTTAATCTTTGAGGAATTGTTTTTGCAGCCTTTCACCACACAATTCGGCATTTTTGATTATTAATTAATTAAATTGTTTGGATGTCATACGTCAATGACGAACTAGCTCAAACTAATCGGCGAGTCGTAGTTTGGTTATAAATGTGTGCGTTAGGGGCGTATATGTACAGGGCGAGTCGTAGTTTTGCCTGCTTCACATCATTGTTCGCAGCGCTCCGTCTTGACTTCTTATTTGGTCTGAGCCTACAATGTATTTCTTTCGATTTATTTGTTTTTGTGAGAGAAAAATAAAGATTATTATTATTATTAGTATTCATACCTGGTAACGGTTAACTTGGACCATAATATCTATGTTCCGATATAAACATTGCTCTATTTGTCTCATAAGCTAATTCAGTTGTATACTGCTGCCCGCGGTATTTTTTTTTTTTGACGATGTTACAAAAATGATGATACTTTTGACCAAATCCTATGGGAATCGCGTACTTTTCGGGATAAAAATGTGTAAATCCAAGGTAACAGCTACCTACATACCAAAAATCATAAATATTGGCCTAGCTATTCGAGCGTGAAGAAGTAACAAACATACACATAACTTTCGCCTTTATAATATTAGTAGGATTCTGTGGCTGTACGTTAGGTAAGGGTTAGCTTGTTACCATCAAAAGCCGAGCGACCGACGGGAGCGAGGCACTCTTCACTACTTGTAGTTCGCTTCAAAATAATGCTAACTAATGCTATGATAATATATTTATTAACTTTCAGACTTTTTGACGGTTTTTCTAGATCGTTAGATACTCATCTAATTTTAATACAGATCTTTACTTACTGTGTATTGTAACCTATCCATTTTTTAATTACTCGTTTGATATGTAGTCTGGTTTGGATCAATTCTGTGTGATCTGATGGATCACTTATTGCTAAATCTTTGCTGTGCGATGATTGTGGAATTAAAACTGCAGGTATTTCCTCCGAAATGCTTTCCAAAATCGACAGTCGACTCCAAGGATCCATGTCTCCATTAACGAAAAACACGTTACTGACTTTGGGATTCAAACCTCCATACATTTGATTTGTTCGATTAACACCTCGATAATCCGGTTTATGTCAAAATCGGGACCAAATAAATTTACACACACTTCTTCATAAAATTTGATAGGAACTAAATTAGAAGTCAAAAAGTAGCCGAATTCATTACAATTTTGGTAAATCCAAGTTAGCATGTTGTTTTTTTTTTATATATTTCTTCTGTAAAATTATTAAAATCTATATTCCGGCAGTCATTTCTATATAAAGTAGAATATAACTCGTTATCTTCAAAAGTAAATTCGTGTTTTTTACAAAAGTATGAAATATCTTGTGGGTAACCATGTTGTACTGCAGGAACATATGGAAGTAGACTTAAATGGTAAAACAATTGTTTATTTTTATCTTTGGTCAAATCAGAATCACTACAAATGTTTTCTTCGGATTTCAGCTGTTTGATACCATTATTACTTCCAAGGAGTTCAATATACCTTAAAAACTTTTTCATAATCCTATAAATGCAATTATAAGTGCCGTATTTTTTGTATTGTTTAAAGACATGTTCATAAAATTCATCGCTAAAACAGGCGCACTGCTAGCTATTACAGCATCAACTAAATTGGGGTATGATACTTTCATCCAAGCAGGTAAATTAGCAGAGTACGATGAACCAATCAGTACAACCTTTGAATTCTTGAATTTTCGTTTCGATTTAATATATTTTAGCAATTTTTCTACATCAGCAAGTACTTGTCTTGTAGTTAAATATGCGAATGACTCAGTATTAATAATAGGTAACGGTTGACTTTTACCATTATATCTATGTTCTGAGAAAAACATTGCTCCATTTGTCTCAAAAGCTAAGTCAGTTGTATAGAATCCATTGGAAATGAATTCACCATTTGTTTCACCTTCACCACCTATAAATAAATAGGCAAGTCCACCTTTCTTTCACATGTCAAGTCTCTCAAAATATCTCATCTTCCGTGCGTGTTTCCTTGTTATCAAAATGGTCTATCGGCTGCTTGAACCATTTCGTTTTGATATTTGAACAAAATGGAGACGTAACATTACTGTTAACACGTCTACACAAATTTCCATTTTCGAACAATCCCAATCCATTAACCAAAATTATATTTAATAATATTATTTGTGTCTTCGGAAAATCCATCGTGCCGGTTCAAGTTACTCCGTCTTACTATTTTACGGGGCGACCCTTGCTTATTTTATAATAATATTACAGAAATCGTTATCATAAATTATTCGCATCATGTGCATTGAAAATTACAAAAATGTATCAATAAACTTTTGTTTGAATACTAATTTATTCCTATTTCGAACTAGGTACTTACTTAATAAAGGTAGAGATCTCACATTTTTGGAAATCCATATCAAAACAGAATCGGTGAGATTGTAAAGAAAATTCTCCCGGTGTAGGTATTTTTGTATTGCCATTTTCCAAAATTTTTTTTTTTTTTTTTTTACCTTTTTTTGTATTACCTAGTTATACCATCATACCATACCAAACCTATCTCACTTCACGTTGGACGACCTACCTAAATGCAACTGTACTAGCGTAGAAAAAAATTAAATCGCATTCTAGTATGCTATTGATATCTATTGTAATGAAATGGATCCATAAATTTTATTATATTATTTGCTTTTGTGTAAATTGGTCCTTGGCCATGACGAACGAAGTAGTTACACGGAGTATATTGAACGCAAGCGAATGCGATCATAATAGCCCTCTCCGGGTTGCGTATAATTTCATTATTTTCAGTAAGTAAATAGTTTTGTTAGCATTGTACCTACGTAGTTTTACAAAAAATATTTTGGGTGGGATTCACAGTAGAGTGATAAATCCCTGCCAAATTGATCAACCAATCCTCGAAGTGAGAACTATGCGTGTGTCTCTCACACAACTTTACAGACCCAAATTTACAGACTATAATTTCCTTATTTGACTTTTACAAATCATATGCCGCCGGGTGTACATTAATTCAATAATGTAAACAGCCGAACCATCGCTGCGAATGAGTGAGAAGTGTAGGATTTATAATAATAGTTCGAAATAAAAATAGTAACTCAATGTACACAAAAAAATTTATTTAAGCCAAATGAAACTTTACATGCGCATCAACAATATATGAAAGACGAAAAGATTTTACTTGCCAAATTAATAGCTAACATTTTATAACCATTAATAAATAGGACTAGGAACATTAACCATTAACTTTAACAATATAGAGTCATCAAGTTATATTTATTGCATTGATGAATACTGAAGAGAACATTTCTAGTGAACAAGTATTGTTTAAACTCTTTAGTTTAAAACTACTTTTGTTTATTATTTATTTTATAAGTAAAACTTAATTCTGTCTCTTGGTTTTCGTTTAATCTGCTTTGGTTTATAATTCTTGGTAAATATCTATATGTTTTATTATTTAAACTTGGTTTTAATATGTACGGCAAATAACACGTACAAGTATCGTAACTTAACACAAAAAAGCAGGAACTCGAGGCGCGCTTCAATCTAATCAACGTCTAGCCTAGTCAGTATTTGGATGAGATTGTCTGGACCTCCATGGTGCTTCGGGGGGTACAATATCAGTTCCTGAATCAGGCAGCTTGTAGACACTGAGTAACCTTATCTCACTATACAGTGTAGTTTTCAGGATAGTGATATTCCTAATAACAGACTACCGGAGCATGCTCCTCTTGGTTTGAGCGAAGATCCGTGTCCCACTACCTAATGTTGACGAACATGCATAAAACTAAATGTTCGATTGGTTTCCAGATTTTTCGACAGTTTTCAGAGATCATTAGATACCTACTTAGCTTTAATAAGGACCCCGTTGTGTATTGAAACCTATCCAATTTTTGATTACTTGTTTTATATAATGTCTGGCTTGCAACAAAGGTATATTAAAATTATCTAATGGTCCGTGTACTAAATCCCCACAGTGCGACGAGTGTGGAATTAATACTGCCGGTATTTTCTCCGAAATGTTTTCCAAAATCGATAGGCGGCTCCAAGGATCAATGTCTCCATTAACAAAAATAACGTTGCTCACGTTTGGATTTAAGCCGCCATACATCTGATTTATGCGATTTACTCCTCTTTCAACACGTTTTAAGTCAAAATCTGGTCCAAATAAACCCAAACACATTTTTTCAAATAATTCGATAGAAACTAATTGTCTAGTAGTTTGAAAGTAACCAAATTCATTGCAAGTTTGGTACGTCCAGTGCATGATGGTGGTGTTATATTTAAAACGTCTAATGTAATCATTTAAATCTATTTTCCAGCAATTATTATTGTACAAAGCAGTAGGCATGAGTCGTACTTGCAAAATCCAGTACCAGGGCTACCTGGTACGTAGCCGAGTAAATACCAGGGCCCAAAACCAGGTTTTTAAATACTTGCAAGTATTTTCTTACTTCATAGTAAAATTGACCTTATGCTTAATGCTTTATCAACGACAATTCCGTGTACAGGTCCAATATTACTTTTTTAAGAAACCTTTCATAACTTTAAATTGCTTAATACAGACTTTGGTCTCACATGACTCATCCATTCGTCCCGTTATTTATTTGATAATTATTCAGTAGATATATTGTATTTGTTGTCGTCAAATCAATTTTCACGAAAATTCTATCAATGATTGAGATGCAATTTGTAAAAAACCCCCAAAAATTTGAATTTCCCGCGCGGACCGAAACGGATCACCTTAAAAAAACTTTGAAGTAATGCAAGTATTTTTTTCTTCACAGGAAATTGATCTGTATTGCAATCGCGTTAAGGTGCAAAATTGCTTGCGTTAACTAATAAAGTATTTTGTGGGGAAAAAGTATTTTATGGGAAATTAACCCTAACGCCTACGTTACTTAGGATTATAATGGTTTTGGCAAAAAAAAACTTTGAAGCGTTGCAAGTTTTTCGCTTTGAATGAGTCAACCGAGGGCGCCCGAGTCCTAGTAAAATACCTTCAAAGTCTTGCAAGTATTTTTTTCTTCACAGGAAATTGATCTGTATTGCAATCGCGTTAAGGTGCAAAATTGCTTGCGTTAACTAATAAAGTATTTTGTGGGGAAAAAGTATTTTATGGGAAATTAACCCTAACGCCTACGTTACTAAGGATTATAATGGTTTTGGCAAAAAAAAAACTTTGAAGCGTTGCAAGTTTTTCGCTTTGAATGAGTCAACCGAGGGCGCCCGAGTCCTAGTAAAATACCTTCAAAGTCTTGCAAGTATTTTTTTCTTCACAGGAAATTGATCTGTATTGCAATCGCGTTAAGGTGCAAAATTGCTTGCGTTAACTAATAAAGTATTTTGTGGGGAAAAAGTATTTTATGGGAAATTAACCCTAACGCCTGCGTTACTAAGGATTATAATGGTTTTGGCAAAAAAAAACTTTGAAGCGTTGCAAGTTTTTCGCCTTGATTGGGTCAACCGAGGGCGCCCGAGTCCTAGTAAAATACCTTCAGTCTTGCAAGTATTTTTTTCTTCACAGGAAATTGATCTGTATTGCAATCGCATTAAGGTGCAAAATTGCTTGCGTTAACTAATAAAGTATTTTGTGGGGAAAAAGTATTTTATGGGAAATTAACCCTAACGCCTACGTTACTAAGGATTATAATGGTTTTGGCAAAAAAAAACTTTGAAGCGTTGCAAGTTTTTCGCCTTGATTGAGTCAACCGAGGGCGCCCGAGTCCTAGTAAAATACCTTCAAAGTCTTGCAAGTATTTCGGGCTGAAACCTGGTTTACGCACTTGCAAACAAAAACCAGGGCTTAAAACCTGGTCGCGTAAATACGCCTCATCCCTACAAAGCAGAATACAAGTAGCTTCTTTCAAAAGATAATTGTTGTGTATAACAAACACGTGAAATTGATTGTGGATTGCCATATTGTATTTTACCAGCTAATGGAAATACACGCGTCAAAAGAAATAATTGTTTATTTTCTTCTTTGGTCAAATCAGAATCTATACAAATGTTTTCTTCGTATTTCAGCTGGTCGATACCATAATTACTTTCGAGGAGAGCAATATATCTTGAAAATTTATATCTAATATTATGAGAGCAAGATGGAGAGCCGTATCTTTCAAGTTGTTGAAAGACAGTATCAAAATATTCAGGGAAATCAACTTTAGCTAAAACAGGAGCACTGCTAGCTATTACAGCATCAACCAAATTAGGATACAATAATCTCAACCAAGCAGCTAAATTTCCCGAGTACGATCCACCAATTAGTACAACCTTTGAACTGTTGAATTTTGGGTTTGACTTAATATATTCTAGAAGTTTTTTGTTATCAGCAAGTGCTTGAGTTGAAGTTAAATACGCCAATGACTCAGTATTCATACCTGGCAGCGGTTGACTTGCACCATAATATCTATGTTCCGATATAAACATTGCTCCATTTGTCTCATAGGCTAATTCAGTTGTATACAATCCATTTGCAAGCATTCCAGGACTGACTCCGTCTTCACCACCTACATATAAATACACAGGTCCACCACTCTTCCACATGTCGTGTCTCTCAAAATACCTCATCTTCCATGTGCGAGTATCCTTGTTATTAAAATGGTCTACAGGCTGTTCGAACCAATTCGTTTTGATGTTTGCATAAAATGGAGATGTAACATCAATCATATTGTTAAAACGTCTATACAAATCTCCATTATAGAAAAATCCATTGACCAAAATTATATTTAATAATATTATTTGTATCTTCGAAAAATTCATTTTACTGGTACTTTTGAACAGTTCTTCTGATAGACCGTACTTCGTCTGTTTTAAAGGTACTGATCCAGAACACTGTAGCCCATTATATAGTGAAATTTCACAGAAATCCTTATCATGTTTATTTGAATTATGTCCATTAAACTATGTACAGTATTTAAAAAAATATACATGAATGCAATAAATAGTTTTGTTAGACTGTAATGTTTTATCAATCTACGTAAAACTTTAATTGCATTGTTTTAAAATAGGTATTTTTATGTATAAAATAGTGCCCCAAAGCTCATTCCTAAGCCCTTCCCTATTTTTAATGTTAGTTCGTAACACCTAATACACGGTCAAGAACATGAAAGAATCAGTTATAGGTATCTGCTGATTGGTTTCTAGGCGATATGCCATTCACTTAACTTTATATCAGCAGCAAAAGCGGAGGCAATCACAGATTATTGAAGTCCATTGACGTATTCTATGTCACCGGTGGTGTGTTACCACCAAACTTAGCACCCGCCAATAACCCGACCAAATTGAGAAGTCATATTTTTCTTTTAAACTAATTGACTCAGAAAACCATTAAAACAGCTACGTATGCCTGGGTTTATAAACAAAACATGTCTAACATAATAACAAATCGACTACATACATTAATTTAATTCGGCCGCTAACTTTTGAACTCAGCAGCCAAATCACTTTTGGGCACAAAAGCTAAGATCTCGTAATGCCAGCAAGGTTTCGAAACATGGGTTATATTGCTTGATACACCTGCTACATCGCTGCAGTCAGCAAAAAATGGCACTCGATCGTTAACTGAGTGAAACGGGGTGAACAAGTCATGTTCATGGCGATTTTCAGTAAACTTGCAATTTTCACATATTTTCAACCGGAAAGACGACTATCAAGGCGTTTTGGACTTCAGAATTATTCAACCAGTCCCTTATGCGATATCAAGACACAGGTTGTCAGTTGACACTCAACCTTTTAGACTATGAAAATCAAGACCAAATAATAAAAACAAGATTTTCTTCAAAAATCATTCTTGCTTGAAAAGCGCCAATCCGCATCGGATCAAACGGATGGTAGTATTCTTTATATAGAAAGCCTTACAAGTGCGTCCACTGATATGCATCGTACGGATCGCACGAATTTATAATAATCATTAAATGCGATACGTAAGATTCGAATACGCATGCCTTAAAAAATTACATAAGGAATGATAATTTTGTCACATTGAATATTAATTATATCACTAAACTGTATCGTAACTATACGTTTTTGGGCTCTATCTAATCGCCTTATTTTCTACTTTTCTTTATCTAATTTTTATGGAATTCTATTCAGTGCTTTTTTAATTATCGACGATTACAGGTTTTTCATTTTAAGTTTTATTTGTGCATTTCTGGTAACCGTTTTTAGTTTTTTTTTGTATTAAATAGTTTATTTGTGCCAAACTTAGTCTTTTCGGAGTTTTTGTATCGAATAACACGATAATTAATATTGTTCCTGATATCAAGTATGATGTTTAGAGGATAGTGTAAAATATAGAAAAGAAAGTATACACGAAGTTGTTGCCGGCACTCATATTGCGATCAGAAACATTGTTAATGATTTGGAAAAATCCAAATATGCAAACGAGAGCACAATTAAAAAAAATGTTTAAATCAAAAAATTCTATGAAAACAATCGAATTTGAATAGGATCAAAGTCAATTTTAATAGAAAACAAATGGCCGTCCTAACTGACATTTTACCGTAACCCGGACAAATACTATGAGCAACTCTGAAAGACCTTGATAAAGGAAAATTCCTTACGCAATAGAAGATCACTATGGCACACACTAAATAAATCGGAGATGATTGAAGAGCTAACTCTAATAAAGAATTTAAGCACCATGACAATGTTGTCTCTATATCAAATCGCAGGATCGGACAGTCCTGGGATGGGTCCACGGACACCCGCCGGCGGGGTTGCGGAAGTATCACCAGTGCCCCTCGACCCCGCCACGTGAAGGCGGAGAAGGGGCAGACAGTCAGGTTTTTAGTCGGTATCCCTCATTGACTCGACGTCGCTTTCCCAAGTGGCGGGACATGCAGTAATGCATTTTCCTGACTTTAAACAACAAAAAAAAGGATCGGACAGTCCTGTCTATGAGTCCTGGGAGGAGTTCCAAATTTCGACATCTGGGCCATCGCAGCAAAGTGCGAAGATGCCTTGAGTGTTAGAGCCGATAGAGCGTTATCGGAGAAAGACCCACCAAGTTCGATTAACGATTCTTCTATAGAACGCACTACTATACATAATACTCCAGCAATAAAGTGCGACGTTTCTCCGGAGGTAATTAAAGTTTCTAAAGAGATATTAAACTTATCTAGTCCAGGAGATAATGCTCCTCTTTTGCCAGTTGATGCAAAAAAAAACATATCAAGTATAGACCAAAAATCTAAATGTGACATTCTAGAGGGCAGTTTCATAATGGAGGAAATCATGTGCAGTAAACTTTACAAAAGTGAAAAAATAGGACGTTTTCAATTGCATACATATAAAAATCATATGTAAAAAAATACGTGAACAACACTTGCATTATTAAATACGTGAAGTACAAAGCTAATGGTGAAATAGTAATAAATTGCCAGTGAAAACACGAGTCATGCAAAAAACTTAAAGTCGTCTTAATCCAGGAGATAATGCTCCTCCTTTGCCAGTTGATGCAAAAAAAACATATCAAGTATAGACCAAAAATCTAAATGTGACATTCTAGAGGGCAGTTTCATAATGGAGGAAATCATGTGCAGTAAACTTTACAAAAGTGAAAAAATAGGACGTTTTCAATTGCATACATATAAAAATCATACCTATGTAAAAAAATACGTGAACAACACTTGCATTATTAATAGAAAATACGTGAAGTACAAAGCTAATGATGAAATAGTAATAAATTGCCAGTGTAAACACGAGTCATGCAAAAAACTTAAAGTCGTCTTAATCCAGGAGATAATGCTCCTCTTTTGCCAGTTGATGCAAAAAAAAAACATATCAAGTATCAGACCAAAAATCTAAATGTGACATTCTAGAGGGCAGTTTCACAATGAAGGAAATCATGTGCAGTATACTTTACAAAAGTGAAAAAATTTGACGTTTTCAATAGCATACATATAAAAATCATATGTAAAAAATACGTGAACAACACTTGCATTATTAAAAGAAAATACGTGAAGTACAAAGCTAATGGTGAAATAGTAATAAATTGCCAGTGTAAACACGAGTCATGCAAAAAACTTAAAGTCGTCTTATAGCCAGACAGAACTGTTGACGTTTGGAGTCAATGCTAAATTAGGCACACTCGACAGCAAAACGGCTCATGTTCGCGGTGCAGATAGGGCAATGAGATTAAATAAGTTCCGTAATATTGACCCGTCTACGACGGCTAAAAAACAAGACCTCATGAATTTAAATGAAAACAAATTGATGTTGACAAAATGCTTACAAAATGTGAAATCGGATCACATATAACGCAAAATAAGATCTGAGGCACTGTGCTTGAATGACCGATCAAAAAATGACTTCATGGACCTAGTTCTGTTCCAGCGAGTTAACTCGAACTACGTTCGTGAAATTTCATTCCTCATTACTGTCAAAGTTCACAGCATGAAACAAAGTCCGAAAGAAAATTCGCCGCTACTCCATTTAGATGCTACTGGAAGTGTTGTGATAAACCCATTCTGTGGAGAATGTTTGGTAAAATGCAAGCGCCTGTATTCTGGCATCATACAAGTTCTATCACACAACAGACTCTTCAGCGTATTTGATAGATAGCATCTTGTCATGACACGAATTCTGTATACAAAATGCTGAGTGATTTTAGAAGACAACGTGCTGAAAATAATATCTGGCCAGTATTCTCAGGAGTAGAGATATGAGTTTCCTTTTTGTGAATGCTTCTTGCCAGGCATTTAATGAGTGTAGCCTGTTAGATTATTTAACGAATATTTATAATTTACTAACGCAGAAGGAAATGCCATAAAAAAACAATTTTCACCATTGTTCCTTTGCTGCGCACATTTCATTAAAATTGTTTGCAACGACATTGATCAAAGCAATATCCAAGACAAAAAAATGTTTAAATATGTTATTGCAATCCTAACAATGTCGACCACCTTAGACATCTTTATTCTCCTGAAAAGCAAATATGTGTGTGCCAGATACGACAAAAGCGCAGAATAATATAATTCTACTCTGTAGATTAGACAAACAATCTGCATGCGATTCCCTCCTGAACACGAGGTCAACAACTTCGTCCAATTTTAAAGATGACTTGAAAAAGACGTCGTTGTACAAAAATGGCTATGGTAGTCATTGTCAAACCCGAATTTATATCTGTCGATGAAAGCGAGCCAAACGGATGAAAACGGAAATGGAAGGGTCCATGACCCCATATTGTTCTACATAAATTGATACCTTTTCTTCCCATGTAGACGAATCTAATAAAGGAGAAAAGAGTAAGCAACGCTCCAGTCGAATCATATTTCGGTCACATAAAGAAAAATGTGCTATATGGGCAGAAAAACTTAAAATGCACCCAAATATTACGAAAACTGAGAACTGAGACAGTCTCAAAATCTAAAGAGATTATTCATAAAATTCCAAAGGTAAGATTGACCAAAACTAACAGGGATCAGGCACAAATTGAAAACCCAACTGAGATTTGGAAGAAGAGAAAAAATAAAACACATTTTTTTTGGGCGGTTCGGTAAAGAAACCAAGCATCCCTGTAATGGACGCCTGTAATGGAACAAACTTAAAGTTAGTGATGAATTTGAGCCTGTGTCACTGGTGGAAGATGAGGGCGACATAATTAATTGTTTTTATTCTTGTCATGGCACTGCATTGGGCCACTATGAAACCACGATGTGGGTCGAGTGTGACACGTGTACTAACTGGGTTCACATATGCGCAAAGAACCTAAATAAAGATGCGGTCGGCGAAACTTTTATATGTGACATTTGCAATATAAAACCGTCCATTGATCCTGGTTCGGAAAATTCTGATTTGGGGAATATTTCAAATCGCGATATGAAAATATTCCCCGACATGAAAACGGTATTTTTCAAAATTCTGAAGTATATGTATTTTTACCAGACGGACCAGAGAGGTCGTATGTCGTAACCAGGACGACCATACCGATTTACTGTGACCATACCAAATCAAAACTTAAAAGAACTCATTATAGAAGATTTCAAAAGTAACGATCCACGTGAAGAATTGACGAATTTCATGATGGACCATCTCTTGCACATGTATGTGCATGTATCATGATATGGATTGTATGATTCAGACAATAAATTTAATATTATCACTATCAGTGTGGCCAAATCGAACATTATTTTTAAAGAGTCTGAAAAACTTTTTGGAACTGAAAATGTGTTAACCCCAGCAAAAACAAAAACGCATCGTCACATTTTACAGACTGGTGGATATAATTTCGACCCCCATTCTCATACACATATTCAGTCTGTAAGTCGATAATAAACCCCTGACACAAAAGAAAAATTTCGATTTGTACCGCCAAGAACTAAAAATCCCGGTTACTGGCGCATGGCGTTCAATGAAGCATTGCACAATATATGTCTGTTTTGTGCAAGGGATTTAAAACTGAGGAATTTACCGCGACCTTCATGGCCGCGACGATATAAACAAAGGTCTGACATTTAGAAACAAAGCAAAAAAGTTGAAAATTTGTGTGACATTTGTTATTATAAAATGAAATGTAAAAAAGCTACAAAAGAAAACAAAAAAAAACAGACCTCGTGCACCACATGTCATGACCTTCATTTGAAGGTATTGGATTTTGATTGGATGATGCGCTCGTGAGTTGCAGAATGCCTTAATTAGCTGGAACTATACACTCGAGATTTCGAGAGATTACCATGAGTTGGCATGGAAAATACAGTAAATAAGTAAAATAGGTTTTTTAATCGAAAGCCTTTGTCAAAAGTGTTCTTAGCTTTGTTTGGTGAAAATCGGAGCACTCTTCTCCAAGATCAGCTTTTAGTCAAACAAGTGACCGGATCTCAGCCTCAGCCAGTATTTCAGCTGGGAATCCCAAATTTTGTGATTGTGTACAGTTTCAGTAGTATTTCCTAAATCATTCATTAAACGAAGGCTTCATGATGATCAGTTATTTATCTGGGTATTTTTAATTTAGGTTATTTTATTTGGACTTGATTTGCGTAGTCTAACTAAAGGACTGAGTGCCAACTGGTAACTTTGGTTATTTATCTACAGAAAGGTTGAAACTTACAGATTGAAAAAACATTTTGAGAAACAATGATGGACATTGTGAAATCGGATCTTTTTAAGTTCCAATAAGCTTATCATAAATTGACAGTTTTTGTATGTTTTTACAATTTATTTAACAGATAGACTAACTGGAACTTATCCAGGACCCGTGAAACTAGTTTAATAATTAAATATAATGTGTACAGCATTCAACTATGGCAACCACCTACGTAAAAGGGATATCCGTATCGACAAGTGCACGACGCCGTCTACTTTTTAATCGTCTCCATGGCAACCAAAACGACAACATTGAATAGTGTCGTATAAATACAATTTTATTCTTGACCCAAATAGGTGTAAAAATATGAATACTATGGATTTTTCTGAGGACGAACTGGGCAGTGGGGTTAGAAGGGGCGACGCGCGACCTGTGTCCAGGCGTGGCTATCGCGAGTACAACAATACAGGATCTGCTGTTTCAAGGTACGATACTTTATATTTTTATTAAAGTTAATAATAAATAATATATATTTCTCTTAATATAAGAGTGTTTATTATACATAATCTATCGATATATAAAATGCTTTGTCCTGACTGAGAATCAACGCACAGCTGAAACCGCTGATCGTAAAGACCTGAAGCTTGGAGGGTGTATATATGTAATAATACCGATAAGAAACGATTTTCCGAAATTCCCACGGGAAAGCGGGATACACGCAAACGAAGTTGCGCTGGTATTATTAGTCAGATAATACCTTAGATAAAATCTTTAATTGTTTGTTGTAATTGATTCTATTCTAATTTATTCAAAAATTTAATTGTAATTTATTTATTTATTAGATGTAATGGAAAATATTAATCTTATGAATAATTGTGATGTAATTAATCTATGGAACCTGTTTTCTGATAATAAATGAATAATAATAATAATTATATAAAAGCGAAATACCAATCACTGATTAATCACGTAATCTCAGAAACTATAATACTAAACTTGAAATTTGGCAGGTAGGTTCCTTATAAGGTGTAGACATCCAATAAGAAAGGATTCCGAAATTCCCATAGGAAAGCGGGATACATGCAAACGTGCGCGGCTTTCACTAGTAACGTATTAAATTAATATCTATTATAAATGAGTTAACGCCAATATCAACTTGTATTGGTAGTAAGGGTACGCCCTTTATTCCCAGTAGTTCCATGTAGCTAGTTCCACATGGAACTACTGAAACCTTAAAAATGAATTTTTTGTACCATTACTTCCATGCCATTTTAAACTTATAGCTGACATTTCTTTCATATGGAACTACTGCAACTATTTTAGTCCCATGTAATTCATGTACCCTAATTACGTGCAATAATTATAGAGCGTGTTACTATTCCTAACGCAAGTAGTCATGCATAATAAAAACAATTATTGTACAAAAACGCGAATGATTGGGCAATGATGATTGGTTTTACTTAACAATATTTTATAGTATGTTTCAATATCAAATTGTGTAAAGTTTAGCATTTAAATCTAAGATTAAGATTCTAGTGAAAATTATAATGGTTTCTATCTGGTTCCTTTGTGTTTTTTTTTTTTTTTCATTTGCCTGTAAATAAATCATATCTATTTTTTGCTAACTACAGATGACCAACGTCCAACCCCTAGTCTATTAGTTTATTATAATACAATTTTTATATTCGTTTTGTTTTTCTTGATTTGTATGCCCTGTCTCTTAACCCCTCGTTTTCACCAATGAATGAAACTATCTACATGTTAAAAACTTGTTGTAAAAGTTTATTTCATACAAAATTTGTATGAAATAAATGTCTTATACTAAACTTGTTGGCTGAACGAAATAATGTTTAAGACAGTTTCAAGACTAATTATTATGTTTTGAAAAGTATTCGACAAGTTTTGCATCAAACTTGTTTCTTGGTGAAAACGAGGGGTAAGGTTTGGCAATAGCATTATATTTTTACAGAAGCGCAAACATGAGACCAGCTTCAGCGTATAGGGGAGGCACAGCCTCGCGTTTGTCTACTGCTGGATTTGGACCAGCACCACCAACAGCCAGCCGCCAGCCTTCAACAATGACTGGGTTTTCTATGGTTAGTTAAGAAAGGGTTCCTGTTTAGACCCCATAGTACGAAATTAGTCCACCAATTCCCATGTCTCTTTTTTAACCAGGATTAACTACGGCTATCACATATTGACAAAACGCATTGCGATCTGTAGGTAAACTCGAATTATTTTGGAACTCATAGCCTAGGAATATCGCAACGCGAGATTTTGTTAATAACATACTTAATATATTCGAAATTTTTAAATTTTGATAAAGGATCATCATTAGTGATGTCCCGCCAATCACAAAGGCGCTCAAGCTACCATACTATTTAGGGCAATAATCATGTAGGTACTGATGAATTTCAGATTGACAGACCTATAACCCAGCAAGGCATATCAGGGTTACGTACAGGTACGGCCCGAGGATTTCGTACTCGCCAACTTCAGGACAAACGATACTGGGAGGAATTAATGCAGGTTAAAGTCAGAGAGATGAAAGCAGAAATAGCCAGATTGAGTGAGCAAGCAGAAGCCGGTGAAAGGGAAAGATCAGCGAAGAAACATTATGAGAAACGTGTTCGAGAACTGGCACAAGAGTTGACCGGTAAGATTTTATGAAAAGATTAGGTACCAAGATTTCAGATAGATTTTATTTAGTAAATACTGTCAAATTATTAATGAATGATTTATACTGGAGCTGGATACCGTCGTTGCTTAAGCCAAATGAAATGAACCGTAGCGCAAATCCTAACATGCATTTGAATGTCCTAAAAATCTTAACCTTCTTTGTAATTTGTAGATTTAGTAATTAAATTTATCATTATTTTGTATGGAACATTACAGATCTTCAAGGTCGTCTAGCAGATTATAATACAGCAATTCGCATCGCAAATGGTGAAGCAACAAAATATTCAGTAGAAGATCAGACCAAAGATTTAGAAGCTAGTAATAGGAAGCTTCAAGAAGAAGTGGAACAGGTATTCTTAGAAAAACAGAGGAAGGAGAATCAGCTTAGGCAATTGAGGGAACAAATGGATAAGGTAAGGTTTGTTTATATTATATTAATGTTTTGAATCCTAATGTGGAACCTGTGCTACAATTTTTTTCGGAAAATGTGTCACTTACTTTAAGAAACGTCTATATTTCTGTCTTGGAAGTCTAGTGGCAGTCGCATCATGTAAAAATCAATATCTTCGTAATGAACTAGGAATCGTTAGGCAGAAAAAAAATTGATAAGAAAAACTAAGTGTCAGTTCATATCATTACAGCGATAATATTTTCAACGAATTTTAGGAACAATCGACAATCTCTAAGATATTGGCAGAAATGAGCTCGGAACAAAAGGAACAATATACCGAGCTTGAAGCTACTGCTTCTGCATTACGTGATGAGGTTGAACAAGCCAGGACTCAAGTTGACCATCTCAATAGAGAGAAAGATGAATTTCATAAAGAGATATCTGGATCACAGGTACGTGTCACGAACTCCAATAACCTTTATAAGCCTATAGCAGTCCATTCCTGTACATAGGTCTTTTTCTATGCACGTCATTGAGCACGATCCTCAGTTGCCCTCAATCTACTACCAGCCGCTCTGCGAAAATCGTCACTCCCTCCCGGTCTGACGTCGTTTGCCGATTCATGATCTCCACTTGAAAACATTTCCATTCAAATTTATATTTTACCAGACTTACTGACTTTTTATACGAATAATAATATTTTATTGCAGCTTGAAGTACACGTGTAGGAAAGACATTAATTTATTATTATAATAAATTTCAAATACCTGAAAGTCCATTAGAATACCTCGAATACCACATGATGGTCTTTTACGTAATAATATTTGAAATTTCTGCGATTTTTTAAATATATTCATTAAAAAATACTTGGACTTGTGGTAATTGTATGAAACGACACGTGTCAACATGTTATTGTTATGTATGATTTGCTGTGTCTACATATTTTTTTATTAATATTCTAATTCAGTGATATAAGTAATTGTTGCTCTAAAACTGAGAATAAATTTATTTCAGATTAAAGTACATTTATTGGAATTACATCGACGGTTAGCAACTGCTGAAGAAAAACGGGATAATTTAAAGAACGAGTTGAACAACAAACTGGACCCACAGGAGGAAAGGGAGAAGTTACTGTTGCAGGTACAATCTTAGTAGATTTCCCTATACGCCTAATCATTGATGAAAAATCTAACAGCTAACCATATTTTAGGTACGAGAAGATAACGCTGCGATTGCTTCTTTAGATAGTAATGCTGCGAACATAAAAGAACAGATAGGAAAAGTCCAAGAATTAATAGAGCAAGCAGAGCAAGTAAGTGTACAATCATGTTAACGTAAGAAAGACGTCATCAGATAACCTTTTTTATACCATACACATTCTCACATTATTTTGAATTTTATATTTTGAAGATAAGGTAAAAATTAAATATTAATTTCAATTGGAACCAGGACTTGGAAGAAGGAAACTCTGAGCGTCATCAGAAATATCGAGAATTGAAGAAGAGAGAGGAAACAATGGACGCTTTTATGTCAACTTACGAGGAGAACCTTAAAAAGGAACAAGAAAAAATAGAACAACTAGAAAAAGACGTAGTATTTGCTTTAGAACATAGTAGTTCTAATATAGACCTAGATTTGAGTGAAATTGATGCCTTGAAACAAAAAGAAGGGTACACGTCTACTTATGACGATAACAAAAGATCTATTGAGACTCTCACGAGTGATTATGAAAGATTTCAGAGTAATTTGAAGAAGGTAGGTAAAATTAATAATAACTAGTACTAGATGCTGCCCGCGGTGTTACCCACGTTTTATTCATTTTTGAGCAGAAGGTCCTCGAAGCTAAACGTTCTTGATGTTAGCGCCAATTAATTATTAATATTACAGGTGGAATCAACAAGAGAACGTCTAGCAACAGAACTGCAGACTTTACCAGAAAAGACTAAAGTTATGAAGAATGAACTGATTATTCTTTCTGATCTGGAACGCTTGAGAGATGAAGGTAAAAGACCAGCATAATATCAGATAATAAACTACGAGGATGTATATTTAGGTATACACTGGGGCAAATGATAAATCGATTTTAGTATATTTTTTGTATTCGATGTACCTAGATGTATCTGTATGAAGTATGTATCCTAATATAAATAGGTTATTTTTTTTTAGAGCAATTTGCACTTTCACATTTCGGAAACAAAGCAAAATGACCACCGGTTAATGCAAATTCTGAATCCGCACAGCAAGAATTTTCAAAAGAAGAATTGCGATTCACATTCTGGATGTTTAGAATATTTTTCTATCAAATTTTGGGCGGTAGAAATGCTGAAAATAATGTCGCGATCAATAGAATCCCGTTCGTTAACCTCCGTAGAAAGATTTTCCGCATTTGAATTTTAACTGATTTAAACTTTTTAAATCTTAAAGTTAACTCGGTTAATTCAATTTTATCTAGTTCCGTAGCATCAGAAATACTACTCAAATAGTTTTTAAATTTCGTTATTTGCCCTTTTATAGAAGATCGTTTTGTTATTAGTCGAGTACTTATAACGAGCCTTATCACTAATATCAATAGGCATTGTAAACAACAAAAGGTCTACAAAAATATTAAATTTAGAATGTAATAAATAATAAACAATAGCCCCACGTTCCTCGTTTTGCCTCTCAGGAAACCGGTTGCGCCCGCTCAGCTGATTCCCCTTATCACTGGTTGCAGTACGTAGCTAGCGAGCCGCCATGCCGCCAATAAATTACCCTGAAATATTCGACAGAACCATTCAAATTCAAGCCCTAGCACAATAAATGTAGAACCCAGATAGGTGTCAAGAAATGAAGTTAGAGTACCTATAAACAAAAAAAAACTATTAATTTTATTTTAATATCTTTTCCTAGATTAAAATTATAAATAAGTACTAGTATTTTATATTAACGTCGATCGAAGAAATAAACAATAATGATAATAAATAGTGAAATAATTAAAAATGAATTTATAATTTACCAACTGTGGGTGGGCAACAAAAAAAAACTGATGCAACAATGGAACAATTTGTATAATGAACAATAAATTAATATGGAAATGGAAAAAATCATCTTAAATCTGCACAAATAGAATTAATTCTAGTATAGTGGGAAGGAAAAGAGATAGGAATGGGCACTTACCTTTCGTCGTGCCTCAGTCGTGCCGCGCTCCAACTGTTTCTTGCTTCGCCGTAATTTTTTGGAAAATTCTTCTTAAAATTTGTACTTTTCGTTTAGTTCCCTTCATGAGCCACCAATATGTATATTTAGGTATACACTGGGGCAAATGATAACTCGATTTTAGTATATTTTTGTTCGATGTAGATGCTACAACGTCCGTGAGTGAAGTAAGGTATTTATTATTACAGTTTATATACAACTGTTTTACTATGAAGTACGTATCCTGATAGAAATATTCGAGCAATTTGCACTTTCACATTTCGGGTCGATTGCTCCATTTTTACATCAGGCTACACGCCTTAACCACCCTTAACAGAGGATATATTTAATACTAGCTTTTCCCCGCGGCTTCGCTCGCGTTAATTTTATGACATAGATCTCGTTTGACAACAAAACAACCCATAGCGCGACTTGTGGCGCCATCTGTTGGCCGATACAGCGCCCTCTATAGTAGAAAAACTTTTTTTTCCTTTGGAACGACATACTTTCACGGGATAAAAAGTAGCCTATGTTGGGCTCTGTACCCCTTACAATATGTATGCAAATTTCATAATGATCGGCTGCTTAGTCAAGCCGTGAAGGAATAACAAACAAACAAACTCACTTTCTCATTTATAATATTAGTAAGGCAGTAAGGATTGCAGATATAATAATCAATTAATGATCGGCTGCTTAGCGGCTGCAAGCCGTGAAGGAATAACAAACAAACAAACTCACTTTCTCATTTATAATATATCTCATTATCAATATTGATGAATATCAAACTGTATCAATATTTACAGGTGAAGAGCAGAAGAAAGCTCTAGAAACAGAATTGAAGGTTTTGAAAGATAAACTAGCGCCAACTGAAAGTGCTGTGGTAGAGGCCACCAGTAAACTGAAGAGGTTACAGGTAATAATAAAATTATTTTCATAAGTATTATACTTAGTATCACTCTTTAGCACTATATTACTATACTAACTTTTTTGCCCGCGGTTTCGTCCGCGTGAAGTTCCGGACCCGTTCCCGTGGGAACCACATTGAATTTCGGGAAAAGCTATAGCCTATGTAGTGACAGGGAGTGCCCTAATAATGTAGCTTTCTACTGGTGAAAGAATTTTTGAAATCGGTCCAGTAGTTTCGGAGCCTATTCAATGCAAACAAACAAACAAATAATCAAATCTTTCCTCTTTATAATATTAGTATAGATTCATGAATAAGTGACACTATAATTTTAGTAAAGGATGCCTTGAAAAGATTGCTGTCAGCAACAAGGCAACCTTGTTGCAAATAAGTGTCCAATGCAACCCGCGCAACTTCGTTTGCGTGTATTTATTTATGCACAGTAGCGCCATTCTATATCCGATGAAATCCTACGGGAATCGAGTACTTTACCCTATATGTTAATCCAAGGTATCGGCTACCTACATACCAAATGTCATAAATATTGACCCAGCCATTTGAGCGTGAAAAAGTAACAAACTACACATAACTTTCGCCTTTATAATATTAGTAGGATATTTTATGATCTGATGTGGTAATAATGATGGCAAACAAAATATATTAATAATTAAATTACAACTTATTATACAGGAAAGTTTAGAAGGAAACGAGATGTACACAAAACTTAATAGTTTGGAGGAACAATTAGCCCAATTGGAAACAAGGAAGACTGTTCTGGATGAAGATATAGCTTCAATAACGCTCAAAGCAGACTATGAACCTTTAAAGAAACAAGCTATGGAGGAATTGGCAGTTTTAAATAAAAAGATTATAGAAGACTTGAATAGTTCTAAATCTTATTGAATGAAAGAAAATTTCATGATCTTATTTAATATATGCAGTAATTAATTACTACATAATTTTTTAAATTAAATGTCGTAGTATATTTGTGTTCCTCCTCCTCAGTCGTTCACTCTTGTCAGAGTGGTCATATTTGTGTTACTCTGTGGTAAATGTGTAAATAATCTATGTGATTGTATTTTAATTAAAATAAAATGTTAGAACAGAATATTGTTTAGATTTTCTACAAAACCAGTCAAAAAATTCCTTTTAAGTTTGAATACTCAGGGTTACTCTGGGTTGACGGAGATGGCATAGGTTTTTTATAGACCACTCTCAAAATCACAATTGAGTGCGTATTTCGTTGGATGTCGGTTGAAAATGACACTTCAAACAAATGAATCCTTTCTACAAAATTTGTTTATAGGTTATGCTCACTATACGGACAATGCCATTTTACTGGATGAACATCCTGGCGCAGTTATGCTTATAAAAGATAATGTCGTTTTGATGTCAATATGATGTTGATCCCAAGTTGACATGGTGTTTAAATGGTATTATCTCATTTTTGACATTAAAATTTACGTGATACTGTTTTATGTCAAAAAGTGCGAGTGTAAGTAAATGTTAAGTTAATATCATTTTGATATCGCATATTTCGGAGAGAATAATACGAAATAGCCTGTAATGTCTAGTTGACATCAAAACGACATCATAATTTGTAAGCATAATTACACCAGTGTGTGATAATTTCTTTAGGTAATACACGAAAAACAAGATAATTTTAATGAGTAAAAATATAACTAAAAACCAATAATTTTATTCAACATCAAAGTTTACAATAATATCACAGATAAATACTACTTTTAATTTACAGCATATTTATATAAATTTTTACTAGACAATCGACATAACAAGTATACGCCGTGTCCTGTTTAGGTTTATATGGCTATTAACTAGCCACCATCAAAATAACATGGATATGGATAAGGCTTAGAAAGAAAAAAAAACTTCATTCACATCTACTAGAACATCACATCAAAGTACTATTTGCAGGACACGCAATGTGGTAGAAATGGTAGATGTGAACGCATACATAAGCACTTCTAAAAGTACAATTCCAAGACGGACCGCAATGTAGTTACTATGTCGGCGCACGACGGCACTTTCATAGATACACAGAAATAGTGTAGCTTGCAGTCTGCAGCGTGCGGTCCGTCTTGAAATTGGACCTATGTGTTGTATCGCCTTATATAAATAGTTTGTTTTTTAACTTACGTAGAAGACATTGTTTTCGCGTGTTGCTTATTCAAAAGAATGGATAGTTCTGACGGTAAAGGAGTGTTATTCGCTTTTGCTAAAGAGCAAATATTTTGTACGAACTTCTGCGATGGCGTAACATCAGCTTCCTGCATTTTATTCCATAACTTGAATGCCTCGACGATGTTGTCATCGCGTTCTAGAAAAATGAAGAAATTGTAATTCATACTAGAACTGTAAAAGTCAGTTTATTTGACGAATAAGGGCACATTCAGACTAGCTACTTTTAATCGTGACAATCGGCGTTTTATCGCGATTCTGTCTTAGTTTTTCTTAAGCGGCTAAATCGTTTATCGTCGCGTCAATGCCCTTATTTTTGAATAATCTAAAAAACGGAAGTAGTAAAACCGCAGAACGACACACGATTTGTCCGGTCGAGTCGGCAGCACACAAAGTCCGCATGGCGCGCAAAATGTACGTCGGAGACTTTTCACAGACTCAACAACAGAATTGCACATAATTTTTGTGCGCCGGTCTTTTTCGGGTCGTGTGTTTTTTTTTTCAGATAAAAATGGGTCATAGATATTCATATCATCTGCATTGCCCATAATACTTATTTTGGAAGAACGCAATAAAAACAAAAAAGGAAACTTACGATAAATATCCAAAATCATATCATATATCTCATCTACTTCGATATGCCTAAGATTCTTCGCACACTGCGCGATGTTAGTTAGTGCGTGCAATTTCTTCTCTTCTCCGAATCGCTCGCAGCGGCGTACTAGAGCGTCTGGATGGAACTTCACCGTTGGATCTAGGAACATTTTTCTTAATGTCTTCGTGTAACCGACGTCAGCGAGAGCCGCTATTAGTGTTAACTGAAATTTTAATTATGATAATTAAAAAACTCTTGATTGAAATGAAATGAAATGAAATCGTTTATTTCAGAAATTAGACCTTCATAGGCACTTTTTCTTGTCATTTACAACTTGTTTAAATAAAGAAAATATTTAAATAAAGAAAATATGAGAGTAAAAATTGATTTTATTAAAATTAAAATTAAACTTTTTTCGGTAACTTTTTTTTAATAAAATGGTTTAATCAGCGTGTCTATTCTCCCAATTAAAACAGTTGAAATCACGTTTTATATCTTGCTATTACGAAAACAGAGACCGGCTGATCGAAGGTATATTTTATAACAATGTACTGACTAGTAATTATCACCATTATTAAGGTTTTTACAATAGAATGTCATAAAAATGCTTTGGACTACCGTTATTTTCTACTTGCTTTGACTGGCTGCGGTAACTGCTTGCCATCGGGCGGCCGTGTGCTTGTTTGCCGCCTTAGTGTTATAAAAAAAAATAAACATTAAATTCTTCTGACGTCTTGTTAAGTTTTTAATAGTTTTTAATAGAGGTGGGGCACAGCGGATAATCCGCTCAAATCGGAATAGCCCGTCTGGGGAAGGACCTCCACCTTACAGAAGATCGTAGCCAAATAGCAATGGTCTCGGCCATGTTGTGTTCCTACGCGTCTATAGGCTACGGTGATGCTTACCATCAGGCGGGCCGTATGCTTGTTTGCCAACTTTGTGGTATATAAAAAAAAGTTATTGCAATACTTCCTACTCCGACTATCTTCTTTCTGATTAAATTCGTTGTGAGTTCCAAGACAGCTGTATTTTTCTTCCCCGGGACGTCAATAAGCTTCATTGCTTATTGTCTATCTGAGGTCGCCGTTGTTGATCCTGGCTACACAGGAAACAGTGGTGGGAATGTGTGGTGGGCTTGTCCCGATATAAAAAAAGTGAAGAAGTTTTTAGATGTAATTTTGAATGGATATATTTTAATGTAAGATAATTTTTATCCACGAAGTCTCACCGAAAACGATAAAAACGGGATGACGATTGTATCAATTAATTATTATAAACAACTTTACCTGAACATCCCCACTTCCATGTACAGTCTTACTAATATTAAGTACACTCTGCGCCAATTTATTCAATCTGCCATTGGATTTCTCATTGATTATGAAGGTCTCCTCAGAGCCACCGTCGCCCATCCGATTCATTATTGCACACATTAGCTCATGCTTCAATGGAGTCTTGTTAAACTGTTTTGCTATGCGTCCAAATTCGTAAACAGCTTCTTGTAGATTATCGCTGTAAATATAATAGTTATTTATTTCATAATTTATAGCGCTTGTGAATGTTTTTTAAATATATTAATATTAGGTAATTATGAAATATAGTTAGACGTAAGAAATAATTTTTCCTAATGACTTTTGCAATGCTTGTACGCCGAAAGATAAAATCAATTGATGTTTTTTTTTGTTATAAAAAAATTAAGGATTTTTTCTAGTATTAAATTATACTTAATCAAATTATTTCCTTGTGAAAAAACAGATTTTAGATACTACGCTACCATGGCGGTGCGAACGGTAAAGTAACGGTAACTGTCCACGACGTTTGGACCTCTTTTGATAGTTTTTCCTTGTTTTTGTCTTTGCTTTATTTGTCATTCTTCTATTTTTCGCCATTGATTTTATTGCTATACCTAAATACAGTCCATTATATTGCTCTCGTTAAAGCTTTTATTTTCACCCAATAATAGTAACAAAATTGAAATTGGAAAATAACGCACTGAAATATTTATATAATGTGTTGCATTACTTGTATTGTACAGTTGCAATGTTTTTGTAGGCGAATCTACTACTAATACTGAACACGAATATGTGATTAAAACATTATAATAAACTTACATTTCAATTTCATATTTTTGACGAAAATCAAAATCCGCTCGTGTGGCACACAATAAATTTTATGATATTTTATGAAATTACCCCGTGTGAGAGGGCGCGGATACCCGTCTATCAGTATGCGGCGGTCACTGCCGCTTCAAAGAAACGCCGCAGAAAAATTAGGAAAAATCGTAAATTGTAATTTTTCCGTAAAAACAACAGGTCCAGATTCCATTTATTAACTGACACTACTGACAGCAGATTCGCGTCAAGCCGTCAAGAAGTTTCATAAAAGTGGCCAACTCTTTGCACAAACATCTCATAAATACACGAATATTGTCAAGGGTCATTCTGCGCACTGATAGAGGGTTATTCAAAAACCTCTCAAATCTTTGTAAGTAAAAAAAAAATTACGCAAACGCATTATTTACGCCTCTTACGATTTTCTATTAAAATATTGCAACTGTCTAAATCAACATATTTGCGTATTTGCCAAAATTTTCGACATACGGGCCAATAGGCGATACAACCGTCTACACATGGAGCCAAATATCAAAACAATTATATTAGCCGACCATGTGTGGTCAGTATATTTGCATATTTGCCTATTTGTCTCCTTTGATTTGTCTTGAAGAACCGACAGACGTTCGGTAATTGTCAAACAGGCAAATACGGCAATAAATTTGACAAATATACTCTCCACACATGGAAGCTATTTGTCAAATACAGCAAATACGCATATACAAATAGCGATGTGTGACGCCGCCATTACATATTAACTATTTTTGTTAGAGTGGTAACAAAAATAGTTAAAATCGAATATCTTACTTACTCTTTCAAATGAACTCGTATAAGCGGTCCCAAAATAACATTAGTAGGTTGGCAATACCGCAAGGTCGTTAGAATGTCAAACATTCTTTTGGTGTCTAAATGGGTTCCAAAGTTTGCCACTGCGTTCAGAAGTCTCCAGCAGTTCATTGATATGCCTCTACCACCTTGTATACGTCTGGAAAAATACACATGAATATATAAATTATGTTGACTGTTTTAATTTTTACTTTACAATGGATCCCCACACGAGGCTAATATCGGTTATAATCACAAATAACAATTTATAATCAACTAGCGAAACCCGCGCAACTTCGTTTGCGTGTATCCCGCTTTCCCGTAGGAATTTTGGAATGTATGATACTTTAAAACCTTCCCCTTGAATCACTCTATCAATTAAAAAAAACCGCATCAAAATCCGTTGCGTAGTTTTAAAGATTTAAGCATACAAAGGGACAAAGGGACAAAGGGACATAGGGACAGAAAAAGCGACTTTGTTTTATACTATGTAGTGATATAAATAAAAATTTCAAAAAATGAAGCGAATTTTAAACAAAATATATAAATCAGCAGTGGTATGATTGATAGCGATTGATAGAACTAAAATTATCAAGGTCGTGTTTCGATAAAAAGCGTCATCACGCTCATACAAAATGTAAATGAGCGAGACAGCGAATGAGTTTGGACTGTTTTTGTTACGAAAATGGACCCACTTACTTCCTCTTAGATTGTTCATTGATCAAGTCCTGTGCCTGATTGATTCTCTTCTTAAAGACCATTAGAGTCGCGAAGTCTATAATCTTATATTCGTCTAATGTAAAATTAGGTGATGTCTTGTTGAGATCCGCTAGAGCGGTCTCCGCTAGTTCCAATTCACCAAGTTTCACATGAAGATCGAATATGGCTGCTTTCATGCCAGCTGATAGAAACACCTGGAATTTAGAATTAAAATTAATGCATCGCTGTGTATGCTAAGGACTTGAACCAGGCAACAGAAGTGATACCTCTAAGCGATATTCGAACGGAAAATATGGTGTTAATGTTATCTTATTTCTCATGTAAGTGTTTTTTTTTTAAATCTTTAGAGAAATAAAGAATTTAAACCTTAAACCTATATCAAATATGAAATCTAAAACTCCTAGCAACAGAAAGAATATTAAATTTTTTAATTATTTGTCAGGGGAAAAGGTGTTATATCTGTCACTTCAGCTCTCTTATAAAATAGAACATTATTACTTACACCTTCATGCTGGCATCTATCAGCTATCACTCTAGCTTCACTTAGGTTTCCATTACTGCAATACAACTGCAACAGCTTTCTCAACACGCCTCGTGTGTTCATTCCTTTAGCGTCCAACTCGTTTAAGTGCGCTCTTAGGGCTTCCTCGTTCATATTTTTCTGTAATAAATAATATATCCCTTGAAACGATGTCTCACGTTTGATTAAAATAAATGTTAGTTACTATTGGCGTTGAAATTATTTCAAAATTTTCACTTTTTTAAATATAGCACTGAGACTATTAAAATCATTCATAAGATTGATACAGATTGACTGTGTAATCCCTTATATGACACGAATCAACTGTAGTGTGTATGTAGAGATGTAAAGTTGTGTAAAACCATATGTTTCAATTATAATAAAGGACAGAATTTACTCATAAGCCAAGCCTATCACTTATGTTGTGTCCCATCTTCACACAATATTACATGGCGACCCTGCCAGTCGGCGTAAACATACTCTTCAATTTTATAAGTTCTGTTTTTAAGTTTACCTTTTTTGTTTTATAATAAAATCTTGGTTGTCTATTTTTTGCCATATTTTTTCATGTCATTTCAGTTAGTTACGATATTATTATCAAATTTTCCTTTTTAATAGTTAATTCATATCTTCAGTCAGAATATAGTAAGTACATCGTATTTATTAATTCAATAGCAAACACCCATATACAAGCAGGTATATTCGAATTCTGTATAAAATAAAACCGGGCAAGTACGTGTCGGGCCACCCACAATGTAGGGTTCCGTATTTGCTACGCTTTGCTTGCTTGCAGATGAGTACAATGCCATATTCTATGACATTTGTAAGTTTTCATCAAATAAATTTTTTCGTCGGCTATTACTCGGTGACTAGTAGAGCCTGTTTTCATTGAAGGTTCAGCATATGGACTACTACCATGATTTTTTTCAAATTTCTAAACACAACTTTCGGAGATAGAGGGGGGGGGGGGGCACCGTGCAAAACGAAAATTGACACGATAAATGTAAATAATTCCGAAACGGATCATTGTTTCGAAATATGATCTTTCCACACCCTCAATGTTTTGAAGAGTCCTATCTAACGATACCCCACATCATGGGAAGGAGCAAAAAAAATATATTTTTAAAAATTTTGTTCCAGCACTTTGTTAGCATTGATAATATGTGTATACATACTAAATTACAGCTCTCCAGCATTAAGCCTCTAGGCGCTAGACCGCGGACGGACAGACAGACAGACGGACATAGCGAAACTATAAGGGTTCCTTGTAGTTTACTACGGAACCCTAAAATATTAACTTACTGGATGCGGCATGTGTTGTGTCACTATGCATCCGTCGTCGATCAGTCTCTCGTCCGTAATATCCACCAAACCATTTCTAAATGTATCTACTATATCCTGGCTATACTTCTCTGGCAGGCGGCTAATACAATAATCAACTGCCGTTGTGGATATTTTCAAATTTGATGTTTTCAACACCTAAAAATTAAATAAAATACAATTTAAAATACACACTCGACCATTTTCATACGTATTTTTGTCCTAAACTTGAATTCTATAGGATGAAAGTTAAAAAAAACGCGTCGCTGTGTGTCGCACTCTAATATGAACACGCTAAGCGACGTTGACCCTAGCCAGCGTTTGGATGGTTTTCGTTATTTCGAGCTTCTCCGTGCTTCGGATGGTACGTTAAGTCGTCGATCCCGTATCCCTGCAGTGAGATGATTATGGGTTCATATTTTTGTGTTCATAAGTGAAAACTTCTTTAGCGGCGCTTGGCACTTTTTTAGATGGGTAAAAAATGTTAAACTCGCTTCAGATCCGTAGCCTGATCGAAAAAGCGTAAGATTCCCTAACCATTCCAAAATATTCAAAAATGCACAACGTTGATGTTTAAGTTTTCACTTCTGCCGGCACTCCCGCAGTGCAGCTCGTCTTTTTTTATACCACAAAGGTGGCAAACAAGCATACGGCCCGCCTGTTGGCGATTTTACGGCGGTTGTACTATCTTCTGTAAGGTGGAGGTCCTTCCCCAGACGGGCTGCTCCGATTTGAGCGGATGATCAGCTGTGCCCCACTTTTTAAAATTTTTGATATGATGATTTAGATACTGGCTAGGGTCGAGGTTGTCTGTTTAGTCACAGAATAGATAATAGTACTACGTACAGAAGATTCACTCCGCAAAATCAATTAAAGAAATAGGGACTTTCGCTACGATACAATAAGGTGCAATTCAGCTCGCACAGCGCACACAACCTACAGTTATATTCACCTAGAAGTTGCCTCTCTTTCTATCGCGTATTTCTTACGTCTTCTGACGACGTTAGGGTTGTCTTCTTTTAGAGAAGTATTTAATCTGTATATTAAATTTCCAGTTAGGTATGTGCCTATTTCTTTAATCTAAGAAAATAACTAAATATCTTATTTAGATATTCCCTTGGATAGCGCTAAATTGAAATCGGTTTCGATGCAAGAGCATAAGGTTCTCACTCGCCGATATAAATTGTACCTACTTATTTAATAAATAATAGATAAAAATAAGACGTGTATCACTTAATTCAATAAATAGTAATATGTATGTACTAAACTACTGTATTACTAAAGGTAAGTAAGTATTTAAGTATAAGTAAACAATGATAGTAGCACTTAAAGATTATCGGTACGTATTGTGTACGTCGTGTAGGGTACGAGCCAAAAAACACATCGACGTTTTGACACGGCGCTGTGGCCGAGTCCGCGCGATGCGTCTAGCTAGCGGCACGAGCGAGAGCCGAGTGGTGGTAGCCTTGATATTAACCCGGCGGGCGGGTCCGAAGGCCACTCGTACCTAAACTGCGGAGTGGGACCCCCCTGGTTTAGTTAAGATTGTGACACACAGCGACACCATCAAGCTCCTCATATATGCTATACTTACTTTAATTAAATTTAAAAAGTCCCGCATATCCTCGTTAATTCTTTTATGATGCATGAAAATACTCAAGAATCGTCCAACCCAGTCTTTATTCTTCTCGGATGCCTTTTTACATATATCCTCTAGTATATGTACGGTTGATTTTACATCAGATTTTGTTAAGTAACCCTTTAGTAAAGGCTTGAGTAGTTTCTCGGCATCGACTTTTCCATCAAACAGTTCACCTGAATATATTTATTTTATTTATTTATGTATGTATGTACTACCAACAAGACATACACACAATTCTTACAGTCTTAAATCTAATTATTTGAGAGTTCAATGTAGTCCTAATTATAGGTCGTCACTGCATGCATAGTGGACTTACAATTTTAACTTATGATTATTGTATGGATTTTTTATAATTAAACTAGCGAAACCCGCGCAACTTCGTTTGCGTGTATCCCGCTTTCCCGTGGGAATTTTGGAATGTATTATACATAAAAACCTTCCTCTTGAATCACTCTATCTATTTTAAAAAAAACGCATCAAAATCCGTTGCGTAATTTTAAAGATTTAAGCATACAAAGGGACATAGGGACAGAGAAAGCGACTTTGTTTTATACTATGTAGTGAAGAATGTAAACAGTATATATGTAAATGTAGTTAATGATTATACAGTATGTAGTCTACTTATTGAGATAAAAAGGCAATTTATGCAACAAACAACGAATAACAATTTGAAAAATTACGACAAACTGAATAAAATGCAAAGGTAGAAACTTTTCGTTTATTTTGACTGGGCTATTAAGCTATTCAAAAAGGTATTGTCAATGTAAAGTCGATTTAATGATGTTAACGCATCTCAGCGCCATCTATCGGCGACACAGAGAACACCGGCCGCAGCGTGAAGAGTGAAGTATACGACGAACTGTTCATTCGAATTTTAAGACACGTCATGATAAAGCGAAATCGAAAGCATATTCTTTTTGTAATACTTTTATCTAAATAAATAAGTTTAATTTGCTTTAAAATAAAATTAATCATTGAAGAAGACCTGCTCCCGTTTACCTTATATACGACCAAAAGCTACGTCACGCAACAAATGAATAAAAAACTCACAAATCTCACTAGCCGCTCTTACTTGGCCAGTGTTCAATAGTGTTTCCATCATAGGCGTCAATACAGTTGAAACAGTGAGGCCGGTCTCTTGAAACTTCTTCATTAGATTCTGCGGTGATGTGAAACTGACATATGGCAAAGTATATTCTACTATAGTCTCGTAATCCGGTTTAACGTCCATGTTTATCATTATGGATAAAATGTTCATGATACCTGGAAACATAATTAAAAAAATACATGTTCATGTGAATTACATAATGCCATCTAGTTTCCAACTAAGGGAAACTGTGGCACGTTGTTCCTGGATATGGAACCTTGCCAATTCAAATTCAAATTCAAAACTTTTATTCAGAGAATAGGTTTTCACAAACACGTTCTCTTGTAATAAATTATGATTTGTTTATATTAAACTACTCTATATACTACTACCATTTCGGAAACAAAAGCAAAGTGACTACTGGTAAAAGAAATGGAAAACCAGTTACGGCCTTTTTTGTCATTTATAAATATATATAGTTTTTTTTAAACTAGGTACATACAACATTACGCACTCGGAATGTCAATAAATGTACACTCTGGCACATAATATCTGGTACTTTAGTAGAGAAGGCGGACTCAAAAGTCAGGTTTAGGTATAGAAACTGGTCTACTTTTAAGATCATTACCTGTTTCGCACCTAAAATTGAAACCTAACGTGTGATACGAAAGTGTTAACTTTCTTTGTTAAATTTTTATCCTAGGTATACACGCAAAACTAAACAATTAAAAAAAATAAACTTTTTTCTTTGGGATATAATAGTTATAATGGGCAATAAACAAGCTATGCCATATGTATTGCTAACAATATATTGGCGGTTTGTCGCCGGCTTTGGTGTGTATTTCCCATAATACGACATTGTCAACGGACAGTTTCGTCCGGAAAAGTAATCTCTCTCATAATTTATTATTACATTTACAAGTGGCCAACCAGGACATAAATCAACCAAACGTTAGGGTCAAGTCGATTTACTGTACAAAACATACTTGAGTATAGAGTAAAAGAATAGACAAAAAGTTAGTACCTTTTTCACCATAACTCTTAGAGTTCTGCAACAATATTGGCCAGAAGTAGTGTGGGCGTAAGGGCATTCCCAGTTGCTTCATCCGCATGAACAAGTCCAGTGCTAAAGGACCTTTGCCAAGTTGTAAAGCTGCTTCGGAAGCGTTCTGAAGAGCTATAGGATTCCGACCTATGGCCATCAGATCTTGGGTAACAAGGCCTATTAAGCTGGATGGCTGTAATGTAATGAAAGGTAATAATTAGCAGAATATATTTTTTTAAAGTAGTTTTACAGTCAACAAAGGAATGGGTCTGACCCGACCCCCCCCCCCCCCCCCGTATATATGATTTAAGATTTCTAAATATTGTGTGAAGGAATTTACTTGAAAATTTGTAATTACATAGTACAATATGATAAATAAATTTTCAAGTAAATCAATCCCTTCACGCAGTATTTCATCTCTTTAATCATATATTATACGGGGGGGGGGGGGGGGGTCAGTTTTCATTCATTGTTCCCGACGTCTCGCGTCGCCACTGGAATCACTTGTTTACAATTATTCGTGGGTCGAAAAAAAAAGTGATCATTCAAAACAAGCGTGACAAACAAGTCCAAAGTACAAGCGACATTGAACTTTAATGCTTGTACTATAAGGTACAAAATGGCTTACGCATTAGAAGTTGTGTTGACCTTGAAGTTGTTTTGATCAAAGTTATTTGTAAATAAGTCACAAAAAAACGTTTATCGAGGCATATAAATACCGCGACGGTAGCCGATACAGTCAGTTCATTCTGAGTTTTCGATAACGTTGCGATAACTGTGAAGACTAATCAAGAGTGAGTTAACCTACGACCTTTGCGATACCCACGGACTACGGACCACTCTGCGACTTGGAAGAATACTGTGATTGGACCAACGACTTCAGCGCGCTACGGACTTCGATTTGACAACAGTGATTGTATCTGTGACTTGTTCACCGCTGAATAAATTCTTCTAACAAGTCAACAATGTTTAATCCAAATCCCGAACCCCACGCTCGTAACAATATACTTACAATTGATGCCTTAACACAATCTCGCACTAAACTCCGTCCGTGTAGGCCTTGGTCATCCTTAGGTCCAAATGACGGTAAAGGGAGACACTTGTATATTTCCAATGCAGCCATCGGATGGTTTTGAAAGACTAACACCGTCGTCACACTCTGCATTAACGGTGATATTGACGGTTTGTTCAATACTTCTTCGGGTAGGTAACGTAGAACCTGTTAAGAGAAAAATCAAAGATCTACTACTTCTATTTTTACAAACTTAAAAATCTATTGAATTTACACAAGTAGTCATATGGTTGGTCAGGACTACTATTTTTTTCATTGTTTTTTACTTTTTGACCCTATCACTGCTGCTTATGGTACAAAAAAATGTGCTTGTGTATATGTCCTAATTGTTGTCGACTCTAATTTACACCGAGAACGCGTGTCATATACACAACATGGATGAACAACATACCTAGCTTTCAATTGTGTTCAAAATCGGGAATTAACAATTAAGTAATTTCATATTTCTGCTTTGAATATTAACAAATAATTTTTAGATTCTAAGCTCCTAGCAATCATCCCTATTGTGTTTTCCAATAAAATAAAAAAACACTTGAGTTAGAATGACTGTATAATTAATTACTAGTAAAATACTCGCAACTTCGTTTGCGTATATCTCGCTTTCCTGTGGGAATTTTGAAAAACACCCCTAAATGTTGTAAGAAACCTACATTCCAAATTTGGAATGTCTAGACCCAACGGTTTGGGCTGTGCGTTGATATATAGTTAAGTCAGTCAGGACTTTGAATTTAATATTTATATAGATTACATAGGTACCTTTGGTATATGTTCATAGGCTCCAGCAAAAGTCAATGTTTTAACAATATCCATAATATGATTTTCTTCGAACTGTAATCCGATTGACTTTGCCTTATTCATCTCTGTGAACATGCGATCTGCTTGTTTGTTTATGGCCATAGCACGAGCTATTGCTGTGTATGTGTCGCTTGAACACTCTAATTTCAGTGACTTCATCATTGAAACTACTTCTTGTATGTTGTTTAGATTTCTGAAATGATAAATTTTAATGAAAGATGGAATAAACTTTTTCATAAAAGAAGGAAGGAATAAAGATTGAGATAAGAAAGAAAACCCATCCAAAGCAGTCTTTGGAAAACAGCGAACACCCTAGCCAGTGCTAGGGTGTTCGCTATATCGGCATAGGGCTCCTCCTATTACGTAAATAATAAACTGAGGAATGCTGAAATGACGCTCAACTACAGAATAATACTTACCCAACTTTTCCCTGACAAATAATCAAAGAATTGAATATTATTTCTGTCGCTGGGAGATTTTGGGATTTCATATTTGATATCACTTCTGTTGCCTGATTCAAGTCTCCTGCCTGAAATTTTTTTATATAATTGTGATAGATTTTAAATGAATAACTACAGACAGTGAGTTTTAAATACATTTTGTAAAATAAAATTATAGCTGTCACTGTCAAATTAAAGAAGAAGAAAAAGAGATTGCGTGAGATGTAATGTGGAATTAAAATTAAAATGTGTTTCAGAAACTGTCTGTATAATGGCGGAACACACTACCGTGTCGGGGCCTGTCGTGTCGCGCCAGAAGCATATCGCGTTCATACATTTCATATGGTTAGGAGCACATTTGTAGGGCGTGTCGTGTCGTGACTCGCTCTGTCGTGGCGCGGACTGCTGGCCGCCGATTGCGCCACGGCGGTGGTGGGGGTTATGACGCGACACGACACGCCCTGCAAATGTGTTTCTATACCCGCGCGCGGCTCGTGGCGCGAACAAGTGGACGCTTTTTTTTTATATTTATTTTTGCAGCGTGATAATGAGTTACTAGGTACTAGATTCCTGATAAATATACTTAAATACTTTTTTTTGTAAATAAATACCATTATACATTATAGAAAACACCCAGACAAAGGCAAACACTGCGAGCTTCTGTTCAGAAATGAAAGAAATAAACGTCTGGCGTTTATTTCGTTCATTTCTGAACAGAAGCGCGCCCCGACACGACACGTAAGTGTGCACACCCACCGTCAGGACAGAGCGCGACACGACAGGCCCCGACACGGTAGTGTGTTTCCGCCATAACTCTGTTTCGTTATCCACTGTGCTTACTTATTACTTGCCACTGTTTAATAACAAAATGCTATTATAAAACGATAAATTACCTCTCCGAGAGCTTGAATAATTAATTCATATGTTGTGATATTGGGCTTAACTGGTGACATTTGCTTCATAAAAGTGCTGACTTTTAGTGTTCTGTTGTTTGCTATGTAGACTCGGAGTAATGCATTGAAGTGATCCACATCAAAAGTTGTATGAGTTCTAAAAAAAATTAAGGTTTAAGATAATTATAGTAACATAAAATAATTATTTTACAACATATTTGTTATTCTAGATGGGAGGTGTCTCAGGGTAGTAATACAGTTCATACTAGTACGACTGTAACAGCTTACCTTATTTTAATCTGCCTGAGTAATTTCTGTCTAAACAAAATGACCTATTTGTTTTGTTGACTGTCAGGGACGGTGTTGATTGCTAACCATCAGGTGACATGATAGATAGAATATACTTTATTTGCAATATTCATACAAAAGCAGAAATAAATATGATCTATATTACATTGATATCTTGTATACTTGACGACCTCTGTGGCATAATGGTTACCACGCCAAACCGCCACCCAGGAGGTCCCGGTTCGAATCCCGGTCGGGTCATGATGAAAAACGAACTTTTTCTGATTGGCCTCGGGTCTTGGATGTTTATCTATACATGTATTTGTTATAAAATATAGTATCATTGAGTTAGTATAACACAAGTTTCAAACTTACTTTGGGGCTAGTTCAATCTGTGTGATTTGTCCAAAAAAAAAAACTAGTGTATTAGCAACAAGGCAGCCTTATTGCTAAAAGCAAACTTTTCAAGGCAACCTTAGGGTAACCAATGATTGAAAGAAAGACATGCTAGCTAGTTAGACATCCTCTGTCATAAAAAGATAATATAGTCAAGATAGTCAAGAATTTTAATTAATAAAAAAACTCTTACTTCAAAGCATTCCAAACTTCTTCAACTAAAGCCATTCTACCAGCAGCGGTTTCGTCCGGTAGCAGCTCAGTACAACATCTGATAAGCAGTAAACCTTGTTTTTTTGTTGAAAATTTCATTTCCTTCACTTTATTTATTACACGTACTAAGTCATTGTTATATACTCTGTTCTTTTGATGTATGTCACTCGATAAACCAGCGATTAGTTTCTCTAGCAATTCCTCTGAAGTGATCTTTCGATCCACGGTAGTCTGGTTAGAGGTAGTGGTAGGTTCAATAGGTACATTTTGCTTGTCTTTTGATGCTGTGGTCGAGTAATTTATAGGTTTTATAGCTGATTTTTGAATTAGTTCTGATATATTGCCTTTGGATTTTACAGCGAGTGACCTGAAAATATATTAAGCAAATCACTATTGATAACTATAATAATACACATCAAAATTGATAAATATTTGTACGATATAATTATTATATTTTATTAGTGTAAAAATCCAACAACTAACCTAGAAACTTTGAATATCCCGCACGTACAGTGATAACATTTCGGTTTAAAAAATAAAGTTTTGTGCAAATCCAATCTCGTCGATATTCCAAGTTTTATGCAACGCCTAGTTAAAAACATTTTAGTTAAAAGTATGTAAAATTTAAAAACAAAAATTTTACACAAATCTCAGTTCATAATAATCTGTCAAACAAATGTCAAATTTGTCAAAGTCAAGTCATTCATTATGTAAAAGTAGTACTAGAGATGGTCTATTCGAGTTTCTAGCTCAAGTTAAGTTTATCTCGAGTTGTGTTGTATTATTCCGTAACTCAACTCAAGAGCACGATTCCGTCAGAGAGTACGTTTTGTATGCATTTTTATAAATACTGCCATGGTCCACGGTTATACGACTTTTGTCAAAAGATTACAGTTGTATCTAGTAGTCCTTGACCGTCACAGTCACAGTACGTGGAAAACAGTTGAAGCAATAAACTTGTTATTTTATTATTATTATTTTTTTTATATTCATTGGGGTAAACTAACAGTGTCACAATAAATTAAATATACTTAACAGTTTTACAATAAGATATTGAAAAAGATTATTGTTAATTAAATAAGTATTCGATGTCGTTGAAATCTAATTAGGTATGCATTCATAGAGTAATAACAATTTATAGAGGGAGTGTCCCTGCACCCGTTTTGATACACCTCAACTGGTGCCAGTCTGGCACCAAACGCCGAACTTTGCCGAACCGCTTCGTAGTTGTCGATGTCAAAGCGCGCCAAACGTGTCTTCCGGAAAAAAAAAAATATGGTGCGGTTTGTGCTAAATCGTGTCACAACACGTCTGAAAAACAAAAAAAATGTCATCACTTTTCACTGGAAAGTTTTAAATGTTTCGTAGTATTTTGTAGTTAATTATGAAAAAGAAACAATACGATTTGATATTATTTTAATGCTCGGTGTTGCCCGATTGTGAAAATAGTTTCCCATTTTAACTATTTTTATTGCTTCGACCGATTAATTTAAAAACAGTTGCTTCTGCTACTGATATTTACGTAGGTATGTGACACGTTCTCTAATGGAAGTCCTTGTGAATTTACAATATCATATAACTAAAATTTTGTTACTTGAAAGTTGAGAAATATAAACAAATTCTATTTATTTCCCCGCTTTTTGGAAACTACACCTCCATTGGCAACATTACGCAAGTGTCAAGTGCATGTCACCGACATGTTATCGAGCGTTTAGCGATTCACTTTTGACAGAGCGCTTGTATGAACACCCTCCATCTATAAAGTTATTAATCTAAGTACAATAAAAATACTAATTATTTCTTATTTCGTTTGGGGTTGAGGGGATCAGGTTCCTCTGCAGCTGTCTGTATATTGTTCATATTTATTTTGTGCATTGTCTTTTTTCTAAGGCCACCGTTAAATGCTTACGTAAGACCACACGGGTGACACAAGTGCTGGCAGTCACTTCGTACCACAGACGTATAAAGAAATTCAGGGAGGTAACGAACGCTACGCTACAAGCGTTTGGGTACACTGACCAGGCCTGTCTTTTTGATTTTTAATATTAGTCTTGTTTTGTCTTAGCATAAACATACTAATATTATAAATGAGAAAGTGAGTTTCTTTGTTTGACTTTTACTTTTACGGCTTGAATAAGCAGCCGATCATTATGAAAATTTGTATACATATTGTCAGAGGAACAGAGCCCAACATAGGCTACCTGCTTTTTATCCCGTGGAAGTATGTCATGTCATGTCATTCCAATGGGAAAATATTTTTTCAACACAGACCAACAGATGGCGCCACTGGTCACGCTATGGGTTGATTTGTTGTCAAACGAGATCTATGACATAAAATTAACCGTTAGCGAAGCCGCGGAGAAAGGCAAATTTTTAATAGGTAATCGTTTAGATTTTTCCGATTTTTAATTATTTCTTGTAGTAATTATTTTAATTATTCATTGTAATAAATTTTGTTTGTTGTGTATTGCAAACAAAGCATATTCTTCTGTAAAAAAAAATGTAACCGTGAAAGATGGCAAAATAAAGTTTAAATCAAAAACTTTTTTTTATAATTTCCATACAATTTAATTCCGTTCTCTCAACTCGAGTTCGACTCGAGTAATGTTGATATTATCTCATATTCTCATGTGCATTTTTTTATATCCGAGAATCCTCATCACATCACTATGACTCAACAGCTCAACACGACAGGCAAAGGGTTTAAAGCATACACAGCCAAGTTATATGTTAGTGCCACAGGTTAATGCAAGCTATACACTTTTGGGAAGTTTAGCGAAAATGAGAGTGTGGTCGGGGTTTGCGTTCTACTTCGGCTTCACTTTTCGTTTGTGATCAAAAATCTATGAAAGCGTTACCTGTCAGGAATACTCACAGATTAATACTACTGAATATTGAAATGAAATGAAATGAAATGAAATCGTTTATTTCAGAAATTAGACCTTCACAGGCACTTTTTCTTGTCATTTACAATTTGTATATATGTATAAAGAGAATATACTACGTTATATACTACCACCATTTCGGACACAAGCAAAATGGCCACCGGTAAAAGAAATGGCGAAAGAAACCCGGTTACGGCCTTTTTTTGTCATTTACCAATTTTTTTTTTCCTTTCACTCTTTTGTTACAATGTATAAGTACATTTATAAGAATAAATAAAATACAGATCCAGGTACATACAGAAATCAAGCTAAAAACGCGGGATGCCGATCCAAATAGCGCTATGCTCAAATCCTAAATATGTCGAATATGTAGATGTTAATAAAGCGAGCAGACCAGTCCCCCAAGATGACAACCACAACTGAGAGTCGGCCCGCCAGCCTCCATCACTGAGCTCACCATCAACAATATTATGAACAATATTGTATTGGTTGATGGTTGGTGTTGGTTGCCTTGTTTTAACTTCAGTAGCACACTTCACGCTAGTCATGTTTTCACACACGTGGCGCTAGTGTCCTGTTGTGTGTCAGTCAATCGTGGATGTGGAAGTGTTTTGTGTTGTGAGTGAATGTTGAATTTAATACAATTTATCGTATGTCATGTGGTAAGTTTTACTATATAATGATTACCATTAAAATTGCATGTCATATTAATCGATAAATATCTCGGCGCATTGTTTGAATACGATAAAAAATCGTCATATTGGCCGTTAGTTGACCGCCATCAAGCTTGCCGACTTGTATCGGCACCGCCTTTTCTGCGGAACGTGACATTTGAGGCATTTTTTCGTCTTTAAAAAAAATTCTTCGCGGCTACCGGGTACAAATTACATTCTAGCAATGCGTTTAATGACCTAACCTTGTCGGAATACTCATGTGAAATTAGTTGACTAGGTTTGTTCATGCAATTTGTCATGAATATTGTGCCCTGTGCCGCTAGATGATTCATCGCTATAATCGTGATTGTTTATAACTTTTGCTCCCATAGTGAAACGTTTCCATTGCAGTTTTTGTACAATTATGCCTTTACATTATACTATAAGATCCTTCAATGTGTTCTAAATTTATTGCTATTCACTACATAAAGTAACGGATACAAAATATCAAAAATTCTTTGCAGTCTTAAATTATGTAGAACCCCATATGAATTTTCCTTATTACCTACTTGCTCATACATTTTATAATTTCATTGAAAATGTATTATAAACAGTGTATAGTGGGCCTTATTGTAGAACATGGACATTGGAGTGTCAGTTCTGCCCATAAGGAGACTAACCGTTTGTAGAAATGTGGTCAAAGAGTCGCGTAAGTATTAAATAATCTAAGCATAAGGGGCATGTGGGCCATTCATCCACTTCTTAATGTCTCTGATACTCTCAAAGCTTATGATTGTGTTCATATTCATAATTTATCACTTGTTCAGTGGTGAAGGGAAGCATCAGCACAAATCCAAGAGATTTGTTTTTTTCTTTCCTTATTTTAAAAGGGTTTTGTTACACAGTGACCATGTCACCCTAATAGATACCAAACATAACGTATAAGTGTACAAACATTGAGAGCTATTGAATTTTAGAGATAATATATGTTTTAAGAAATGAGCCCAGGTTTTCCATTCTGTCGGTTTGTTGTCAATCTGGTCCGCAATTTTACCGTGAACGGGTGTTCACGGTAAAATTGCGGACCAGATTGAAATTAAATTTGATATTGGGATAGTTGACAAGGAAGGACATTGGATAGTTTTTATCCCAGGATTTGTCTGATAAAAGGGTGAATAGGAGAGTGGAAATTTGAGGGATGTATAGGGATTTATTTTACCCATACCGAAAATTCATGCAGATGGATTCGCATACACAGCTAATCTGAAATATAAAACAAATCTATAGGTACTAATATTTTATAGAGGAAAGATTTGATTGTTTGAATTGAATAGGCTCCGAAACTACTGGACCGATTTCAAAAATTCTTTTTTTCATCGGTCCAGTAATTATCAGGGAGTGACATAGGCTATATAGCTTTTCCCGAAATTCAATGTGGTTCCCACAAGAACGGGTCCAGAACTTCACGCGGACGGAGTCGCGTTTGTCGAGCGAAGTTCCCTTTAGGCTGACATAGGCAAACATGGCTGAAGAAGTAAAAATACAAGATATGAAGGCTTTTGAGTACGATTGTATGCAAGTACTAAATACCATTACCATGGTCAGAGACGATGAACCAGTGTTAGCTCTCATCTCCCTTATCAGATTAAACTTGTGAATTTCGATTTGTCTAGTAACAATATTTTCTTAAGTAAGCAACATACAATTAAATGTTATCTTATCAGTAATGCCCTTTTTTGATAAGAATGTGTTAAATAAACTTTTTAAGTAGGCCAAGTGCATTAAGGAATTTTTTCAAACGAACGTCAACCATCAAAAGTGGACTTGTTCTTATCTAGTGGAGAAATTGTCACAAAAGTAATTTCGTCACAGAAAAAAGTATGGCTAAAGTTTCACACTTCTATTTTTATGAAATAATCTCGTCATACTTAGTGTTAATGTAGATTTTGTAATTTTTTATTTAGGTTTGTTTTCTTATAGAAATATTTTAACATAATACTATGATTACCTACACTATGGGAAAATGATGTAAAGTGAAGACATGTGACGAATTTGCTTTGTGACAAATGTAACAGCAACAACCTTATTGTCTGCTTTCTTTTGAGAATGAATTTATCTGCAGTTTTTGTGTGGTGAAGGTCACTAATTGCCATATTTACATCTTAAATAATACACAAACTATTTCTACACTGGGCGTCAAAAATAAGTAGTACAGTTTTAAAATTGCAATATCTCCTAAACTACGGAAGCTAGAACTTTGAAATAAAAAAAAGTCAATTTCATTTCATTTAATAAAAACTTTATGCATAATATCGTCTTTTATAGATGATTTTTATTTCAAAACCTAACTTCTATAGTTTAAAAGTAATTGCAATTTTAAAACTGTACTACTTATTTTTGACGCCCAGTGTAGTTACAAAAAAAAAATACAAATTTTGTAAAGTAATTTCATTTTTTTTTTCTAGTAACTAAGTAAAAGAATGTATTAATTGTAACAAACATTAAAAATACATTCCTTTACGATTAAAAAAAAGTCGCTGTTTTTATTTTAAACAGGTAATTTTTTTTTACATTCATTGAAATTTTCGCTCTCGCGATCCGATGATGGACCCCGAATCCAGGCCAATCTTTACTGGCATGCCAGGGTCAGAGTGAGAAATTGATGCCAATTAGTCCGTGTTTGATGTTCAGGCATTTGAACTATAACTGATTTCTTACGTCATTACCTATTTTGAAGTGACGTTTGTATTGTATTGTAGAGCATTCCGTTATGATTGATATTTACTTGATATCCTTGTAGGAGTATGTCATACCTATGAATCATTCCTACTTCTGCGGTGTGTTGTAACCTTTCTGTTTTAGGAGGGTTGGCACATCCCCTGCTTCTGACGCCATTCGTGCGCCATAAGAAAAATAAAGTTGGTTTTTAATTTTACAAATTTGTATTCGAACGTTCGTACAGATGATAGGTACCTTAAATGGAAATAGGACGAATATATTTAATTATTAACACAATCATATCCAAAATAAGGGTTGTACATACATCCAAAATAAGGGTTGTACATACATTCGACACAAAGTAAGTTCGTCACGAAAAAAGTATGTGTCACAGTTCTATTTTTATGTTCGTCATATTTTATTCATTTAGAATATAAAATCGTTAGAATTACTTTATGGAAAAATGATGACTTGACGAATTTAACCCAAACCATAACCAACCAAACCCTAAAATAAAATAACAAGTAGGTAGGTATTATTCCGATTGGTAATTTCACAAAATTATCGTGCCGTTCTTGAACCGCTTATAATATCTACACTGTTTTAAACAAAATGAATATTGATGATAAATTCAACATATTATCATTATTAAAAGGAATGGTAACAGGAAAATGCCGATAAACCGGTTGCAAATATGGATTGTGTTCGAAAAATTCACGGAATTAAAAAAGTTAAATCTAAACCGTTTATAACCAAAAATAAACCATCATAAAACGGGTTTGTAAGTAGTGTACTAAGGTCAAAGAGGCGAAGTCATTAACGACTGTTACTGATAAAGAAAAGTGTTAATTTGGAGTTTAAAACAGTTTTACTTTTTAAGATAATTTGAGTGTAGTCTATGCAATGTTCGACCCGAGTAATATTAGAACTTCTTATGTCGAACTTCGTCCTACTTCCTTTTCACTTTTACTTCATCTTCTAACTTTGTGCTTACCCCCCCCGGGACGTTAAAACTGTTCATTGCTTCATTGTGACATTGCATATTGCATTGACAGTAATCTGAGGTGGCCGTTGTTGATCCTGGCTTTTCAGGAGACACAGCGGTGGGAATGTGTTGTGCTTGTCCCGAACAATCACACCGAAATCAAGTACATTGTATACATCCTCAAAGAGGTTATTCAATCGTCCAAGCCAATAAAGAAATAGGCGATCACCACAGAAAAAAATGTTTTTTTTCATTATTAGGTATATGTCAGCACAGCAACATATTCATTATCATGCGCGGCGATATAGCTCCAACGGATGCCCGCCGATTCAAAGAATCCATCTCAAGTGACAGAAATATAGCGTTTCGCGGAATAATTTTACTAATTTCGATTTTACAAGATTAAAATAAATGACTTTGTTTACAATTTTCCAAATATTTAAAGCCGGCGCTTAAGATAATTTCACATTAATGCCCAGTTCACATCACATTATTGCTGAAACATTTTACACCAGCGCAGCGCTGAAATGCCACTAGAATAATGTGATAATTTTAATATATAGTAGATTTTACATCAAGTGCACAAAACGAATCATTTCTATCCGAGACTTTTAGCGGCCCGAGCCGAAGGCGAGGGCTGATAGTAATGTCGAGGATAGAAATGGTTTTGTGGACGAGTTATAAACTCTGCTTTTCACTTCGATTGCGAGGAAATAAATAAATAAACGCAAGAAAAACAAGACCCTGTTTCCCATTTCCCGCCGCTTTTTTTTTTTTAATCTTACGACTTTGAAATTAGGCTTGGGCTGCAGACCTATACAGCCTACTATTAAATTAATTTTGTAATAAAATAATTTTCTTAAATTAATTAAATAACCTACCGTACTTTAATTTAAATTTTAATATCTTTTATGACTTAAAAACACATAAGGCAAATAAATTAAAGTAAATATTATAAAATAACAAATTCTATCTCTGAACTTTTTGTTGTGTTTGGCTGTATGGCTTATTTCCTTTGTCTTAATATAGATACATTTATGAGTTTACTTTTCTGCCCTTGTGCACAAAATTCGATTTTGTGCAGCCTATATCCTGCGCAAATAAGCACTTTCTGAGCATGAGAAGTGAAAAATATATTTTACATTGGGGTATTCTATAACAAAATCACTTGATATCATCACATAAATTTTTGTTTAACAACCAAAGGTTTTTCAAAAGCTATATTTATTTAAACTGTAGTTAAATTCGTTATTTAACATCCATTTTAGCATAACTTTCTACAAAGCGCGTCGAATTTTATTAACGACTTTTCCCTGCTCACACCATTTCCCGTTGTCCCCCGCTTCAGTCTGTCACTTGGTAGTTGGTAACCGTCAGTGTACTGTGTGCTCGACGGATGGTTAGCGTGCTCTCGCGCACAAATAAATTGTTTGTCAATGTGACCAGTTTTTATAATCAAAATAATTTGTGTATAATATTGTGGTGTGGGGTTTTGTTTGAGTGTGTTTAGTGATGCCGATTTTTAGTTGTATTTTTGAGAAATTGTGTGGTTTAAATGGTAAGATATAATTTTTGTACTAATGTTTTATCGAGAGTTAGGTATACATCTTTTGCTTCTGTAATCTTTTCGTAATTGACTGACTGAATGGTCAAAACCCATCCCAAACTATAGACCTAGAAAGCCGAAAAGAAGGGTTTTTCGAAATTTCGACATACCTACGGATGACCACAAACTAAATTGCGGTTTTATTAGTATTTAAAAAAATTATGACTAATAAATATTAAAACTGATATTCGTTTGAAATCGTAGTGCGGATAGATTTCACCTAAAAGTCGAACCCAATTATAAATGCTCACAGTCTGTACCTACTTAGATGCGTTCAGTTTTTTCTAAGTAACCAGTTCTCAGCTCGGATATATTATACCCAGTATTAGCCGACTACGTTTCTAAGAAGGGAAATGAAATCTAGTTTTCCGGATCTATAATCTTTCACTGGTCACAGGCGAACTCCACCGGTGCAACCTGGTCGAAACGTCAGGCAATATCAAGGTATGATCGCGTTAATTCCCGGTATATTATTAATTTATAATAATGCAACGCGAAAGTTTAAAAGTTATTAGTGAAAGAATTTTCCAAATCGATCCAGTAGTTCCGGACTTCCGGATCCGGAGTCTATTCAGTGCAAACAAACAATAAAATTATTACCCACTCTTTATAGGTAATATTAATATCGATAGATTGATTTTACCCTAGCAACCAGTTATACCCGAATTACCCAAATTGTAAGTTACTGATTAAAATGACTATTTCTATTGTCAGCAAAATTCGTTAAAAGGGTTTATAGCCAAATTCAATTTTACGAGTCACTGATCTGTATGAGATTCTTAGATGTGAGCGTCTATGAGATTTTCAATAATATCTTATTGCCTGACATTCAACACGGGCCTCTTATTTCAATATGTTGGCAGTATACAGGGTTTGTTATTTAATCCATTTTCTAAAAGTACAGTCAGCCAATAAATGAGATGAGCAGAACCGTAAAAAAAATTATTTGTCTAAATATTGCGTGAAGGGATTTACTCGATAAAAAAAACGAAACATCTGTCCTATGTAGGTGTTTTAACGAAATTTTCCGACTCGCTACGATATGAAATAAAATGTTATATACTCCCTCCCGCCTTGTTATGACATACTACCCGTTCGATTCAAGTTTGCCGTTACATCGCGCCGCGCACACCCCACCGCACCTCAAGGCAGATCCTGATTTGCTAAGCAACTGCGGATCTGCCTTGAGGTGCGGTGTGGGTGTGCGTAAACTTGAAGCGAACGGGTAGTACATTGTATTTGAATTATACAATTCTCTTCTTTGAATTCAAGAGCTACGCTCCTGTCGGTGTAGCGGCCTACATTTTTCTCTTTCCCGTGCCAGCTCATTCACTTCACCTCTCTATGAGACACAACGCCTGCCCTTTCTTTAACTTGATCCATGTACGGCATTGTACGGCCTTCTCGGCCTTCCCCTCCCACTTCTTCCCTTTGTTTTTCCTTCTAAGATGTGTCTGATAAATTCGTCGTGTCTCATAAGATGTCCCACTAGTTTAAAAAGATGTTAATTGTAAAGTTTTCCTATGAAAAGTTCAGTAGGTAATAATGACGTGAAAAATACAAATTTTCAAGATAACCGCTTGAATAGTTGCGGTCTGAAAGCGTAACAAACTTACTTTCGCATTTATAATAAGTAACCAATTTTCTTACATAACATGATTAAGAGAATCGCCAAAATCTTGTGTTCTTTACATTTTTCATCTAACCTAACATCAATACTATCTATTATTAGGCAGCTATTATATTGACAACGTTATTTTTATTTGTACCTACTCCAGTTGAAAAAGTCGTTGACACGAAATCGGATATCGTGTGAAAATTTATATTTGTGACCAGGTTGTCACATGTCACGAACCCTGAAAATGATTTAAGTTAATCACGCTATAATACTTACTTAAAAACTAAGCCTATTTCGATCTGGTATGGTTAGCAACAAAAATATATTATTATTTTAGTACCAAATCTAATCTCATCATCTCAGCCACAAGAAGTGGCTGTGATGATGAGATTCATTAGTATTTGTTATAAAATATAGTATCGTTGAGTTATTATCCCATACTATCCCATATAACAAGTCTCGAACTTACTTTGGGGCTAGCTCAATCTGTGTGATTTTCACTACTGAAGTAAATAGTGTTATTATAATGTGTATATTTGGTTAGTGTTGTACGAAGAAGTTTCCTTGCCACGAGCATACAATATTAGTTATTACTCAAGGGACTATCTGTTATTTTGAGAACTAATATAAGACGGGATATAATACCTCCCTATGCTTTTATAAAATATTGTTCATACTTGTGAAAGAAAATATAATAAAGATGAATTTGCTACACTATAAAAAACGAATAGTCTGTTTTTACCGAGTACTGATAGATAAGATAGAATATACTTTATTTGCAATACACAACCAACAGCACAAAGAAATATTACATTAAAATCTTACATACTAGTGTATTAGCAACAAGGCGGCCTTACTGCTAAAAGCAATCTTTTCAAGGCAACCTTAGGGTAACGAATTAAAGAAAGAAAACTGAGTATGTCCCTCGCACTTAACCACATAGTATAAAGTCGCTTCCTGCTGTCTATTCCTCCCCATGTATACTACTTTAATCTTTAAAACTACTCAACCGATTTTGATATAGATTGATTTAAGGGGAAGTTTCAAAATATGTAAAATACAAGGATTTTATGAAATTTCTGCGGGATACACGCACACAAAGTTGCGCGAGTTTCGCTAATTTCTGAATAAGAAGGGATCATGCATGTCCTACTGACTGTGCCTTAACAGATTTGTGGAAGGCCACGGAATGCCATCTCACTGGCTGAACATCTTGCCAGTAGGGTGTAGGAATTTTATTTTGTTCGAGTCACTGACACTCTGAGACCAGCTGTGGACTTCTTGTGGATGAGATTATGATGATTTTTTTATATACCACTTAGGTGGCAAACAAGCATACGTCCCGCCTGATGGTAAGCATCACCGTAGCTTATCCATAGACGCTTGCAATACCGGGGGTATCACTCACGCGATGCCAACCCCCCCAAGTGGAGCTCTATTCCAGACCAATGCTATTTGGCTACAATCTTCTGTAAGGTGGTGGTCCTTCCCCAGAGGGGCTGCTCCGATTTGAGCGTATTATCCGCTGTGCCTACCTCTCTTACTGATGAGCGGAAATTGTTGTTACTATTTCAAGTACCTATTCTATTACTTCCCTAGCCACATTATAGCAAATAAATGTCTGATTGATTGACTATAAATTACCATCAATCAAATATTAGTAAGTTTAGTATTCCCAAAAAAACAATAGGGTTGACACACATAATTGCGATGCGACGCGAATTAGCTGTTATGTGTAGCCCATTATTATCATAAAACAAAATCAATTCTCAACGTGAAAGATAAACAAGCCCGCAACAAGACTTAATTAATGTTACAATTAATATGCTCGAGTGAATTTAGAAATTAACAAAGGTAATTAGTACTACACATTATTGGTTTAAGTAGGTTTATGTGTCGTGCACACACGTGCTCAGCTAATTGTTAAGCAAGTGATATTGATTATTATATATATATTTGTGACCTTTCGCGAGGTTGCTTTTTTCTATACTAATATATTTTTTTGTATTGTTTGTTTCTTTGAATGCATTGAACAAGCTCCGAAAACTACTGGACCGACTTGAAAAATTATTTCACCGTTGGCACACTCCGGACACGTCATACAACGAATGAGTTTTGAATACCTACCGGTTTCAGCACGACAGGGTTGGTAGGTACGAGATTTAAATCTTGTGATATAAAAAACTTCTAAAAATCTATATCGCCACATAATTGCAAACACAATAGTTTCATAACTATCGATCTACACCACACTGGATTCACTTTAAAAAGACGTTTATTATGAGCGCTGTCACAAGGTTAGTGGCACGGTGGCGCACTAACCTTTGGAGGTCCTTCCCCAGGCGGGCTGCTCCGATTTGAGCGGATTATCCGCTGTGCCCTGCCTCTCTTATTCATCAACCTAAGTAGATATATAAAGTTCAGTAACAATTTCTGGTGGCTCTTCTGTATCACATTATTCATATCAATATATTTAGCTTTACCAAAAGTTTAATTAGGTATACTACTTTACATTTAGTTTAATTAGGAAAATGAAGAAATTATGATGATTTACAGTTTTCTTCTTGATATAACAAGAAGTGGTAAATTAAAGTCCTCATTGTCATTTTCTTTCCGAAATCTTAAACATGGGATGCCTCACGCTTTGCTCACTAGTCCTAGTGTTATTATCACCTCTTATCATAACTGTCACTTAAAATAAGGAAAATGTTATTCATTTACTTAGATTGTTTCCTACAACACAAGTTTTAAGTAGGTAACGATGTCCTTGCAAGAATCACATCGTTTTTCATATCTATTACGTAATCATAATATTGTGCTTACTATCACTCAGATTTTCATTCCTTTAATATGTAATGATACTTTTTATCGATAGATATGCGTTATGAGATTGTACTTATCAACACGTGTTGTTTGTAGTGTAATAAAAACGTATGAATGGATATTACCAACCATACTTTGATTATACATTGATTCTTTCCTAGTTTTTTTGATTCTACTCTTTTAAGAGAGGTAGGGCACAGCGGACAATCCGCTCAAATCGGAGCAGCCCGTCTGGGGAAGGACCTCCACCTTACAGAAGATCGTAGCTAAATAGCATTGGTCTCGGCCAAGCTGTGTTCCTACGGTGAGGTGAGTAAGGTCTTCCGTGATCCACTTGGGGAGGTTGGGAAGGTTGGCAACGCGTGAGTGATACCCCCGGTATTGTAATCGTTTATAGGCTACGGTGATGCTTACCATCAGGCGGGCCGTATGCTTGTTTGCCACCTCAGTAGTATAAAAAAAACTAGAAACAATCGCGATCTATCGATATTGTAATGTTGATGTTTCGTACCCTTGACATGATGCAGTACCGCAAAGTTGGTTTGGAATAGCATTGTAATTTTGTGAACTAACAACTTAATCAAATTGTAGACTAAAATTTTTAACAAATTGTTGGGAGAAAATGGACGAGATGGCTCGGGATAGAGAGGGATGACGTGGAGGAATATACCCAGCAGTGGGTCGATGAGAACTGATCACGCACGTTGATGAGATTACAAATTAGAATTCGACATTTATTGTCATTGCAAATGTTATTGAATGAAATTTTAAACTGTCATTAAATTCCAAGGATCTAAGCCATTTGAAGCCTTCTGTTAAGTACCCACCCTACTCTTTGAGTCTAGTAAATCCCAGAATTTTAAAGTGGGAGACTTGGCTATAACTAAAGAATTGCTACGATTGAAGTAGGGGTGAGCGTGAGCCTCCGCTGCCAGAATTTGAATAACACAATGAATAATTTTGTTTACTTGTTTGCGGCTAAATATATTTTCTTTTTCTGTGAAAATAACAGCTACCCGATGAAATTTATTACGGCTTTCTGCATTTTAAGATATTGAGCAAAAACTTATTTCTAAGATGACATCTTCTATACATATAATAAAACAGTAGACCCTGATATGTCTGTACTTTGAACATATTATTATGTCGCAAAAATGGAGAGGGAACAGTTAGAGAAAGGTAGTAAAAGCGAAAAAACTTTTTTTTGAATTTATTGTCTGCCTGTTTGAACGCGCACATCTTCTAAGTTACTGAACGGATTTTAATCCTGAATTCACGGAAGATAGAGCTCGGCTTGGAGCAGAATATAGGCTTTGTTTCATTTAAATCGCATGACAGGAAAAGGAGTTATCCTTATTTGAACATTTCACGCGGACGAAGTCGCGGGTAACAGCTCGTGTAATATAAAAACTTTATGAAGATACTAGTAAAACCCTCGCAACTTCGTTTGCGTAGGTATATCTCGCTTTCCCGTGGGAATTTTGAAAAATCATTTCTTAGTATACCCCTAGACGTCGTAAGGAACCTACATTTCAAATTTGGGAAATCTAGACCCAGCGGTTTGGGCTGTGCATTGATATATACTTAAATAAGTCAGGACTTTGAATATATTCATATAGATTAACAATTAACGCTATCTAAATGTCTTTTGAACATTCAAGAGTTCTAGCAGCCCTAGAAAAACTCCAGAAGTACAAAATATTATCACTAGATCCTTTAAGAGTACAAGGCAAGGTTTCCCCTTCAGAGCTTGCAGATGGTCTTTGCCCAGCACATGTGTCCCAGCTAGAGGATATTCAGTATTTTTTCCGTATCAAAAATCAAGACCGAGCAGTCTTAATTTGGTACAATTAAAAATGTTATATTTTCATTGTTTCAGGTTATGTGTGCGTATCGTTAGATAAGCGGTAAAGTGCTGTGATAGGATTGTTGAACGATCCAACAGTGTGGAATGGTTCCGGAGTGTTGGCGACGTCTTGTTGATGTGAGTAATTGAAGCTGTCTCTATGCACTGTAATTCTGTAATATATTTGCGTAAGTATATTTCCTATACGAATCAACGCACAAAACGTTAAACATTTTGTGCGTTGATTCGTGTAAGAAATTTAGCAAAGGTTTGTAGTTGTGGTTCAATATGATGAAAGATTCTCGAAATTGGTAGGTTAGGTAGAATCTTGTCATTTAATAAAATACCCTATTGTAATTTCAGCAATGGGTTTTAAATTACAAAACTTTTTTTGCCAATATAAGTCTTCCATAATGGAAATTTAATTGACTTTTAATATTTTCAAAGTAACATCGTAAGAAAGCAAATTATTTTTTACTCTGCAAAGAGTATAAAGACAATTCTGAAAATGTTGTATCCATAACTTTGATGATATGAAGTTGAACATACCAAAACCACAGATTAGATAATAGTTACTAGGTCAAATAATAAACCGAGAGACTGGTATTTGTCGCAGAATATCACGTGGCTAAAACATGTTCAAAGTATCACTAGCTCTTAATTTCCATCGTCTCGAGATATACCTACTGATATACAGGTTTCTACCAATGCATCTTTGCGTAGGGTTTCATCTATGAATTGTTTAAACAGCCACGCCTGTACGTGGTGCTAACTCAATTTAAACACAGCCTTGTTGGTTTAACATAAGACCTGAATTGAAGTGAGTGAGTCGTGTTCCATGGTTAGGTATACGCACTTATTCCGGAACTTGATGGAAATGTTATTCATGACGGGACTAGGTTTACAGTACACTTTTTTATAAGCCACTTTGTGAGGGTGGTTGTATAGTACTTTTATACGCTGCAAATCCTACGTAGGTCTCAGTATGTTCTGATGATATTGCTTTCTTTACTTTTATGTCATTTTCTTCAGTCTATTTTGTGATTATATTCCTATACATGACATCTACAAAGTCACAGTCACACGTTTATGTCAAGTTCGACTATAAAAATTGTATAGTCAATAACGTAAACTACCTAAACTTTAAACAATAACCAGGAAAATTGCTGTGTTCAAGGTGATAAATGCAATTTCTTTTGTTAATTATGTAAAATTATATTTATATGTCTATCTTTACCAGCTACTGTAATATCGTTTCGAATAATTATTTCTATTCATTCGTTAACATATGCATTAATATTAAACACTATAGTTTCTATTGATGAAACACTAGTTTCTATTATGTTGGCGTTTACAATTGTACGGACATTGCCTTGGCAGAGCTTGAACGTTGAAATCTCTCTGTAAACCGATTAGTATTCATCGGCCGCCATAGCAGTTGTTCAACTGGTAACTGCTGGATCGTGTCGACTTATTATTGGATTGTTGAGCCGTATATTTGAAGACATTTTGTCGTATTCAACTATAACTGTCATAATGTTTATTTTAACCATATTTGCACATTTACGTTTATCATCATCTTCATTCACTTCTCCTACTTCCATCAGTTAATCTTCTTTTTCACTCTATTCCCAATTTTGCAGGAAAAGATTATTATTCTGCAACACAATAGTGATGCTTTGAGAAGTTAAATTGGTCTAGGAGTCTATAACAATAGTTCTGCGAATGCTGCTCAAAGTTAATCTTCTAGATAATGTAAAATGTTGTATTCATCACCACCAATTTAGACATGCTATCTTTTTGGATGAGCTGATTTCAACGCATAAACTTTTTTCATTATTTCAGTTAATTCTTTCAGCTAATAACGCGAAATTGTTATCTCAAATGTAACCTTATCCCAAACCTCGCCCACACTTTTCTCAGTAATTGAATTTCAACAATCCTATGGAATAATTAACGGTCCCTAGCGAATTTTATCATTAATTTTAAAACGTTACATTGTCCGGCTAACAAAGGTCCATTTTGGTCAACAAAAGGCCCGACCTTCCCGGATATCGGTGTGTATAACCTTTATTTTAAGTTTATATTCACGACGCGTCGGCATCTAACTGTTGTTCTGAGTTACACCTGGGAGCGACATTGCAAATCGATTGGGCCATTACCAAAGCCAAGTAAATTCTAACGCTATTGAGGCGGAAATCTTTTCGAAACATCAACGACAAACACGATTCAGTACCATTTTAATTTGGTATATTGGCATGAAGATTTGGGTAATACAACTTTACGTTTACCGAAAATCCGATTGATGTTTTAACATTTAAATTTTTTTTATTTCATCCAGAGCAAAAGGACCGGAACAAGCAAATGTTTGTACTAACGCGATAGTTGCTTTTAATTAATCAATATACTTACATATTTGGATACTTTAAAAAGATTATCATCATTCGCATGAAATCCTCTGTCGAACATACGATTGATAGCTATCTACAACACTCCTGATATGCTCTAACCGGTATTGGTCTGTATATTATCTATATCTATTGTATTAAACCAGTTTGTATCGTGCAAATAAAGCATATCTGTTTATATTTGCACTCATGCGTGAATTACCTGTGAAATCCCCAACGTCGTTTCATGGAAGGTAAAATCAATATGCCTGCATTGGACCATCTCGTATATCTCAATGAATCACCACGGTGAACATTGACCTGTCCGTTTATCCATGGAAAGAGCTCTTCCTTTTATAGACAATTTGATATACCCAAGGGTGAAAGGTTTAAGGAAAAATGCCTGGATTTTATCGTACGAATGTTGTTGATTCATGGATGATCGCCAGTAGATTTCCCATGTTTTGAAATTTGTTTCTGAACTTTGAATAGAAATATGAAATTTTTTAGACTCCGAAATTTTAAGACAAACTTTTTTAGCAATCACCCAAGATATTTCATATTAAAGGAAGATTGAGAAAATTTCTTCAATATTTTTCTTAAGTCTTAAATGAGTGAAGTCTTACACAACGCACTTAACCCGCCTGACCTATTAACAAACTCTCCGAGCATTCAGACTCATGAATGTGACGTATTACTTGCATTAAGTTTTCAACTCATTCAATTCGATCACGATACTTGTCTTGGAAATAATTTGCAAACAAAACCATCTTCTAAAAATTTCAACTATGAGGTATTGGTTGGTACAGTCAGGTGCACGTTGAGCTTTACACTTGCAGTACAATTTTGGCTCTTATGAGACAGAACTTAAAAATGGTATAAAGGTCGACATGCTCTTGATTGTACGATATGGTATCCCTGAACTACTAAGTATAAATTATGATTGAAGCTCATGAAATTCTGTAAAAAATTAGAATGTTTTTTTCTCTTTTGTAGGAATCCGTAGGATGTAGTTATGCTGATTAGCCGGCTGACCGCTCACATATTTTGGTGATCAATTGGAGCAAATCGAGCGCATAGTTTTAGTGAATCAGCCGCTCACTCTTCGGCGAATGAAGAGTGTACAGCATTGATGTTTATCGTCTTCTATTTATTTAATTTACCATACTTAGCTATGCATCATTAAGCCATAATTACTATTTGCAATGAAAATTTTAATTCCCTCTGTATATGTTTAGTAACAGTGATTGATCGATCTTTCTTTTGATTAATTATATCTACTGTTTGAAATGTATCGGTCTCTAGGCCTTTTTTTTTAATTTTTAGTTATTGCATTAGTTTTTTGAATCTATACTTAGATTTTGATGAAGTTTTTAACTTTTTGATAAGTGGGCGCAGAAGAAAGTCACGGCATATACCATTGGATTAGACTTTCGATTAATAATGATGCGCTATCAGAATCTTATCTATTATAATAATTTGAGTAATTTGTAACACTCATTAACATTAACATATACCTACAATCGATTACATAATTTGGTATAAGATATCAGACCTGTTAATTTGTTTACTAAACTCAAGTTTATTCACCTCGAACGAAATGTCATGTTTCATAGTAATTGCGATGTCCTTTAATGCGTGGGCGTCTGAAGTTATTTGGATCGGTATTCGTCACCATAATCTTTTCATTATGCTAGTAACCGTAAGATCAACATTTATGCTAGTTAATCGTTTCGAGAAATCATTGCTTTGTAACTTTTATCATGAGGTGACGCTTTTTATTTGTTATATGACTGTTGACATTGGTCACCTGGGACCAGATAACTTAAAGCATGCATCCATTTGTCGACATCTCGGCTTTTAGGCCGTCTTTTTAGGTCTTCTGCATCATCATTAACTTCTTCTTTTCGTGTGCTTCCCGCAATTAGTGTCAGCTGCGGGTAGCTGGTGTCAGGGTTTTCAAGTCATGCTTTTGAAATACTCTCAATTCAATCGAAATATTTTGGAGTTCAATAGTGGTTAGTCGCTTTTTCAAACAGTGTCATGCCGGGTAATTAGGAAATGTCGCGAATGAACCAAGGTTATTCAATGACGAGAAGACAGAGTTCGTTCCCACTAGGTTAATGCCTGTTGCAGATACCAAAAGCAAAGTAACTCTAACTTTCAGAATAACCTCAACTTCTGATTTTTATATATTTTGTTGCGAGCTCAATTGTGAAACTATCTAACTTTACTTAGTTCTTGATCTGCAACTGATAAAAAGATTGAAAATTAATTTAACTTAGACTAGATTAAATTATACAGAAATACTTAACCAAGAAACCATTATTGGATACAATGAAACCAAAGTAGATGTTTAAGATCCTAGCAAGCAGTTTACCTATGCGAGTGGGAGCAAAATATAGACGATTAGCACTCCCACATTCTGTCTTGTACAACTGCAATTTAACCTAAATATTTAAGTTTTAGATAGAACGATCGTTGTTTTCTTCAGTTAAATTACGTTCTTTAGAACGTACTGGCGCTGTTAGTAATTCTGCCATCAGTGCTAAACGATCTCCAGTATGATTTCCTCACAGAACAAACATTTTTTATGATGAACTCGATCGCTTGCTGATTCACGTGTTTAACTTGTCTTAACCCTGTATAGGTTTATTAGTTGTGTTGTGTATGATAAGGGTAAAAACGGGATTATTTACCGACGTTTGAAATTTACCATGACCTACGGGTGGCTGGCTGGCTCGATCTACGGCTTACGCAAACGAAACAAAGAGAAGTACAATATAATTAAATTATTGTAGGTATAACTTAAATTGATGAGTGAGATTCGAACAAATAGTATTTGTTTATTAGCTCCAATGTGAAGTGTCTATGATTAAGCGCCTTGAACCGCCGCCCTTCTAACAGACCTTCAGCGTTTGCGCATTCCCACGAAAATGTCACCATTTACCGTTAGCTTACTGTCCTATTTTATCTAATAATCTATATTATATTCTACGTTAATAAACAAATTAACCTCCTGGCATTATTCAGTAAGAATAAAAACAGAGATAGCATCACGAAATGACGTTTGCGTGTACGTGCAATGTTTTTTATAACAGAATGACAAACGAGCTCACCATGGTAATCATCGCCTATCCACGACCATAAGAGTCTTGGATGCGTTGCCCACTTAAAAAGGGATGAAAAACACGGACATCAAGACCATCTAACTCCTTTATACTGTGCTATTTACTTTACTGTGCTTTATACTGTTTTATATTCCATTATTATAGTGATTATTTAATTATCTTTTTTCTTAAATTAGGTCTCTCTCGCTCGAAACACAGGAATCTCCTAGCTCGGGCATATTTTTTTAATTTTATCTTAGTATATCAGATGTTTATTTTAGGTCTAAGTTTTATCAATATTTTATTTATTTTTTATTTATTTATGCGTATGCAATGCAGTATAATAAAACAAGTCTGCTACATTTTTTAAATTGAATTGTTCACCTCATAGTAACCAATTTTATGATCATTGCTCATCATCTCGTTATTGTTCTCTGGGAATTGGATCAAGACTAATTGATACCTCGAGATAATTACCAAACTGAAACTTACATTATTCATGGCATTAATTTGTTTGTATCATAGCATTCATTGTTCTTTCTACTTATTAAGTTTAACACTATCATAAAAATTGCTTTCACATTAGGGTAACATTTTCTCTAGCATTTATTTAATTAAGGTTGTAACTAGAGTTTCTCAATTCCCGGGGTTTTTGCGATCCCGGGACTCGGGAACGAAAAATATGTATTCCCGGGAATTCCCGGGACTCGGGAATTTATAAAAATGTGCATTATTACGTTTAAACTCCTTTCTGTAAATTTTATGTTATAAAATACGAGCGGACAGACCACGCGTCAACGCTGCTGACCGACACCGAAGGTGGGAAGTGGAATAAAATAATAAAAAAAAATTATTGAACTTCGTATTTATTTATGATTGAAAGTTACATATTACCTGCTACCGAAAACGTTCTTTCACTCTCTGTGGATGTTGGTTTAATAGACAACAGAGCTTTGTACAGTAACTCCAGATTCGGTGTACGTTTCCGGGAGGCCTCAAATAGTTGAAAATCCTTGTTAAGTCTTACAATTTTAGTTCGCCCACCCCTGCGGTGGCAGCACCTTCCTTCCATAGATGCCGATTTCACCCCGGAGTTGCCACTCTATACCTACCAATATGACTATCCTCTTTGCATAGCCAACGAATTAATAACTGACTGACTGAACGAAACGAACGGTGATCGCGCGGCGCAGTGCGGCCGCAGCGCGTAATACAAAACTTTTGATTTATTTCCCGAAAGTCGGGATCGGGAATTACCGACTGAATTTCCCGGGACCGGGATCGATAGTTTTCCCGGGTATTCCCGGGATCGGGAACCCGGGAAAGAAACCCTAGTTGTAACATATTCAAGATTTTTGAAGTGGTACATCATTTATGAAATGGGTTAGCTCAACCGGGGAAAGTACCGCTCTCTCACAGAATATGGCGAAAAGCATCGATATAAAGTATAGACAAGCTGTCCTGTACTGAGATTTTGCGACATTGCGTTGGTGGTGCACATGCACACCACCACCGTTCAGTCAGTTGCGAGCGAGTGACAGAAGCAGTGGTGTCCAGTGAAGGAAGCTTGTCTATACTTTTATGTCGATGGCGAAAAGCAGCAATGCGTGAAAAATGAGTAGGAGATCTAGAAGCCCAAACTGTAGTTACTTAAAATATTAATGGTACGACAAATAAATTAACATTGTAGAGATTTGAGAAATAAAATAATTTTATACAAATCTGACGCTATTATTTCTAGAGATTAATCTTTGAATTTTACAGTTGTTTTTACAAATTCAGTTGGCTTATATCTGTCAGATACTATACTTATAATTTATCTTATATAAAGATAAACTTTTAATTTATCGATAAGGATTTTATCAGGAAATTGTTAAATCTTAGTCTTTGAAGTGTTAGAAATTTTCTCGTTACCTTATTTTACTTTTTAACATGATGCTATTGTAAAAAGTTTACTTTAAGCGAAAGTGGAAACTATCATACTTTCTAAACCACCAATATTCTTGCTCATTGGCCTGTGAGAGGATTCTCTCAACACCATTTACCTTACGCAGATGCTCCGATGGTTAACAAAATGCGGTCTGATAATAGTTTGTGGTTGAATGTCAAAATTATGCCTCTATCTAACTAATATTATAAAGAGGAAAGATTTTTATTTTTGTTTGTAAAAATAATCTCAAAAACTACTTGACCGACCGAATCTTTCACCGTTGGAAAGGTTACCTTTAACAAAGGCTTTAAATTTTCCAAAAAATTAAGTAAATTCTTAGTAAAACCCGTGCGAAGCGGGGACGGGCCGCTAGTATGAGATTTTAGTGACCAAATAATCAATATAGTCAATAACCAACATACTGTTAGTCTGTTACGTATGTGTTTAGCGTGAATATTAATATTTGAAGACTCTATATGCTTCTTGATCTATCGAAAATTACAAGCTTGCGTGTTGCTTTTAACAACTTAACTACATACATGTCGTCGGAAACTTACATGTGTGGCAGGCCGTGCCGTGGCGCCAGAAACACGCTACGTCATCACACGCCACATCACGCACTGATGGTGTATGTATCTCAACGAAATGTATGAGACCCTTCTGGCGCGCCAAACACATCGTTCCACATATTTCTTGAAAGTTACCTACGGGAATACATTATCACGATAAAATGTATCCTATACGTTAATCCAGCGGCTCAATTTCTCATAACAAAAATCGTTCAAATCTGTTGTGCCAATGAGGGTTTTTACGAAAATTTATGCCACTAGTTGGCAAGAGGTCCCTCCCATAATAATCCGCGCTGTCAAAAGCGTCAACGTCAAAAAAATCAGACGAAAAGGCGCTATGACCTTTTTGACAGGTTTCCGGACTTGACGTCTCAATGCGCTATCCCGCTCGATTCCTATTTTGTATGAGTGAAACAGCAATTGAGATTGACACGAGATTTGAACGATTTCTGTTGGCCTGGTCGTTTGTTTGTATGACAATTTTGAAATACCCCTGAGAACAGGAAAGACGGGATAGCTCCACGACTCAAGTAATTTATATTGTGATATTGTATTTAATGTAATAACTGTGGTTGAAGTGTTACAAAAGCTTCGTAATTTTTGCTATCGATGTTATTAATTAGAATAATTAGCGCTATCGGAAATTTAATATTCGTTAATCTTCGCCGCTTAATTAAAATGTATGACAAAGCAAAGATTCCAAGTAAAACTGGTATTTATTAAACATGTAATTATCACCGTAACGGCCTAGTGGAAATATTGGTCACGCGTGTCTTGACACACAGATTCTATTCCTAGTATGTGTGAATGACACTTGTATCACAAAAGAATTCTTGCATTAATTCTGCATGTGTATTAAGTATACACATGCAGAATTAATGCAAGAATTAGAGCGATTTCGCTCGAATATTTTGTTCGAGGAACTTATTAAGGACAATTATTTATAACAAAACATACGGACGCATGCGACTTTACGGGATAGATCCATTTTTCCCGTTCCAGTGGGAATTCGGAAAATAATAATAACGGATGTACCGTATTTTAATTTCGTCTTCTGTAATTAAAATGATACATATTTAATCCGCTGACTGACTGTACGTAGGTACGTAGGACGTAGGACGTACATGTTCACTGAACCTCAATTACCCAATGGATTCATTAAATGAAAACCAATATGATTTTTCTTTTAACTTTAAAAACTTTTTAACTTTGTTTTTAACCGCCAAACACATCAATCGTCGGATTGCTTAACCGTACACCATTAAATTAGTTAGTGTGTGTTAGTCTTTCACTTCCTAGTAAAAATGTTTTCTCGCAGCTCGTGTCGGGTGTAAAATAGATATAAATTTAGTATGGACAGCATCAAAATAAAATAAACTATTGAGTAATCTTAGTTTTACGGTCTGCTCACTTGTACTTAAAGTCGTACTGTCAACCAATAAAAGAGATGAGCAGGATAGAGAACAAAAAATATTTAACCGGTGGAAAGCTACACTATTCCCGGGTGACACAGACTTTATAAGAGAGGTAGGGCACAGCGGATAATCCGCTCAAATCGGAGCAGCCCGTCTGGGAAAGGACCTCCACCTTACAGAAGATCGTAGCCAAATAGCATTGGTCTCGGCCATGTTGTGTTCCTACGGTGAGTAGGGTCTCCAGAGCTCCACTTGGGGGGGTTGGGAGGGTTGGCAACGCGTGAGTGCTATCCCTGGTATTGCAAGCGTCTATAGGCTGCGGTGATGCTTACCATCGGGCGTGCCGTATGCTTGTTTGCCAACTTTGTGGTATAAAAAAAAAAAATCTGTGTCACGTGTAGCCTTTCCAATTTTTTTTTGGAAAATAAAAAAAAAATGGAATCCTTGCTCTACGCCATTTACGTCGAAGTGCTGGTAGGATAAAAAAAAATATACGTGCAAAAGTAAATCCTGTAAATCTACTTGCAAAATAAATGATTTAATTTTATTTTACTGAAATCCGTGTTAAGTCGGGGCGGGATGCTAGTTCCTTATAATATAAAAATGCTGAGATGATTTTTCTTACAGACTCGACGGAAAATACATGGAAATAGGGCACCGTGACACGAGTATTCTAATCAGATTACGTAATGTACACATGTCTGGGCTTCCTGTAATAGCTTCAATGAAGGTGAACTGGGTGTGTGTAACATTTGATTATATAAGATACAATGTGATTTCCGGGATGAACATCATGCTTGATATCTTGCCTAGGTATCGAACTATAATATTTATAAGACATTGATTTAGTTTAATACTTTTCACATTCATCTATACCTGAGAACCTTGTCCAGAGAAAGATCTAACTTCCTCCCACGTTTCTATGAATCCTTAGACCATATCTTTATAAATGAATATACCCATTACGCTCAAAAGACGATGACTCGATGAAACACGATGCTCATCTTCACTACAGGTTGACCGAGTATAACTTTTACATTTACTATGATACCTTATACTTAGGCATGCACTATGATACCTTATACCTATGCATGCAGTAATGTTGTGTTGTGCTGTTATGTAAGCAAAGGATTCCGTGAGCGTTATCTTTATGCGGGGAAGTTAAACTCTTCCGCTTGGCTGCCGCTCGTTGTGAGGGCACTTCATTGCCGTATTATCATGAACAAATGGGGCAGTTGGCAATCCCTATTGTTATTCTTTTAGAACTGTTACGGACTTTTTGGTTTACAGACTAAACTGCTACAGAGAAACGCTTCCTGCATCAGATCCAAGACAAACTTCTATGATTAATCGAATCCAATAGATAAGGATTGTCATGATTGAAAGTGACAAAGGTTTACTTTTTATCCTACGGGTTAAAATGTTTCTCGCGGGTAAAAATTACAAACTCATTGGCACTTCTCTTAAAACACGCGAAGTTTGGGGTAAAACTAATACAATACAAAATAGTGTACCAATATTGTGGAACCTCGTATTCAAGGATAACAGTAACAGTCAAAGACAATAAACATATTTTTCTATCAACACGATCAAAGTGAAAATAAACCCGAACCCCAGTTGTCCCTAAATCCCGTTGGGCAATCGGGGTGTCGTTTGAAGGGGCAGGGAAACCATAAAAGACAGCCGACGATGGCATTAGTGCTTATGTAGCGTAAACCTAACTGATCTCATAGAATAACGGATGTATGAAAGCAAATGCTGTCAACGTTTAGTTTTCTTACAACTTTATATCTTTAACAGATGTTCTGGGATATTTCTAGACTTGAGGACTTTGCCGTTGGGTGAGATGAAGGATGTTTAGTGTTAGAAAATCTGTTGACTCATCAATTAAGATTTTTGTCGTTGTGATTTTGAATTATTTGTATACAAATAAAAATTTATAATTTCGCTAAAGCGGTCGGAAAATCTGGCCTTAAGAAGCGATTAATTGTCATGTAGCAGTGCTTTAAACATCTTTTCTTTTAAATCAAATGTATTCTATTGATGTTTATAGTTATTGTCTTTTCAAAAAAGGTTGCCATTGCCAGTCTATCGGTTTTTTATCGGCTACATTTGGGGAGTGTGCCACGGAGCTGCACAATTTGATTCCACCTTCTTCATTCTATCGCCGAACAACAAGAAGATCCGATGGAATACATCTATTTACGGTGGAGGTTCCTTCATTGTAAGGACTACGGTTCTTTGGAACTCTACCGGAATCGATGTTTCCTGATAAATACAATCCAGGAGTCTTCAAATCTCGGGTAAATAGGTTTTTTCTAGGTGAGCGTGTTACATCGTAGACTACAGCGATGCTTACCATCAGGCACGCTGTGGTCAAACGCAAACCTATTTCAGGTAAAAAAAGGTTTTTAATCTACATTTTCCCCGGTTACTTTCCATGTAAAGTTATATTTGTTTGCAAAAATGAAAACTAACAAAGCTTAGTCTGAACGCTGCCCTTAGGGATTACAACCGTGACACATAAACCAAACAATATCCGTTATTACAATGCCAATATATATAATTATAATACAATACAAACGTACATAGATCACTGCTTCCGTAATAAACTAATTTATCTCTACCATGTGTGGGGTTTCCGCCCGGGTTGTGGCTTTAATATATCGTTTTGTCAACGTATACTTAGAGATGTTCCTTTAATAGTTTAAATTAAAATCTAGAATAGAGTAGTTTAACTACAAAATTATTTTACTTTTAAGACGGTACAAAATGAAATGATGAAAACGGCGAGCTGCTGGAGTTGATAACGTATGTACTGTAGCGTGATGTTGTAATGTAGTCACAATTGGGATCAATCTCAATTTAACATTTAGCGTCTCTTCAAACGGACGAAACCACGCGACAACTAGAACCGCGCTGCAACAAAAACACGTGGTCGGACGCTATTTTGTATTAAAATAAATATTAGAGCAACAACGGCAACATCTTTACTGGTTGCCATGAAGAGGTCATCCCGAGTACATTCAGTTGGGCACAGTGGGCAAGCTGTTAGGTGTGCCAAGATGTTAAGATTTTAAAGCCACATCAAGAACTTAACTAAAAAACGTAATGTGAAGAATAAAGATGTTAAGAATTTAACCAAATGAAATCGGAATTGTTTACGTTCATCATTCTTGATATTTCAATTCTCAGTCAAAAGACATTTTAGTATTAAGGTTTACATGAAGCCCTTGTATGTATTGAGGTTGCTACGAGCCGGCTCCATACATATTTTAACAACCTAAGACCTGGTACGAATTAAACACACGCTTCTTGAAATTGTACGCATAATTTGTTCAAAAGATATACAAAATGTACCAAATAAACTTAATTTGAATGTTCTCTGTCCTAAATTATGTAACTAAAGATCTTAATTGCTTGCATACTTACGGTCTTACTTATAAACGTTGCTTAGCGAGTATTTAGTTAAACAATGTTTTGTCACTTTCACACTTCATTTATTTCTCATCAAGACAGACAGTGACACAACAGTGTTTAACTAAATACTCGCTAAGCAACGTTTATAAGTAAGACCGTTAACCTCTAAATTAAAGCGACCCTAACTCGAGTGTAACTTGTAGAAAATTAACAAAGAATGTTATGCTAGTGTCAATATAATGACAATGACAGGGCGGATAGGTGACAATCTGACATACCTATCGCAATCGATCAAAATTGACATCTTTATTAAACGACACTTGTCGTGACAATTGAAACATATTTTTCAAAAACTTACAATGCTTGTCGTATTGCTGTCACACTTGTTTGTTATCTTTATTAGATAGATTCCATATATCCAGATGTTATAATAGTTTTAATTCGACACCCACTGTTGAGTATGATGGACTACTATGGATCTCCCCCAGAAGACCACCATGTCGACCTCACTGGGTGCATGGTGGGTGCATTTTTAGTACGAGTATGATGTATTGTTATTTCATACGTTGTTCTTGTAACGACTCGATTAAGCGCATAGTTTACACTTCCCACGTCACACAATTTAGCTGGATTTTATTAGTATGCAATTTAGGTTAACAAATCAAAGAAAAGGCCCTAAACATGTGTGAAATTTATTAACTTAATAATTGGCACTCTATAATTACACGATACTAGGTCCAATCTTTGTAATATTATTATAATGGTTACATATACAGCTACTTTATCCGTCTTTGGCACTAAACTTTGTCAGTGGTAGCTTTATAAGTGTAGAAACGTCGATCATTTCCATACATTCTGTGAATCCGTACCACAGACTACATTATTAACTGAAACTTTTTAGAATGAAGAGCTGTTGTTTGTCTGCAGTTTATTTGCAGTTTATACACTCCTATTCCCAATCTGGGTTAAGTGGACTGAGATCACTCTATATATAACTTAGGTCTATCGGAGATGAACTCTGCACTCGTAACAGTTTGTAACGAAGCCACATACATTGTGATGAATTCTCCACCTCTCCACCTTTAATTCCCGAGAACTCGAGACTTAAAGAGATTTATAAAACCGATAGAAAATAAAACATTTTGTTTCTTTTCTGACGTGTCCTACATAGATACGTACTGCTGGTTCACGAAAATAAATTGAGACAAAAAAAAATTACTACATTGAAATGGCCATCAATTTAGTTGAATAATAATGCTAATATAGAAAGTTACAGCGGAAATGCTGTAGTAGGGTTTATAGTTATAAATAGAAATTAATCAAAAAGTTATTACGCGGAGTAGACATTGAAATTACTTCTTTAGCAAATTAATTGAATACGATGACTTCGACTATTGCCTGTGCCACACACACTTATAATAACACAGCTTAAAATTGTAATGTAGTTAACGCTCATAAAGAACGTTTTAACGATAGCTATAGGCGTGACCACGATGTCTAATAAGCCAGTTGAAGTGTACCGTTAGGTCGGCCCGGTCACGGCTGGCGAATGCATTTTTTTCTCCAACTAACCTACTAAGAAATAGTGTTACGACAGGTTCCTATGGCCGTTTTTAGACCAGAGATGTTCGAGGAAGCTGAGCGGTGAACCAGGAAAATTCTACCAATAGGCAGTCACTATTACGTCGTTTTGCAGTGGTAGAGCACTTATGAAGTAGGCCAGCTTGGCAGGGGAAGTAAGTCCCACCCTCTCACAGAATATCGTGAAGCAACGATGCATTTCGTGGGTGATCAGGAAGCCCTACTCCCCTCTTATCCCTTTACTCCCGTCTCGTAGCAGGCATGGCAGTGGTAGTGCCCTTGGCATTGCTGTTGTTCATCGGCGGCGGTAATCACTTTTCATCAAGTGTACTACTGCTTGTCTTTCTCACACATATTTATTCAAACAGACCGGATCGTATACGCTTGGAGTTGGTTAGAGCGGAGCCGCCAACTGTTTCACATAGACCGGCTGGAAGCGATCTGCATGCATGCGAGCATGCAATCGTAGCCGGACGGCTGCGCGAGGACGCGATCGGAGCCGGTCAGCTCCTCTTATTATTTCACACCAAACGCGTTCAAGCATTCTTAATGACAAAAGCAGTGCACATGCAAAAATAAACCTTACTACAAATACAAAAAACTCTGTTTTCAACGTGATAAGAATCTGCTCTCCTCTCCTAGCCGGTCTGTGTGAACAGACCCTAACTGTGATATACATTTAACTTTTATCAATGAGAAAAGGCAGTTTCCAATTCCAGTTATAAAGGCGGATTCATCTCATAAAAGTTTCGTGGAAACTGAAGGCATTCCCGCTTTCAATGTGAAAAGATTCTGAGAATTTTCAATTGTAACCGTATTGGTAACCATTTTCGATCTCCTTTGATTTGAATAATCCATAGCATTTTTATATCTAATAAAAAGGTAAGTGATACTAAAAAATGGTAAATGAAACGTGTAGTACAGATGACAGCACATCAAGTAACTATAAAATTTCAGATTAAAAAATTTATGTTCATGATATAAAGGTCAAGGTAGATTGAAGGAATTTGACTGGAGTTTTCCTTTAGACCGCATAAAGATTTTCGCTATACATTATAATGATGCATGGACCTAGAAAAATAGGCGGACGGAATCTTGCTAAGAAAGAATTGAAGCACCCTAATGGCGGCGGCGTAACTATGTGTGAGTGTGAAATGGCTGACCGGCACGCACACATTCACACCATAGTAAGCCGGCCGGTTCGTACGTATACGCGAGGTAGCTTACTATGGGTGCTTCACTTTTTAGTTTCAGTAATGGCGTCCGCCTTTTTTTCTAGGTCCATGTAATTAATGATGTAGTTCTTTACGCGAATTTTTTGACATTTTGAAGTTCGTGTAGTTTCCTATTTATCAGTACTTAACGTCAATTTTGACTGAAAAAACCTATGTGATGTTATAATATCCGTCGTCTGCATCTGACAAAATATGTAAAATTAAAAAAAATATATAACTACTTATGTGTTGTGTATTTATACGAATACGACATGCATGTCGTATTGTCATTTATCTCTTGTCAATGTCTCGTCTATTATATTACATTATTATTTTATTATTAAAAAGAGGTAGCGCACAGCGGATAATCCGCTCAAATCGGAGCAGCCCGACTGGGGAAGGACCTCCACCTTCCAGAAGAGCTTGGGGGGGTTGGGAGGGTTTGCAACGCGCGAGTGATACCCACGGTATTGCAAGCGTCTATAGGCTACGGTGATGCTTACCATCAGGCGGGCCGTATGCTTGTTTGCCACCTTAGCGATATAAAAAAATTACCAGATTCCAGATAGGTACCAGTCCAGATTTACATTTATTATGTAATCAAATCTGCTCTGGCGTAAGATAATTAATATCTCAATTTCCTGCTGCTAAACACTTCTAGAAGTTCTTCGATGTAGTACCTAACTACTAATGATTTACGCACCGCAATTTATGATAAAACTGACAAGGTATTACTAATTGATAACTGAAGAGATTTTATTGTGTTTTAGTCCTTGATCCATTCGTTTATATCGCACTTTGAGTACTAGTTACAACACTGCTCGGAACCATCTGAGCACCTCCTCCCAGGCCACAGCCTCCCTTGGACTGTATGGAAGTCCCTCAACCGCTTACGGTCGCAAGTGGGCCGCAGTAGGTACAACCTTAGACAATGGGGCTTCATAGGAGAATCATCCGACATTGCCTGTGACTTGTGCAACACTGGTGCCCCGCAGACAATGAGTCATCTTCAATGTTGCCCGGGTTGTCCTACTGACTGTGCCTTAACAGATTTGTGGAAGGCCACGGATAATGCCATCTCACTGGCTGAACATCTTGCCAGTAGGGTGTAGGAATTTTATTTTGTTTGAGTCACTGACACGAAAAGAAGAAGAAGTACTAGTTTTAACCAATTTTAATTATACGATACCTACTAGAATTCTTTAGTTTTTCAATGCTAAATAGTCTTAATTACTATAAAAAATCCATTATAATAATATAAAAACATATGTTACATCACATGTCAATTATAGCAAAGATATTTTATTCGAAAAATACTATACTGAATAGGTAGTTATATTTCAAATGGCATTATCACTATTGTGATAAGAATTAAGATCTCTTTGTCATTCATAAGTTTATTTTCAATGGTATGTAATCTGTCAAATTAGTAATCGTACGTATTTGTTAACTAAATGTAAAGAAAGAATGTATTTTTCTGATGATTACCATCTTCCTCTATCGATTGTTTCGTTAAAAATACAATGCTTCGATTGGTTAAAGAGATGCGTAATGTGACTTTTTCAATCTAACAGGGAAAAAAGGACTGAGACCGCCTTAAAAATCCTGTTTCAGACGCTAATTTATCGATAAATAGTCTTATTATCTACTCAATAGTTTACTTAGTTGCATGCTAATGAACTGCTTGTCGCTTTTGCACAATCGACTGCCATTTTGTGCATAGTGGGAGGTTTATAGTAAACAAGATGAATGAATGGGTACATTCCGTTCATTGCCATAATTGGCCCTATTCCAAGAGAAGTAACCGTGGGCGGTGGAGGGTTAGCCCTGGGGTCTTAATTTTACTGTTGATTCAGATTCTACTCAAGGGATTTAAATTTAGCCATATAAATAAATGGTTAGGGTGAATTCGCAAGATAGAGAATTTGGGGTATGAGTATTGACATAATTTTAGCAACGTTTGTACCTACTTCATTTTTATTGAGGGAATTATTTATTTAAATATTCTACAGTGGTGCTAATTCTGTTGTACATTTAGGTAACTAGACTAAACTAATTTTGACAGGACTAGAAGTGTTGTTATCCGTAAACCAAGGAAGGACAACAACAACACCTTTGGTCCTGTCAAAATTAACTCAACTCAACTCAATTCTTTATTGCTCCTCAAATTACATGCAGATTACATAATACACTATACAGTAATCACTACATAGTATAAAACAAAGTCGCTTTTTCTGTCCCTATGTCCCTTTGTCCCTTTGTCCCTTTGTCCCTTTGTATGCTTAAATCTTTAAAACTACGCAACGGATTTTGATGCGGTTTTCACCAACGGATAGCCTGGTTCATGAGGAAGGTTTATGTATAAAATTTGTCAGGATTTTATGTAAATTGGCTGAAATATAAAGATTATTGTTGGGAGTGTCGGAAAAAATCAACCGTTTGGGAGCTGTCGACGAAAACGCTGGCTAAACCCTTTGAGATATAACAAAACAAAAATTATAGGATATTCCTCTTATTTAGGTCTCCAAAAAAGTCCGCGATAGCATATATTTATCGTATACGGATAACTTACTATAAAATAAAAAGCGATTTCCGAGTAATAATGCGGAAATAGCGCCATCTAGCGTAGAATAGAAAGAACTTGAATTGGAAACCGATTTTGACGTATACAATATTAATCCTTATCCAGTTAACTACGTTAGTTACCTTAAGTATTTCATGTACATTATTATAATCTTTACATCATATTATTTAAATAGATACTTTAGAAGTTATAGCAAAAAATTTACGCGCTTGCCGAAATTAGTTCAAGTTCTTTCTATTCTACGCTAGATGGCGCTATTCAAAAGCATCGCGCTATGGTTACGTTTTCATTAAATTATAAATATCGCGCGAAAATTAAAGCACTTTAAATCTATTACGCTAGGTGGCGCTGTTTAAAAATAAAATTATAGATACTTACATACTTTTAATTTGTTTATGCTTCACAATTTGAATTATTTAAAGTTAATATTTTATTTGTTTCGTGTTATAATTTTTGATACAATTTATTGTAAATAGATAGATATAGATAGACACTTACATACTCGCTTCAATTTAGTCCTTTGTTTGGGCTTATTTTAACATCTGTCGCATTTTTTATTGGTTTCGTGTTGATTTATGTTATCTTTGAGTTTTTTTAAATTATAGATACTTACATACTTTTAATTTGTTTATGCTTCACAATTTGAATTATTTAAAGTTAATATTAAGGGTGCATTTTATTTGTTTCGTGTTAAAAATTTTGATACAATTGATTGTAAATAGATAGATATGGATAGACACTTACATACTCGCTTCAATTTAGTCCTTTGTTTGGGCTTATTTTAACATCTGTCGCATTTTTTAATGGTTTCGTGTTGATTTATGTTATCTTTGAGTTTTTTTTTATTGACAGATTATAACAATTATTTAAGTTTAATTAGCAATATAAAGTACCTATTTCATGACAATTTAATCATGCCTCGACGAAAGTCTAATATAGGACGCAGTACATCTTCTGCCAAAAGAATTCGTTTGAGTCGAAGCAACGAAAATGATCAAGAGAGGGATGTTCGTTTATCGTTGGACCGTGAAAGGCATGTTTCCCAAAGAGCGCGAGAATCGTCGGTGGATCGCACAGTTCGTTTATCGTTGGACCGTGACAGTCATGTTTCCCAAAGAGCACGAGAATCGTCGGTGGATCGCAGAGTTCGTTTATCGTTGGATTGTGAAAGGCATGTTTCCCAAAGAGCCCGAGAATCGTCGGTGGATCGCACAGTTCGTTTATCGTTGGACGGTGAAAGTCATGTTTCCCAAAGAGCGCGAGAATCGTCGGTGGATCGCACAGTTCGTTTAGCGTTGGACAATGATAGACATAACGCTCAAAGAGACAGAAACGCCCGAAGATAGACAACTCCGCTTACGTAACGACCGTATTCGTTGCTGGAATCGACTTAACTACTCAATGTTTTTCACATGGACAATTGTATGTTGCCCTGTCACGTGTAACATCAAAAAAAAAAATATGTTTGTTTTTACACGAAATGACGCAGAAGTTGTCAATGTGGTATATAAAGAAATATTTTAGTATGTTAAAAAACAAACTAAAATATTTATTTATATATGTAAGTATACGACTGTTTAACACAGGCAGATAGTTATAACCCGTGCGAAGCCGGGCCGGGCCGCTAGTATAATATAATACAATAATTCTACACTCACTTAAGGGCCCTGTTGGGCGCTGCAAAAGCAGAGAGGAGGAGGAGGAGTTAAGTCTAGATAAATGTACAACAGAATTAGCACCAGTATTGGCTCTCGCCATCTCTCGGGGTGATGGATATCACGATAATTTTCTACATTTTGCACGTTATCATAATAATAGAGATTTTACATATGTTACCGAAAATGTATGAAACCAGGAAATGTATGATACAATCCCTAGGAAATGTGTTATTATAAAGGTGGCCTCGCTCCCTTCGATCTCTCGGCTTTTGATGGTCACAAGCTAACTCTGTCTGACCTAACCCAGAGAATCAGAAATATCTGTAAATAAAATAATTGAAACACGTTGTTTATCAGAGAAAGCTGGGTTAGGTTAGGGTTAGCTGTCGGCGCGCGCCTCTGAGGCGATGCACGGGGCAGTTCAACACCTCACTACCCCGTGCAGGAGACGAGGCCCGGGCAGAACCGGCCAGCACTAGTGTGGGGCTGCGGAAGAATCTGGATTCCCGCGGCCCCGCGCGCACGTGCGAGGAGACACCGGGGTGGTTTTAGTCGGTAAGAGTCCGGCACGCAGTCCATGAGGATTTCCCCCCGTTAAAAAAAAAAAAAAAAAGGTTAGGGTTAGCTTGTAACCATCAAAAGCCGAGTGAAAGTGACAAAACATTGTATAACTTATATTACGTTTATTTGTAAAACAGTATATGTATTCACTATAATCTTCATATATAAAGAATGAAAATCAACAGTGGACCAAGCCGCCAGAAATGGCTAGTTTAAAAACAAAAATAACTGCGAAGATGACTTTCATAATATCAGTAGATAAATTACTATAATTTATCAAATAGGGTTGTCTGTAATTTATTACTTCGTTAGCGAATCAATAATAAAACTAAGGCTGAGTGATCAAGGGCCGTAGGTTTCAATTGGCTTTGCGAGGAAATGGCTTGGAAGTGGTTACGCCCAAGGCGATGACCCACGGAAATTAAAGGGTGGCCCCTGCAGTTTCATTGCCCATACACTTGTTCATGTTATTGGGTTCTATTTAACTTGTATGACGTACAATACTCTTTTACAATCTTGTTTTGATACTGTCTTGTCTGTTTGTTTTGTACATTGCAGCAGTCGGGTACTTTTTGTCTGGCAAAAGCGACTTCCCCGATGCCTGATTGTTACCTTCATTAAGGTCAATATGTAGAAGAGGTGGTTCATTGTCAGCATAGCGTCAAGAGAAGTAATGTCTTCATATTGAAGGAATATATTTATAAACGGTATAAAAACAGGCGATATTTGTGACATTCCGACATACCATTCGGATATATATTCATATTTAAATGACACTTATCGCTTCAATTAGACTTGTCAAAGACTGACAATATTGTCGCGTTGTCACTTTTATTAGGTATATAGTATCCAGGTCATCAAAATTTTTCAATTTTTCATTAATTGAATGATAATACGGAAGGTAACCTAGTGAAAGTTATTACAGATATTTTATTTCACGAAGTCAGTTTTACTACGAATGTGTGGGGTGGGGTCACATCACATTCTCTTTGTTTGCGCTCCCGATGTTACGCACACTAAAAGAATGTGTATGTGCACGTTACATTCATAGCCAAACGGATTTCGTGTACCTTCACCTGCTCAATAAATACGTACCTACCTACCTTGACTTTGCAAAACCGAGTGACTTGTACAAAATGTACAAATGTGACGTCAGGAGCACTGGGCGACCCAATTTTCGTTTCGTGTACGTTAACATACCCTCGTTTCGTTTTTATGGGCGTGTGGCACGTTAAAGGTTTATATTGTTTATCAGATACCTATTGTAGTATAGATGACGTGGCCCTTTTGTTGTGATTAATACAGCCGTTGTGTCAATTTGGGAAAGTCTATTTTAACATGTTTTAGGATATGAAAGATAAAATTAGATCAAAGGAGCTGGTTATCTTTGTTTGTGCCTTTTCGACATTATACGTCTTTTAAAATAGACTCAGATTTTGCTACGTCTTACTGTCTTACAGTCTTTGTTAATCTGTTACCTGAGCTGTTTGTTGATTCTAATGCAAACCAAGAAACTTGTTAATTAATTGATTTTAGGTAGGTAGGGATGATCTCTGGATCTACTAAACCGATTTTGAAAATTATTTTATCAATAGAAAGCCACATTACTTGTGAGTGTCATACATAATAACCCAGGCAACAGCTAATCTTCTATAAATGTTGGTACACGTCTGACTTCAGAAACGTCCCGTCAACATTTAATAAAGACTACTTTAGTACATTTTCACGTAAACCATCGTGACGTCACGTAAGGCCAGACGCTGTATGCCGAAGGTGCTTATTAGAGACCACAGCCTGGCGGATGATACACTTCTTATTGTTCTTGTTTAGTCTTGTTTTTGTTCTACACAATAATATAGCACCTACCTGGTCAGCTGCACAGAAACATGACCTGACACCCAAATGAAGTAAAAATTGACGACTTTTGACCACGAATTTTGACGACCTCCGTGGCGTAATGGTTGAGGAATGGAAACCCAGGAGGTCCCGGGTTCGATCCCCGGTCGGGTCATGATGAAAAACGAACATTTTCTGATTGGCCTCGGGTCTTGGATGTTTATCTATGTATGTATTTGTTATAAAATAGTCCCATAACCCATAACACAAGTTTCGAACTTACTTTGGGGCTAGCTCAATCTGTATGAATTGTCCCTATATATTTATTTATTAAAAATTAAGTTTTTTTAGTTAACTCTAATCAGATTTCAACTTTTAATTGAATACTAGACGTAGGTACTCTAATCAGATTTCAACGAAATTTCATTGAATACTAGACGTTAATGATATGAGATAAAGTACATTTTTTATTAACTTTCGTTTAAATACATTGAGAATGACATGAGAAAACTTAATTCTTATTTCGTTTGGGGGGTTTCTCTGTAACTACACCTACAAAAATAAGACCTAACACAAATACTGATAAATTAGCGATAGTTTAGAATCAATTTGTTAAATATAAATATCTGGATTGTTTCATTCGAGCTTAATAAATCGTTTGAACTACGTACGCAAAACCGCAAATAACGCAAGCGAATAGAATTCGTGGTTCAGAAGCGGGCGATATCGATTTAGTTGCTAATATTAATGTAGTGCGTCGCGTGTTGATATAATGTTATTCATCGGAGCTATGCCGTTGTCATATAAATCTTTCAAAGTTTGAGTCATATTTCTCGAAATATTCAGAGTATTTATTTAATTGTGAATGTTATGTATCAATTTCTCTATTGAATACCTAAATGGGCACAGAGTCGAATGATCGCGGGCGGTGCGTCACTTTTCTAACTCGCTCGACCATATTTGCAACACACAAATGTACCTTAATTATGCAAAAAATCTCCATCCTTCTGTTTAGAATCGAGAGAAATAGAACTAAATCTCTAACCAGATCTTAGTACAAACAAATCTGCCGTCTGAACTGGTAGTACGTTAAGAAAAGCTTGTAATAAGGCTATTTGAATAAAAATACTTTGTATTTTTGAATTGTTTTACTAAATAATAAAGACGTACAAAGACTAATAAATGTCTCACGACTTGTTTTGACAGTACATACGTATAAGGAAATCGTATGCCTCTCGTCATCACACGATCTACTCGTCTCGTGTCTGAGACGCCCTAGATACGATGCATCGAGCTAAATATAGACAAGGCCCTTACTGAGAAATCTCTTGTTCAGGCATAATTTCAATATCGTTTAACATCGTTGAAAATCCCATGTCAAGCGTAACAGTAGATAATAATCGTAAATATTATACTGGACACTATTTAACCGTAAGGTGAGTTTACTTTAAGTCGGTTCGAATACAAACAAATCGGTCAGAACGATGTGAATGAACCAGGGTTGAGATGAGAGTTATTTAAATCGCGATTAAAATCAAGTGATTTAAAAAAAAACATTGTTTTAAATCAATACTTTTTTAATGAAACCAAATCAGCCAAAAAGTGTCACGGGATTTCCCCTGACATAAGCTACGGCGCGCACTGCTGCACTGCAATGTTATCAAAATTCCAACAAATCCTCAATACAAAACCAATAAAAACATAACATTTAATTTTTAGCTGCGATGAAACCCATTACGACGACGACGACGACGACGAACGATGATGATTTTAAAATCTCCTCTGTTATTCCTTCGGTTAAAAATTTACACAAATGTACCACGTGTACGAATACGTCTACAATCAATATTTTCATACACATTTGCTTATGAAAGACATTTCTGCATGGTACGTACAGAGTGATAGATGATTTCCGAGAGCATCGTCGTCGTCCCGATTTGAACTGATTGATGGTAATACATCGATTGTGGGCCAAACGCATTAGGGCCCCCGTCAATTTAGGCCGTAGAAACAGACAAACTTAATACATCGTGCATATATGGATCAATTGTGAGGTTTTGAAGCGTTTTATTTGCAGTACACAATACATTAGACACTAGCGCCCCATCCCAGCTTTGCAAGGGTTTATGTAAGTATTCTTATAAAAAATATAAATAAAACTTAAATTACAAATTTAAAAAACCCCCGACTCAAAACCTCTAAAAAGTAAATAAATAATAATTATGTACCCCCTATTCGACCTTTTAATTTTATAATATAATATTTATATTAGTCAATAGTAGTTAATCATAATATAGATAGTATACAAAATTTCAAATCGATCTAACCAGTGGAAGTTGCTCATTTCCCTTCATCAAATAGAAAAAAGCTGGTGATCTTCAAACGGCTGAACAGATTTTCATGAATCATAGCTAAGAACACTCCCGCACAGGTCACCTTTCAAACAAAAAAAAAACTGCATCAAAATCGGATCATCCGTTTGGTTGCTACGATGCCACAGACAGATCCACAAGTACACAAATACACAAGTACACAAGTACACAAATACACAAATACACACGTCAAACTTATAACACCCCTCTTTTTGCGTCGGGGGTTAAAAAATAGCCTGTGTCATGTCACCCGCGGATACACTAGCTTCCCAAGGATGAAAGAATTTTTCAAGTCGGTCCAGTAGTTTTTAAGTTTGTTCGTTACAAACAAAAATACATATCTTTCCTCTTTATAAGTATTAGTGTAGATAGATTAGACTATTCGCAACAAGGTGGCCATTTTACTGAGCGGACAACGAGCGAGACACGAAATCAGTAGGAGTAACGTTCAATTTGATGGCAAGCATCCTGGCCTGTACAACAGCAATAAAACATTTCTTTTAAAATTTTTATTTTATTTAAAGGTTTACAAGACAGGTTTATAAGTATAAATAATAAATAAGGGTCTTGGATGTTTATCTATTATATGTATTTGTTATAAAATATAATATCGTTGAGTTAGTATCCCATAACACAAGAGTCGGACTTACTTTGGGGCTAGCTCAATCTGTATGAATTGTCCCTATATATTTTATTTATTTATTAGATATTAGAGCTAGCCAAGCTCTAATATCTAATACTTAAAAATTCATCAAAATGGAAAACCGATTTTGTTTTATACTATGACAAATCAAAAAACAATAAAAGTAGCCCTTTAATGGGCCCTTTAATAAATTGTAAAGCACAACTGCTAATTACCAAAGATTCCCGTGCCAATTATAAACGAATTCAATTCTCATCTCCTTTGTCATCATAATAAAATTGGGATGAGGCCAAACTCATGATTAATTACTGACCCAATTTATTTCTAATCTACATTTGAACAGTTTGACGCAGTTGGTTATAACCAGTATAATAATACTTAAATGGTCACCAATTCGACGTATGAGTATGTGCAATACAAGGAATTTTTGCGTAAAATTGCGAATTTGTAGTATTGACAAAGTGTTTAAAATAAATATTATGATTTAATATTTGTCTATACGCCGTAAGTGACGCTATGTAGGTAACATAATGGATTTCGAATGTATAAATTATGTACTACCGGATGCTCATAGTATTCCCGTGAAAGCCTATGCTTATGCCCTAAAGTATTTGCCAATAGATTCCCGTTCCTGGCCAAAAACTATCTTCAGATCTACATTGAGAAAACACGATATATCATACTCATACTAATATTATAAATGAGAAAGTGAGTTTGTTTGTTTGTTATTGCTTCACGGCTCGACTAAGCAGCCGATCTTTATGAAAATTTGTATACAAATTTTCAGAGGTACAGAGCCCAACATAGGCTACTTTTTATCCCGTGAAAGTATGTAATTTCAATGGTATAATATGTATTCTACTATAGATGGCGCTGCAATTCCCAATTGCCGGCCAACAGATGGCGCCACAAGTCGCGCTATGGGTTGTTTTGTTGTCATCATAAAATTAAACGCTTACATTTCTACTAATAAATAGAGTAACGTTTACATTTCTACTAATAGTATAGAATACCTATACAAAATAAATTTTGTTTTCAATCTTACATTTTCAATTCGTTACATTTGAAGGAAACTTCTCGAATGAGTAAAGTGGATTAAAACCATACGAAAGGCCGAGAGATAACTGAATTATTTCAGACACGTATGTGGAGGTACCCTACTTTTTTCACCACAATTCTGACCCAGTTTTTACGTAAAACTGTTTATCTTCTTTCACATCAGTGTGGAGGCTATTTTATCCTAAGAGTCATATAACAGTAATCATGGTAAAAAGTTACGACATGAAATTCTAGAAAAACACAAGGGGGTTACGGATCTCCTTTTAATCGAAGAATTAGAGCGTACTTTGAACGCTGCCCCAATGCTGATTGGTGGAAGCCAGTGTTTTCAAGCCATCTAAAGTCACCGACTTGGTTTAATGATTGTCATCCACCGACAGCCAGGGCCGACGGTTTATGTGCCCCCCGATAAAGAATAGACTGTGAACTTAATAAACTGTTCTAGAAATAGTGTACAGATGACAGATGTTCAAATAATATAAAGTTAGACAGGACATGTCTATAAAGTTTTAAATAGCTTAGCTGTATTGCAACAAAGTTTCGTACGTACACTCAAGAGCACGTAAAGTTTTAACTTACAATTAGAGTTCCTATGGCACAGAACATAAGAACGGTACAAACGTGAACTTGACGCGCGCTTGTCTGTGCAAACAGAAAGTAATTCTTGAAGTGGTCAGTCTAATTTGAGATAAAACAAACTGAAGTTAAATTAACTAAGTTTTGTACGTTTTAGTATAAGTTTGATTAATGTCGTTGTAGAGTAGATGTGTGCAAGAGTAATACCAATCTTGTTGAACTATCACTACATTGTATAAAAATTCCACGTATAATCTGCCTGACTGACTGAATAGGAATCTATAACTCAAAACAATGTTCCTAAAGTTTTCAAAAATATAGAAATACACGCGAAGTCAAGTTCAAGCAAACATTATAATATCTGTATTGTTACATAAACGTGAAATAGTTTTAATAAATGGTTATGTAACAGCTTAAAGACATTAAGCGGTTTTGCATCATTTCTTATCTATAAATATAGTTTATCAGAATTACGAATTTATCAATGCATATCTAATATATTTTTTCTCTTTTCTTCCAGTTGTGCGGTTGAGGCGACATCAGCACAATGGGGAAGCTGTTATCGAAGATCTTCGGCAATAAGGAGATGAGGATATTGATGCTCGGGCTAGATGCCGCTGGAAAGACTAGTATCCTTTGAAAAATAGTGTGAACTTTCAATTTCAGTGATATCCGGGAGAGTAACTAACTACAGCTGTCTGGGAACATGCTTGGAACTAACAATGAGTTTAATCAGAAAGATATTAGATAGGGTATTGAAATTAAAAGTATATGTCGTACTCCTAGATCTACATTTGGGCAACTCAAAATCATAAGTAAAAAACGCGATAGAAACATTATTCTCTTCCCGTAAAGCTAAATTTTTTGAGTTACTTAGAGTTTAGATCTAGGTAAACTCGAAAAACTTCGATAAAATGGAAGTTTTGGAGGAAGACAATTGGATTTTACTTAATTTTTTGCCTTTTCACGATTTTGTTTGAGTTTAGTTATTTCTAGGAGAGAGCGAAATATCCATCGCAATCTTCGATCAGAAATAAAGTCATCGCAATGGATTATATGCTACAGTTTATGAACGACTGTGTTTATTTATCATTTATTACCAAGTAACCCACATGTCTATCTGTTCGTTCTCTTTAATGTGATTGTTAGAACTAGTTATAAGTCGCGTGTTGCCAATTTATGCACGGTATTTTATGTATCCATCAACAATTCATGAACCTATAGTCACCGACCAGTCATTGTCAGCAAACTGCATGATAGCTGCATGATCATTTTACGCACAGCTGGATATGAATAACTACATAAATCAGTACAAATCACTTAATCAGTGTGTGTACTTGACATCTAGTTTCCTGTGATACAATATACCTTATCAAATTAATTAATTTATTATTAAAAGTTTCATGTTTTCTCAAATGGTCTGTACCTACCTCAGAATATGGGAAAATCATCATCAGAAACTGTTAGCGCCAGAATTAAATATGAATTGATGAAAACTCTTAATACCGAAACGGTAGTTATCTAAAATGCTTTGGCGTATCAACGCAGAGCATATAGCGCTGATCATAGCAACCTGAAACTGGAGGGAGGTTTCCGGCGACCGGGACCGCCATTAACTGGGACCGCGGTGATTTATATGTAATAACTTGAACGATTGATTTTCTTATTAATTTATCGCGGTCCCAGTTAATGGCGGTCCCGGTCGCCGGAAACCTCCTTGGAGTGTGTGTTCTTTTATGTATGACGTAGGCATTAGATAACAGAGGATTTGCTAAAATTCACTCGAGAGAGCGCAAACGCAATAATTTATTTATTTATATTTAAAGCAGTTTCTATATTCCCCGTTTTTCTCCTATTTATTTTCCTATTAATCACATTGCTTAAATCATTGTCACATCATGATTATATATATTTTAAAACTCAATAAGTAACTATGAATAGTTCGTTTGAAATGATTGAATTAATAATTTCCTTGACCAAACTATGTCACAGCTATTTTATATAAGTTAAAATTAGGTCAGTCAGTCACAACGATACCTACAGTGGGTTTCAATGTTGAAACTGTTACGTATAAAAATGTTAAATTCAATGTTTGGGACGTCGGGGGGCAGGACAAAATAAGACCGCTGTGGAGGCATTACTACACAGGTGAGGGAATTACTAATCATTTATTAAACATATTGTTTCATATTGAAACTGACTGTTTTTGTGAGGTACTTAATATAAAACAATGAATGGAAGGGATAATATTGATAAAACTGAAATAAAAACGTATGCAAAGGTTGATTAACAAAAAAGACTAACCGGTTTCTTTTCGCAACTTTACTCTATGCACTAAGTTATTTTCTCTTACTCTCAGTTGCATTTCCGATGAGTAGAACTTAGGCTGGTGTAAAATGCCACAGTCTAAGATTTTTCTATCCTAACCAGAGGCCAAGATCCACTTCGGATCACTGAGCCAACGGAGTAAGCAACTAGAATATGCAAGGAGTAATTCCCTAGCTGGAAACTCAGCTGCATTCTAAAATTTGCCCGGTTCTAAGCTTATAAGCGGCTAAACATGGAGATATCATCATCATGATCATCAGGTCGTCCAAGCCGTACCCGGCGACGGCGAATCCTACGTGTCCATCCCGTG